>CM077182.1:2100617-2608117 GCA_039654105.1 Coreius guichenoti | reverse complement strand
CAGAGCTATTTTACTCAAAAAATTCTAGGGGTGCCAATAATTGTGGCCAACGTGTTTTGGAGAAAAGCATTTATTTCATAATGTGATTTACCCCCCACTTTCAATTCTTTTACTTCAATGAAAGGTTAGATTTTTGTGAATTTTTTGAATAAAAGACCAAAAGGATGAACAATGCAGACTTATTTTTTACAGCCATATTTGATCATATTTACCAGGGGTGCCAATAATTCTGACCACCACTGTATATATATATATACACACTTTTCATTTGTAAAAAAAAAATAATCGCATTTCGTGTGTGTGTGTGTGTGTGTGTGTGTGTGTGTGAGTGTGTGTGTGTGTGTGTGTGTGTGTGTGTGTGTGTGTGTGTGTGTGTGTGTGTGTGTGTGTGTGTGTGTGTGTGTGTGTGTGTGTGTGTGTGTGTGTGTGTGTGTGTGTACGGTAAGGAGCCAGAGATTTTAGGATAGATTAAGAAAGAGATTTGTCACTGTATTGCTTTATTGTGTGCCTGTCTATGACCCAGTCCTAAACTTGTGTTGGGAGCTACTAAATTAATAAAAAGCATTTTTCCCTATCCTAATCTAATTGGATTTTTCTCAAAATCTTCGGGCGCTGAATTCTATGATCAAAGACATTCACTCGAGGGGTTCCTTCACCAACACACATTTCCTCTGGTTTTATGACAGACACATACAATCTGATAAATAACACATTCAAGTTGTTTTTTAAGAACATGTGCTCACGTCCCAGTCAGATTTGAGGGGCTCTTTGTGCCCGACCTTTACCTGGGCGGTCAGTGTTTAAGGTTTAACATCTGTTGAGTGTGTTGTGTTAGCTTGTTAGTGCACTGGCGCTGGCATATGTGCGGCTAATCTTGCTTTGATTAATTGCCGCGCAACTGCCTGCCGGGCGATTGGGTGAACAGATGGATGTCAGTCTCACTCCCATCGCTCTGATAACACACCTGAACGGGAATGTCAGCTGCTAATCGCTACCGAGAGCCTGTGCATAACCCTAATGCCCATCCATCGCTGTCTACATAGACAACGAACTTCTAAAGATGCACTGACACTCAATGAGATTAAATCACTGGATGTTAAAGTCACCATGAAATCAAAATTGGCAATTCTTGTTGATTATGCAGTAGTGCAGTGTGTATTATAAATGATTTATCTGTGCACATCATTTTTTTATTTTTTATTAATGTGCCTCGTAATCTTGAATCGGAATAACTTCCCCTCCCTCTTGCAGCATCTCTTCTCTTCTCTGATGATGTGGGCGGGGCAACCTGTCACTCACATTAGATCAGCCAATAGCAAACCACAACCATCCAATCAAATCCCCACAGACAAATCAAGCCCCGCCCTACATTTGTTCTTGTTTGCAAAGCCAATTCACACTCATATACGTTACAACAGAGAAGAAAAGACTATCACAACTTCAGTTTCATGTCAAACAAATCATTGTAATTTAATACAACTCTACTAACAGTTAACACAGAATACTTCAAGTATGCAACTGATATTGCCTACACTTTCCTGCTCTTATTTTTTAATCTTTTTACTTCTGTTCCACTAAGTTAAATGAGTCGTGAACACAATTTCATGTTGATTTAAGTGGTGGTTGAACTGTTCTGTGAATTTAATTTCTTCAGACAAAGATTTGCAAACAATTTAGAGAGCTTTTCCACTCCGATGCAGATCTGTTATGAACATTAATTGCACATCATGTCAGAGTTACTCTCTCAAATATGATTTAATTGAGCACTGTTTTCGAGACTCTGCATCTAGTTGGACCTTAGTGACCTAATGATTTATTTTAAACAGTTTCCTTTTTTAATTCATTCAAAGAAGGAAATCTAACGCACCTGTTTATGGTGACCAGCAGATGTTGTGAAGGTGCCGGTGTGTGTTTTTCATGCTGGTGTTAAAGTATGCATCAGCTATAGCTGCTGAGGAAAGAAAGAGGAAACATTGACTGTTTCTTATGCAATGAAAGCACAGGGTGGCTCTCTTGCACTGAATGACGTTACACAAAACTAGTTGTCCAGTCCGGTTCCGTTCACACAGCAAGCCTTTGACAAAAATGCAGTTGAGAGTCCTGAAAAAGTACAGGTGTGTGAATTCATTTAATGCTGTTGTCACTGCTGCAAACTCTCATATATACAAATAATAATTTGAAAAATATAATTTTAATGCAGCCAGTAGGCCCCTCCCCAGGGCTTCAGCCCATAGAAGCCTGTGCGTTAATGCATCCACCGCCTCGTGCATGACGTTTATGCAGAAGAAATAAATGCATGCAGCAGATCACGGTTGCATGTGATGCTTATGTGGGCTGTTGAGTGACGTAAGAAGTACTGCAGTTCTGTGATCTGTTTTTGAATTAATTGTACTTTTACTATCCCAAACTCGGCCCCAACATGTACACATGGGGTTGTGCTCACCGGCCCAGAAAATAACATGTGCCGTCACCTGAGAAATAGCCTTTACAAACCTGTTCCAATGAGCTCTGTGAGCCGCGGGCTTTGGAAACGGAGAACTATTAGAAGTGCAGGGTGATAGTCTGCCGGCTGCTTCTGTACAGGGATTCTTCAAAACTAATTAAGAGTGACACGGGGGCATCGAGAAGCTTCATGAAACAACAGGGGAACTGGCAGGCAAAGGAATGACTGACACTGCACAGGTCATTTCTGGTGAGCTCTCTGTGTGTGTGTGTGTGTGCTCTGCTATTGGATCATGCAGCAACAGTAATTCAGATTTTATTGCAATCCGGCGTTCTATTTGGGTCGGCGGCGAGGAAATAGACCAGCAATAAGGCAACAGCACCTTCTCACTGACAACCATAACACAAGAGCTCTGATCCAAACGCTAGAGAGCTGCCTACCGAGACAGCATTTAAATACACATTCCTGCTTTTATTGTCTTATTATCAGAGCATGTTATATCAAAGATACAAAATAAATTAATTTGCATACATACGTCACTCGCCAGTGCATGTCTTCTCATATCTGTAAATAGAGAAAAGTTGCTCCGGCTACTTTGGTGCATGTGGGAGTGGCATAGGTTAGTTGTCACAACGAATGAGAAAGGTTGACATGGAGCCGCTAAATCTCCAACCTCCTTGGAATCACCCGTTGAAACAAACAAACAGAGAGTTTGCTGGCAAAAAGAGAACGCGACACAGCTCGTAATAAAACAAGAATCAACATCGGCTTGGCAGAGATGGCAAGAACTGAGGGATTTGAAATGTTGTAAAAGATGGCGTTTTTATTACTCAACCGGTGAATAAGGTATTTTATTGAGCAGATAAATTGACACGTATGTCTCTAAATGAGTTAATTGTAAAGTATTATCTATTGTGAAGGCTCATTTCATTATGGTTGTTGTAGCGCTGTGCTGGAATTTATTTTCAAGTAAGTGTAACTGGTCCTACTCGACCCGCTCAGAGCGGGATTCGAACCGGGGTCGCTGGCATGGGAGGCGGGCGTACTAACAAGCATGCAGCCGTTAGCGTGCCTCTTGAGATCAGGGGAGTGAGGTTTACATGCACAACTCTTACTGGCCTACGTCCATTACACTCACCCCCTAAACCTCACTCCCATCCGGGTCACGGCACCAAATGTAACCAGTCCTACTCAACCTGCTCCGAGTGGGATTTGAACCGGGGTCTCCGGTGTGGGAGGTGGGTGTGCTAACAAGGATGCTAAAGGCACACCTCTGGAGGCCAGGGGAGGGAGGTTTAGACTCACAGCTCTTACTCTGCATTCACATGGGGCGTTGGCGCCAACGCTTGGTGGTGGGCTTGTCTGAAGCTGGTGCTGACGCGAACGTCATAGTGACAACAGCCAATCACATTACTTTTCCGGTGTTGCATGAATGCAATTGGTTAATGTCTGTGCTAAGGTATTTGCATAGGCGATCTGATTGGCTAATGCCTGCATTGGCGCTTGAAAAGTTGAAAAGTTTTCAACTTCTGCCGCGATCAACGCCAGTGACGTGAAGCAACGGAACCCACAATTCAGTTCGGAAACGCATGACATCACCCATTCAAAGTAAATGAGAAGTGTATACTTATAATTCAACACTGAAAGTATCAGTTACAAATAGAATACTTAAAGGGATAGTTCACCCAAAAATGTCACTCATCATTCACCTCAGTGGATGAATCAATGCCTTCTGAAGCGAAACGATAGGTGTGTGTAAGAAAAATACTATTTGTTTAAAAAACTTTTTAAAATATAAATCATTGCAAGCTTCACAAAGTATCACAACGACCCCTTGTGATCACTTGTATGACAGTAGACCGGAAGCATTGATTTATAGTTAAAGTTACATGTTTAAGAATTATATTTTTTTGCATATTGTGTCATTATCTTTGCTAATGGCAGTGTTGACTATGTAGAGTGTTCCAATGTTCCAAATCACTCACTTATGAGGTTCCATTGCATTCGGAATGCTGTTTCAAAAGGAAGCTGATGTAGACAACAATGGAGCTGTGAGCTGTTTTTTCCTCACTTTTTACATCATGTGATCATGTGTGATAATAACAGCATACCTGCAGGTTAATTGAATACACAGCAGTTGTACCATTTTATTTGGCTTTGGCTCTGAAATGCATTAAGGAAAAGTGTAATTTAGACTTTAAGAACAGCTATATGTGGCACAATTGACTGTTTAACTTTAGACCTTGAGGGAGCTTCTGCATAAGCGACGTGTGATTAAGTGCTCAGTGTGACACCATTATACAGTCACATGCACTCGGTCTCTTTATGTTGCTGCAAAACTTCAGAAATTCACCACGTCCTGATGTTATTTTTGTTTTAATTATTCCTCTTGCTTATATATGCTATTACAAACCTGCTGAGAAAATCTTTTAATGGTCCTTTGAGATTTGATTTATCCTCTATTTGGCAGGGATTTCCCATTACTATTCCAACTTTAAGAGCCTACAGGGTCATATCAAGAAAAAAAATCAAATTTCCATTGCTTGAAAGAGTTTGACGTATTATACTATAACTTTCAGAGCTCAAAACCTCCTTCCAAGATCAGAAATAGCTGCGAAAATGAATGAACTTCCAGGAAATTGACTTTCCCTGTAATAGAGTGTTTCTTAAAGGTACAGCTCAAAAAAAGGGACAGAAACAGTCATGATCAAGAACATATAAGAACATAATGACATTATGAATTAACCTTAAAAGATAAATACGATTTAATAAATAAAACATTATATGACATAAAACTCTGGTTTATTTTGAAAGGACATGTTATATTGTGACACCACAGATATTATATGACACATACACAAAAAATTATCTCAAAATATGCGTCTCGGCAAGTATTCTTGTAAACACAAATGACAGTTCACATGGAAATAAATCAGATGTGTATCATTATATTGGATGCGTGCATTAGCTCTTAAAGTGACAGCAGCCTATAAAAATCTACTGCTGTCTATGTCATTAATGTTAATTGATGGATCATATATATATATACAGTATATAGTATATGCCATACAACTTACATTGCGCTGAAATCTCTCTTTAAAGTCCTCTTCAGTCCCTCCTGAGGGTTTATGGGAGTATTAAGTATAAGCCACTGATATGTGGCATTTTATGCCAGAGCACTTGGTCATAATACATCGCGATCGCACAGATTGATACATTATATTCCCGCAGAGTGGAAGATGATGACAAATAGCATCAGAGCTGTCATGTATTCCATCGCTGTTCCCAGGAAAGCAGACACTTACAGCTGAAGTTCATGAGAACTCAGAAGTTTGGTTATTATTTATAACGAGCAGTGTTTCCTCTGACTGGTATTAACAGGCTGGTTGTTTGTCTGAGGTGATTTCTTTGATCCAGAGGCAAATTAACACTGAGTTATGTGTAGCTTTTAGTGGAAAATCTCCAATCTGTGTCAGACCGTTTTGAATCAATATCTGCAGAGCTGGTCTCAGGTGATTACCTGCAATTTCCGACCTTAGAAAGGGAGAAAATCCACGGATTCATTGACGGCTGTAAGTTTGAATTGTTCTCTGGTGTGTGTGTGTGTGTGTGTGTTAGTCTATGTGACTCTAATTGTAATGACAAAATGAAATACACATTTACTTATCTATCAAATTAGTATAGAAATCACTAAGGCTGCATTTATTTTGTTCAAAAATACTGTAAAAACAGTGAAATATTATTACAATCTAAAATAGCTGTAAATATATAGTAAAGTGTAATTTATTCCTGTGATCAAAGCTGAATTTTCAGCATCATTACTCCAGTCTTCAGTGTCACATGATCCTTCAGAAATCTTTCTAATATGATGATTTGCTCAAGAAACATTTCTTGAGTTTGACAAGGGCCAAATTGTGATGGCTAGACGACTGGGTCAGAGCATCTCCAAAACTGCAGCTCTTGTGGGGTGTTCCCGGTCTGCAGTGGTCAGTATCTATCAAAAGTGCTCCAAGGAAGGAACAGTGGTGAACCGGCAACAGGGTCATGGGTGGCCAAGGCTCATTGATGCACGTGGGGAGCGAAGACTGGCCCGTGTGGTCCGATCAAATAGACGAGCTACTGTACTGTAACATTTCTTATTATTATCAATGTTGAAAACAGTTGTGCTGCTTAATAGTTTTATGGAAACTGTGATACATTTTCATTTTTCCAGAATTCTTTGATGAACAGAAAGTTCAAAAGAACAGCATTTATTTGAAATAGAATCTTTTGTGACATTATAGAAGTCTTAAGCTGGGCTCAGACTAGCGGAGTTTTAGGCCGATTTATGCCCGATTTTCCCCTCCCGAGAATCGGAGAAAAAATCTTGTCGAGGACCTCTATCGGTTCCGGTGTTCGGTGCAGATTATCTGGTAATGTGAGGCGTTCACAGATCAAATCTTGCACCTCCCGATCTGCTCTCACACAAATCGTGGCCCCCCCGATCATATCAAACATGTTTGATATTTAGGATTTTAAATCGGGATGATTACGTCAGTTCTTTTACAATAGCGAATGAGAGAAGTGATTCAGAGCACTTTTGAAATCGCTACCGTGAAACAAGCTGCTGTGTGCGGGTCCGTTGAACAGCGGAGATGCAGAACGGCGTGTGGAGTGCTGCAACAATACGTCTATTTGTATAATGTGTCTTCGAAAACATGACACAACCTTACGGACATAGAGAAGAGCTGAGGAGAAATCGCCTTGGTTTTGAACATACCATGGTGAGTGTAGAAAGCTGCTAGCAAATGTAAACATTACCTGTTGAGATATCAATGACGATCTGCTACGTAGGGTAGAGTGGGGGAAAACGCCCCCCTTAAGGACTGTGTAACTTTTCTGTGAAACAAAAGTTAAATGTGTCTAGAATAGTTATCCTAGTTTTCAGTGATAATGACATAAATTATAACCCAAGTATGAAAAATATCCAGAGTTTTCATGATATTAGATTTTTAACAAAAATTAAATTCGTACCACTCTGACAAAGCAATTTGCTTTATATGTTTACAGCAAAATCAGAGCACAAGCATGTTTTAGCTTAAAATTAAAAAGACAAGCCAAAATAAATATGAAAATTTATTAATGAACCATGCTGAAAATCAACCTTTTTTAAAAAAAAATATTGTTAGCTGATGCTAACTGGCTGGCTAACTAGCTAATGTGAGGTAATTTTTAAATATAAAGTCCAAATATTTTTATTCAACCACCTAGTTAGATTACATTTGATGGAAAAACAAAGAATGTGATGTTCAGAACATGGTAACTACAGTAATTATGATAGTGGGAAGCAATGCCCCCTGGGGGCGTTTTACCCCACAGACTATGTTTGAGAAAAAATGATGTCACTCTGAAAATATAATTATATTTCCCTTAAATGACAAGTAATCCATAAGTACAGGCCTTGCTGTTCTCATATCATATATAACTGTGATGTTCTGCAAAACAACAAGCTTTAGAACACTTTTTTTCTTACTGTTAAAAATTATATCACTTAATGTGAAATTCGTTTTCTCTCAGGTACGTCACCAGTGTAAGCTTTGCGGTCAAAACTTCTACATCACTCTGGTCAGCGTAGTCCATAGCAACAACAAAAACGTGTCTTGATTTTATCTAGTGGTTATTTTGGGAAAAACAGTAGGGGGGGGGGGGGCGTTTTCCCCCACTCTACCCTACATGTTTACATCCGCTTCCCCATGAGATCACGTGAGGTGCTCGTCCTGGCATGTTAATCTCTTAATAATATCTTGTAGTGTGTGCATGTTTGAGATTTGAGAGAAAAAAAATCTGTGAAGATTCTCCTTATGTGAGTGATGCCACCAGATTTCATAATCGGTTAGGATTTAAAAACTCCTCTAGTCTGAGCCCAGCCTTACCTCTCACTTTTAAAGAATACATAATTCTTTTTAAATTAATGCATCCATGTTGAATTTCTTTTTTAAAAGATCTTCCTGACCCCAAACATTTTAGCAGTTGTGCTTTATTTGCTCTCTTTGTTTTCTTTATTCATGAGGTTGTTTGAGATTTTGGTTCGATTTCACTTAGAAGGCAGCTGCCTATGTAGGTAACAGTCTGCAAGGCAGCTCGCTAGGTTTAGCAACAGAGCTTTACTTTCTGTATTAGGCCTTAGCTAGTGTGGTATGAACACTTAGCATGTCTCCTTCCCATGTAGCAGGTCACTAAACATTTACCCCAGTGGATTGTCTTTAAAACATCACTGATCACAGCTCTGAACATGTTAGCACGCCGACGAATGCCATCCAGTCCCGTCTGGTTACGGATCAGGGATCAGCCGCACCCTGACTGACGCTTTTCATTACAGGACGTTCGCGCTTCTACGTTTGCACACTTATTATCTGTCTTTGGTTTTTGCTGTGCGTTTGGACTCAAGCGTGTCTCGCCATCTGCTAGCAGTCGTTCTCTGTGATTTTTACCCCCTGCTGGAGAAAAAGATACACATGAGAGCTTAGCCTTTGAGGATTCTTCTTCTGTTCGTTTGTGTGTGCGTGTGTGTGTGTGTGTGTGTGTGTGTGTTCACAGGACTGAGTGTGTTGAATGTGCTCATGTCTGTTAACTGAGTAAGAGCTTTCATTTTTAAATTCTAATTAAGGAAAGTTGTAAATCTGTCTCTGAGTGTGAGCATGTGTCCTTATCAGACGCTAATTATGCTTCCAGCATCTGAGATGTCTTGATGTGTGTGTGTGTGTGTGTGTGTGCATGTGTGTGTAGATAGATAGATAGATAGATAGATAGATAGATAGATAGATAGATAGATGGATGGATGGATGGATGGATGGATGGATGGATGGATGGATGATAGATAGATAGATAGATAGATAGATAGATAGATAGATAGATAGATAGATAGATAGATAGATAGATAGATAGATGGATGGATGGATGACAGATAGATGGATGACGGATAGATGGATGGATGGATGGATGGATGGATGGATGGATAGATAGATAGATAGATAGATAGATAGATAGATAGATGGATGGATGGATGGATGGATGGATGGATGGATGGATAGATAGATAGATAGATAGATAGATAGATAGATAGATAGATAGATAGATAGATAGATAGATAGATAGATAGATGGATGGATGGATGACAGATAGATGGATGACGGATAGATGGATGGATGGATGGATGGATGGATGGATGGATAGATAGATAGATAGATAGATAGATAGATAGATAGATAGATAGATAGATGGATGGATGGATGGATGGATGGATGGATGGATGGATGATAGATAGATAGATAGATAGATAGATAGATAGATAGATAGATAGATAGATAGATAGATAGATAGATAGATAGATAGATAGATTTTTGGAGCTTGATTAAGTAAATTCTTTGTTTATAATGTGGAGGATGTTGCTGGATGTTTCTCTCATGTCATGATCTCTTTAAAACGGCTAGAGAGACTGTGAACTCTGAGGAATGATCTATGGATCTGATCCTTCTCTGACTAGCTTCTAACTCTCTCTCTCTCTGTTCCCATTTGCTGTGTGTTGTTTCCAGATGTACATCCAGACAACCACCCTCACCATCTCTCTCAGCCTCAGCGCGTCTGTGTCTCTCGGGATGCTCTACATGCCCAAGGTCTACATCATCATCTTCCACCCAGAGCAGAACGTGCCCAAACGCAAGCGCAGCTTCAAAGCCATCGTCACTGCCGCCACCATGTCAGGAAAACTAGTGCAGAAGGGAAGCGATCGGCCCAACGGGGAGGTGAAGACCGAGCTTTGTGAGAGCATGGAGACCAACAGTGAGTATTTCATCCACATAGAGCAGAAAATCCCATTTAAAATCCCAAATTAGTGATTAAACATGACCACTTGGTTTTATAAGGCTATAGGAGGCCACCTACCTAGTGCTAGTCAATAAGTTACATTGAAAAGACACAAAAACTAAGACTAGTTCATTTATTCATTCACTCATAAAATATGTTAATGTGTGTGATTTTCAAATCAAATGCTGTGATTCATATCAGAGCTGTTTTGTTTGGTTCAAGGCTTAACGTTTTGATTGAAGTTTATTCAAATGTAGAAAATGAATAGGAAATATGCTTTGATAATCCAAGGCTGCTGCTGGTCACTGTCGCACTCTATTTCTGCGTCACATTTATCTCCAGATGTTTGGTAAATGTTCCATCTGTTGGTTGAGCAGCTGTTTAGTACAGAATGGTAAACTTAACCAAACACAAGTCTTGTTATAAGCCCAAAAGTTTCCTGCTGAGATGTTTGCCGGAGGTAGACAGGCAAAGTAAAGTGTGACATCAATGTTCCCGGTCTGATTAGAATATCCGACATATAGCTGCGTTATTTGCCAGCTTGATACATTTTTTGGCTCTTTTTTATTTTATTATTTAATTTTTTTTGTTCTGCAAAGGGCAGGATTATGGAGTATTGAAAATTTAATCACTCAGAAGTGATCCAAGGCTTTGAGGGGGAATAAGCCCATTTTAAGTCATCAAGCCAATTACTCTGTTCTGTGCTGCTGGTGATGCTTTGCCTTATGAAACATTAAAGCACAACTCATGCATCAGTATCAAGACCACCCAAAACTAAATTAGGCAAGTTTGTATTTGATTCTAGGCCTTTTTGCCACTTATATTTAGCAAAGAGAGGATTTGGAGGAGGGAACGGGAAATGGCGCCAGCCAGTAGTGGTAGAGATTTTGATTCATTTCAGTGAATCTTGTGAATCCGTTCACCAAAATGATTCATTCTGTAGCCCTTTTCTCAGATTACATCATTAGGTCAGTAGGTACCCTATAAAAAATACTGGGTTGTTTCAACCCATGTTTGGGTCAAATATGGACAAACCCAACCACTGGGTTAAAAATTCAATTTCAAAATTTAACCCAATGGTTGGGTTTGTCCATATTTGACCCAAACATGGGTTGAAACAACCCAGTATTTTTTAGAGTGTAACGTTTGTCTGGTTGTGTGTTATGAATGAATCATTGAGTCATTCACTCAACAGATTTGTCTTTCACAACCTAAACAAGACTTATTATTCTTAATTAAAAAATGAACAGTGTTTATTAAAAGAAGAGACTCAGTGGAATGGAAAAAAACCAAAAGATTATTTCACCAAGAATTACTAGCCAAATTTAAACTTGTTTGCATGAAAATGTGTTTGATGCTGTTTTTTTTTTTTTTTTTTTTTACATTTGATTCTTGGCCACGTTTATGACCAGTTTGTTCACTCAAAAGTTTTGTTCAAAAACACTGATTCATTCACAAAGAAAAGAATACCGCTAACAGACAAATTTAAACTTGTTTTCATAAATTACACTAAATTATACGCCAAGTAGACAAGCTTTAAAGGGGTCATGAACTGCATTGTTTTATTGTTTTATGATGTTTCCTGGGGTGTACTTATAATGTTAGTATGATTTCTACATCAAAATGGTCATAATTTACAAATAAAAGGCATTTTTCCTACCCTGATTTTAGCCTCTGATTTGAACACTCTATTTGAAAGGGCGTGTCTGCTGTGAGACTTCATTGTAAACGCCCACTGCTGTGATTGGCTGCTGTGAGACTTCACTGTAAACGCCCGCTGCTGTGATTGGCTGCTGTGAGACTTCACTGTAAATGCCCACTGCTGTGATTGGCTGCTGTGAGACTTCACTGTAAACGCCCACAGCTGTGATTGGCTGCTGTGAGACTTCCGTGTAAACGCCTACTGCTGTGATTGGCTAACATCTTTGCATATGAAATAGCTAATTATTATATCATGTGGAACTCTCTCGAAAACTTTTAGCACGTTTTTACTATTACAGCTCTCAAGGATAACTAATCGTGAAAGTGTTGATTATGGCATTATATTTAGATCTATGGCATTATATTCAGATCGTGGCTTGAAAGGTTGCTGAGATGAACATTGTAGCCGATCACAGACATGAAAGCAGTGATCTCGTCATTGAAACTCGATTTCTGCACACTAACGAATGCTTTCATCATAACTAACAGTGCAAACACAATGTAAATAAGAGATTTGTTGATTATTACGGGAGTTTTGGCGTGAGTCCAGAACTCAGTCACTGATAAACTCGTGCTGACAGCTTGATTGACAGCTCCAGCGATTGTAAAGGGAGCGTTCTTTGATCGCTTTCTATATATAATTTAATCACGGTTTAAATAACAGATTATTTTCATCCTACTAAGAGAAACAATGTGAAGTTGAGCGTTTAGTCACTGGTTTGATTTACTGACACATAGACAAACATCTGACTGTACATGCATTAGAATTAACACGGTTACTTGCATGTTGTGGCATTACTGTCGAGTCTATATCATTAAAAAAGTCTGTTTGCAAAGCCTGCGCCGAAATTGTGTCTGATTTACCAAAGAATCCACAGTGAAATGTAGCGAATACAAATAAATAATGCTCAACTGAGACGTTCACATTGTTGAAAATAAATAAGCACATTCCTAGTATTAGGATCCTTTAGAAGGTAATGTTATTTTTAGTCCGTTCGTCTCTCCTCGTCATCTCACTAACACACCAGTGGGCAGGGCCAAAGATGAAATGATGAAGTAAACGTTGATCTTCTTCTGCCATCTTTCACTTATAGGCACATTCCACAACGAGCCGTTCTCTGGGCTTGGTTACAATAAAGCTGTTTTTGGACTAACAAGGAAGTTTTCAGTTCTGAAACTTAGATATTCTTATAATATGATGACCTCTTATATGTCAAAAGTTTAAGGAAAGTTCAGATCATGACCCTTTAACACATTTTTTAACATATTTCTTTGTGATGTTAACTGTCAGGACTCACTAGTTTGTTCATTTCTTTATTTTGAAAAAAGGACTCAATTAAAATGAATGAAATGAAACCTGCGGAAATGAATCTTTTTGGTGATTCACAAGATTCACTGAAATGAATCAAGATCTCCAGCACTACTGGCTTTTTCTCATTCCCTCCTCCAAGTCCTCTCTTTACTAAATAAAATGGGCAAAAAGTTCAAGAATCAACTAAAAAAGACTAAAAGTCTAATTTAGTAGGCATAGTCAACATTTGGAACAACGCAGATAAAATTGCATAAGAGCAGTGACCATAAAACGATGGATTAGGCCGCCAAAAATGCACATGCAGTCGAGTGAGAGTGAATGTGACTCTCTAATGTGTTTTCTCCTCCAGCAGCAGCTTCCACCAAGACGACGTACGTCAGCTACAGCAATCACGCCATCTGAAGAGGGACACTCTCTGTGGGCGGAGCTGAGGGCGGGGCCCTGTCTGAAGCAGGACATCTGTCATGTGACATGTGCTGACAGTCAAATGGACCTGAAACGGGCATCTGAGCATGAGATTTTTATATCGTTCTGCATCAATCTAAAACCCGCAGCATCCTGGGAGACGAACGGACATACGGGACCTTCCAGTGAGACTGCTATCCTGCGTTCAAGAGCTACCGATCCTGCCATGAACACACGTGAACACACACACACTCACAAAACTGAAGGTGCAGGCTTGCAGTCATACGAAACGAACAAAAAAAAAAAAAAACTTTCCATTTAACATTCTGCAGATGGAAACATTCACGGTAAACTTTGGAAATGTGGATGTAAAAAAAAAAAAGAGAAAATATATGAAAACTACCAGAGTCAAACTATGTTTGTTGTTATTGTATTTTTGTGGTTGTGCAGATTTTTTCATTCTTGTCCCACTTTGTCAGAAACCTGCATTCTGAGATGATGTGTCTTGTATTGACTGACTGAACCGTAACCGCGGGGTTGTGAAGCTGTAAAATGCCATGGTTGAAGCATGCTAGTTTTTATACCAAAAAAAAGAAGATTTATTTATAATAAAGGAATGTTTTGCAAATGTGTAGCGTTGTTAGATGCGCATTTGACAGTGAGATTTGTTTCTCATTTCTCTCATTCATATTCAATCGCCTCCACAGTCCAAAAATATGTTGCGCACAAAACTCAAACTCTGTTTTCCAGCTCTCTATCCCATGTAAACCCAATTTTTCAGGTTCATTATGGTCTCAATCACCACATAAAAATGTATATAGCATGAGCAAGACATTGTCATACAATGAAAATATCAGGAAACAAGAAGCCAATATTTTCTTGTCCTTTTGCACATGCAATTCCTATAAAACTGGTTTTACGTGACTGGAATGGAAATTCACGTAAATTCATTGGCCAAATAATGTGGGATCAACATTAAAATACTGCACTGTTTCGAAATAGCCTTAAGACGTAAACATTATACATGTGATAAGTCTTATCATGTGATAAGATCACTTGGTAATCTTGTTTGTGTGAAGCTACAGTATATGCTTGTCATGTAAAGTTCATTAACCCAGTAACTTTTGCATACGCTCTTTAAAATAAAAGATCCAAAATGGGGTTTCGCAGCGAGAAGAACCTTCTTTGCTTCTCCAAAGAAACTTTCAGTGAACATTTCTTAAAAAAGAACCTGTTTTTCTTAGTGTGAAGAATATTCCATGGATGTTAAAGGTTCTTTATGGAACCATCAATGCCAATAAAGAACATTTATTTTTAATAAACTCAACAATGCATTTACATTGAGAAAAATCCCCCTAAAAGGAATTACATTGGATATGCATCAATTTTACAGCTAAAAACCTCTTTATATAATATGAGGCAGGGTCCCCTAATAATTAGGAATGGCCAAATTGTCCCCCCCCAATATCTGAAATTCTTGCACTGCTCTGCTGCACTCCATTATGCAGCACTCTGTATGTTATTAGGATGACAAAAAGGTTTTAAAGTTAAATTTTTTTAGTCTAACAGCGCTCGTCAATGTCAAAATGACTGAGATGGCCAATCAAATCAAAGTAGGCGAGGTTTACTGTTCACAGAAGCAGCAATACATGTCAACTGTTTGGCGATAGATATGTTAAACAACCGACAGTAACATCCAGGGATAAAACTACTCAACTTTTTCCACAAAAATGCCGTTTTGAATTGAAAATATGCATTTACGTGATTCATGTAATTCCTAACTGAGCGTGACAAGACAAGAAACGTTTTACGTTTTCAATGCAAACTACATTTTAATGCAAATATTATTTTCAAATGGTTTCAAAATGATTATTTCCCAACTAGAATTAGACCTAGAATTTCCTTCACTGTTCTATTTCCTTATGCTTTATAAAAAATTGGTCCCCCCCAATGTTTAAAACATGGTTACGGCCTTGATATGAGCTTCACATTTCTGCTATTAAACCATCTGGAAAGCCTTGTGCCATTAGGGGCTTTTGCACCAGGTAGTTATAGGAACTAGTCACCAGGGCTGTCCCCAAAAAACTACATTTTCCCCTATGGCCATTTTTCTGATTACATTCGCAACACCGGTAGGAACTCTGAAGTGACATAAGCTGGCAGATGTCATTTAAGCACGGCATTCAACAACTGGAGGATGGAGGACGCCGTAATTGAAAAGTGCCTGGACTTCAGGGTCGGTCCATCTATCAGGTTTGTGGAGTAGTAAGAGGAGTAAGTACATGTGAATGTGTTTCGTATGGCATGTGTTCCAATCACTGTACACTTACATCACTGGTATTTTCTGTTGTGCTGGGTTAGACACTACTCTGAAGTAGGAGCTAATTTAAGGTGTGTTCACACTTGTCATGTTTGGTTGGATTAAAACGAACTCTGGTGCGATTGCTCTGTTAATGCGGTTCTTTGAATAAGTGTGAATGCTGCCATCTGAACCCTGGTGCCACCAAACAAGCGGACCGAGACGCTGAAAAGATGGGTCTCGTTCCGCTTCCAAACCAACTCTGGTGCGGTTTCGACTGAAATATGAACGAAACACGGACCAAAGACACGTAAACCAACCAAAAACAGGGCATGATGTCACAAGATGTGACCCTAAAAAGGACAGAATGCTCACGCACACCTGGTTTTCTCGTCATAGTCCCAATGTTGCCCATCACAGCTCGGCTCAGGCGTCAGAACCGCATCTCCTCGCAGCAGATCTTGCTGTGTGTGTGTGTGTGACGGAGGGATTCCTGCTGCTGTTTTGACTCCTTTACACATTTTATAAGCTCTTCACGAGTTCTCAGCTGGTCAAAATACCATCATATGTAGCTACGCACATACAACGAGCGCATTTATCCCAGAACACAGCATTGATTTGGATATTCGGTAAGTTCTGTAGCGAAATATACATCAATAAAGGGGATTCCTATTATGCTTTTCCACTTTTTCAACTTTAGTTAGTGTGTAGTGTTGCTGTTTGAGCATAAAAAGATCTGCAAGGTTACAAAGCTCAAAGTCCACTCCAAAGGGAGATATTTTATTTAACAGAATCCACTTTCCAAGAACTACAACGAATGGCTAGTTTGGACTACAACGCAATTTTTCCGGATATTATGAAGTCATAATGTTGTCCGCCCACAGAACATGCAAAAAAGGGACAAGGCCTGGTTGAGCTGCATTAGAGAAGACAGTGTTGTCGCTGTGTCAAAGAGACGCTGTTTTTTCCACCCCGTTTCCAAAACTTATTTGTTTGACCTTCCTAAGGCTGACGAACTTTGTTAAAATTTATTTTAAACACTGTTCCTGAACATTAAAACCTAAACGTTTTGGACATTTTATGGAGAACAGCTTGTTTTCTGTAGCTTCTATAAGCTCCCACTTTTGTAAGACGGTTCACCGCTCATTAGCCATGGTTTTGTAATCGATTACTGTTTGTATTACCTTAGCTTTCCAACAAATATCACGATTAAATTTCATATTTAAAATCACCAATGAAATCTGACAACAACTGTCTCATAAATTGTGTTCGAATCATGACAAAAAAATGTATTTTTCAGCCTGGACAAAGCTAATGCGCATGCGCAATCCTAAGCGCACGTCTCAGAATGCTGCCTGTTTCTATAGCAACCGGAGCTTCTAACAGCAGCTGCAGTGACACAATGACTTTACTAATCAACGATTGGCTCTTTCATTTAGAAGGCGGGGCTTATTCGCCATAGTGGGCGTTGCATTTTCTCCCATTCATAAGTAACTAGAGTGCACCGTCTTCCTATAGTCTTCGATAGGACCTCTTTAAAGCCGAAAAATCAGGTTGTGAACATATCATTATGTCTTTAGGTTCGGTATCAGTGTTAAAAATGCCATTGTGAACGCTAAGCGGACCAGGGCCCGTATGTATAAAACTTCGCAGAAGTACTCTTAATAATAGTCTTAAGCTTTGACTTAAGTGTCAAAAAATTCTTAGTAAAAAGTATGACTTGTCTAAGAGTAGGAGACTTTTATAAAGTAGCTAAAAGCAACTTTCAGTAAAGTCTAAGACTGATTCTTAAGTGCTGACTGAGGTGGCACTTAAGTGTTGCAAACTAAGGACTACAGTGATGTAAATGCAAAATGGCCGCCCTCAACGACTGAATCAGCCAATAGTGAGCCTGCAAGGGTGAAGTCATAGCAGCACGACGCCAATCATTTAATGTATTTATAATAAAATTATTTAATTAAAACACTGAAACTTTAATATCCATCCATCCATCCATCATCCTCCACTTATCCAGGGCCGGGTCGTGGGGGCAACAGTCTAAGCAGAGACGCCCAGACTTTCCTCTCCCTAGACACTTCCTCCAGCTCTTCCGGGAGAATACCGAGGCGTTCCCAGGCCAGCCAGGAGACATAATCCCTCCAGAGTGTCCTAGGTCTTCCTCGGGGTCTCCTCCCGGTGGGACCTCCCTAGGAAGGCGTCCAGGAGGCATCCAAAATAGATGCCTCAGCTGGCTCCTCTCGATGTGGAGGAGCAGCGGCTCTACTCTGAGCTCCTCCCTAGTGACCGAGCTTCTCACCTTATCTCTAAGGGAGCGCCCAGTCAACCTGCGGAGAAAGCTCATTTTGGCCGCCTGTATCCGGGATCTTGTCCTTTTGGTCATGACCCACAGCTCATGACCATAGGTGAGAGTAGGAACGTAGATCGACCGGTAAATCGAGAGCTTCGTCTTACAGCTCGTCTGTCAATCTCCCGTTCCATCCTTCCCTCACTCGTGAACAAGACCCCAAGATACTTCAACTCCTCCACTTGAGGCAGGAACTCTCCACCAACCTGAAGCGGGCAAGCCACCCTTTTCCGACTGAGAACCATGGCCTCGGACTTGGAGGTGCTGATTCTCATCCCAACTTTAATATTTAAATATATTTAAAAAAAAATTGCTTTGCATTGTGCAAAAATATCATGAATTAGTATTGATGCTGTGGGATCCTTTTCTACTGATCTACGTCTCCTCATTTACAGTCGGAGCAACTCCAGGGAAGCCCGAAACCCTCATAAAAGTGGCTTGATTTTGCCGCATGGTTTGAATGTTAGTTGGGAAGTCAATGAACTGCCATACAATAGTGGTCAAAAGTGATGCCCAGCCTAGGAAAATGTACATCTTCACCCTTTATTCAAATATTATTAAAAATGTGTTAAAGATTTTGTAGGAATGTTGCGTAGTTGTGATTGGAGTCAATTGTTTTATTTGTGATAGCACAATAAAACATGCCAAATTGTACGGACATAATTTTCCAGGCTGTCATACAAAGAAATTATGAACACATGCAAAAACAAGAGAGGACCAATGAAATATTAATAACTGATTATGTTGCAGTCAATGTATGATTTGTTTCCTGTGAGCTTTTTTGTTTTTCTAAAACATGTAGCTGTAGTTTGCCTTTTTTGCCAAATAATTTAGTCAGATAAGTACCTTCACTAAGTCTAGTGTTTGTTTCTTCCCTCGTATTTTAAAATATATGAGTATAAAAATATTGTCCTCATATTTTGATGGTTTAAGCAAACTTTTGGTCATTTAAAAAAACCACTGTATGTTTGGTGTGGTCAGTGGCACAATGGTGCTGCTTAAGACCCTGTATACTGTGTGCTGTATACCTGTGCACCAAAATATGTAATTATGACTTTTATTTCTGCAGTTAGAGCATTGATTTGTAGAGTGGGAAAAGTTTTCTTACTAGGTCAGTTACAAAAAGAATATCTTGACGATCAAGCTTTTATCATTTTATAAACTCCCTGTCATCATTTAACTCCAATACATTATATTTTGTTGGAAAGTGTGTGTCTCCTCCTCTCCGCTGCCATCTTGTTACTCCTAACTCGGTCTCCAGCTCTCTTAAATAATTTAGGAGCTGAGACCTAGTCTTAACACTTAGGAACCTTTATGAATCACACTTATTCTTAAGTCTAGGAATAAGAGTAAAATTACGTCATTCTTAGAATTTTGACACACTTAAGACTAAAATTTTACTCTGAGCGGCTTTATACATACGGCCCCAGGACTACATTTTTTTTTTTGGTCCGGACCCAGTGAACCGAACTACAAGTGTGAACACACCCTTAGTCCCCCAAAAGGTGTTCCTATAACTGAAATCATTCCCAGTTTGTACAAACCCGACTCCAAAAAAGTTGGGACACTGTACAAATTGTGAATAAAAAAGGAATGCAATAATTTACAAATCTCATAAACTTATATTTTACTCACAATAGAATATAGATAACATATCAAATGTTGAAAGTGAGACATTTTGAAATGTCATGCCAAATATTGGCTCATTTTGGATTTCATGAGAGCTACACATTCCAAAAAAGTTGGGACAGGTAGCAATAAGAGGCCGGAAAAGTTAAATGTACATATAAGGAACAGCTGGAGGACCAATTTGCAACTTATTAGGTCAATTGGCAACATGATTGGGTATAAAAAGAGCCTCTCAGAGTGGCAGTGTCTCTCAGAAGTCAAGATGGGCAGAGGATCACCAATTCCCCCAATGCTGCGGAGAAAAATAGTGGAGCAATATCAGAAAGGAGTTTCTCAGAGAAAAATTGCAAAGAGTTTGAAGTTATCATCATCTACAGTGCATAATATCATCCAAAGATTCAGAGAATCTGGAACAATCTCTGTGCGTAAGGGTCAAGGCCGGAAAACCATACTGGATGCCCATGATCTTCGGGCCCTTAGACGGCACTGCATCACATACAGGAATGCTACTGTAATGGAAATTACAACATGGGCTCAGGAATACTTCCAGAAAACATTGTCGGTGAGCACAATCCACCGTGCCATTCGCCGTTGCCGGCTAAAACTCTATAGGTCAAAAAAGAAGCCATATCTAAACATGATCCAGAAGCGCAGGCGTTTTCTCTGGGCCAAGGCTCATTTAAAATGGACTGTGGCAAAGTGGAAAACTGTTCTGTGGTCAGACGAATCAAAATTTGAAGTTCTTTTTGGAAAACTGGGAAGCCATGTCATCCGGACTAAAGAGGACAAGGACAACCCAAGTTGTTATCAGCGCTCAGTTCAGAAGCCTGCATCTCTGATGGTATGGGGTTGCATGAGTGTGTGTGGCATGGGCAGCTTACACATCTGGAAAGGCACCATCAATGCTGAAAGGTATATCCAAGTTCTAGAACAACATATGCTCCCATCCAGACGTTGTCTCTTTCAGGGAAGACCTTGCATTTTCCAAAATGACAATGCCAGACCACATACTGCATCAATTACAACATCATGGCTGCGTAGAAGAAGGATCCGGGTACTGAAATGGCCAGCCTGCAGTCCAGATCTTTCACCCATAGAAAACATTTGGCGCATCATAAAGAGGAAGATGCAGTTGACAGTTGAGCAACTAGAAGCCTGTATTAGACAAGAATGGGACAACATTCCTATTCCTAAACTTGAGCAACTTGTCTCCTCAGTCCCCAGACGTTTGCAGACTGTTATAAAAAGAAGAGGGGATGCCACACAGTGGTAAACATGGCCTTGTCCCAACTTTTTTGAGATGTGTTGATGCCATGAAATTTAAAATCAACTTATTTTTCCCTTAAAATGATACATTTTCTCAGTTTAAACATTTGATATGTCATCTATGTTGTATTCTGAATAAAATATTGAAATTTGAAACTTCCACATCATTGCATTCTGTTTTTATTCACAATTTGTACAGTGTCCCAACTTTTTTGGAATCGGGTTTGTACTTCCACCAATAGTTATAGGAACTATGAAAATATTCCTCCGGTTCGAAAGCCCCTATAGATCTACTCAACTGGGCTGATTATGGAATGATAATCCTAGAAAGGGTTTGTTTGTTTGAAGGTTTCTTTATGGAATCATTGATTCCAAGGAATTACATTGGAAATGCATCAATTTAACAGCTAAAATAACGCTCTCTATATATAACATGAGCTTCACGTTTCTGCTATTAAACTTTCTGGAATGCCGTGCGCCATCGATGTCCTCAATTTGATCAATTACTGGGCTGATTATGAAATAATGATCTTGGAAAGGGTTTGTTGTTAAAGTTTTCTGTCCTTGCCCCACTTAGCCAGAGCTTTGATGAGTACTGAGATTGTGTCTCCAGGTGCCGGTCTGTGTCTGCATATACATATCCAGCAGTGAGGACATGTTCTGTGTGAGACGACCTTGGCTGACAGCACAGCGCCTGTGGCACGACCACCTCCCGCTTCTGTGGAATGATATAGCAGGTGTTGAGTGAAACTCGAGGCTGTCGGTTTGCGGACATGTGCCACTTCTGAAGCACTAATCCCTGCTATCTCCACCAAGCTAATTCAATTACTTTGCCCCCTGTACAAATGAGATTCAGAGAACATCCAATCTCACGTCTCTCACCTCTTCTGTCTGCCTCGCTTGCACTCAGATATGTCAGTCAGGAAGTACAGAGGCAGATGTAGTCTCGGGTAAGACCAGAATCAACAAACTCGTCTTTTGGAGGGATGCGGTTGCCATGGCAGCCAAACAACTGTTGTGTCTTTAGACCTTGATCTGCTCTGGGTTTTTTTCTAAGGCCGTTTTCACACTTGATTTGACTGCTTGATCTGAAAAAGACATACTTTGATAACAAAAAGGATGCAATCGATGTCTGGATCTTAATATTTTGTTAATATTTTACAGAGCACCTAAAGGGACATGGTGATGGAAATATGAGACGGGAGGCATATTTAAAAAAAATATTTTTTAAAGGGGTCCTATAATCGCCCTTTTTACAAGATGTAGAATAAGTCTCTGATGTCCCCAGAGTGTGTATGTGAAGTTTTAGCTCAAAATACCCCACAAATCATTTTGTATAGCATGTCAAAATTGTCACTTTTTGAGGGTGAGCAAAAAACGCGCCGTTTTTGTGTGTGTCCCTTTAAATACAAATGAGCTGCTGCTCCCCGCCCCCTTTCTAGAAGAGGGCGGAGCTTCAAGAGCTCATGTTAGCAGCTCCGATTACCTCACGCAGACACACACTGAAAATGTCAGAAACTGTTCAGCCTTTTATGTTCAAACCGGAGTCGGACAATGATGGAGAGACTCAAGAAGAAGAGACAACATGTAGAATGAGACAGGACGTTTCTGAAGGGTTAGATGATGAATTTATGAGTTAACTATCTTCAAGTCATTGATTAGCATATTCTGTCATGATAATATATAAATCGCTCGTGTGGGAACTGTTGATGCCTATAACAACTCTTCTCAACATGGCCTTCGTTGCGTGTTCCCGGGGGCGGGTTTATGTAAATTTTAGGGTTTGTGATGTCACTAACCCGTGAATAAGCTCATTGTAGTCCCTACCAGCCGTTTGTTGTAGTCCTTAAAAAGCGATTTCTGTAAAAGAAAAGATCTCCCTTTGCTTTGAACTTTGAGCGTCATAACTTTGCAGATGTTGTTTATACCCAAACAGCAACATTACACACTAACTAAAGTTAAAAAAAGTGAAATCATAATCAACCATTAAAGCAACCTTTAATGCTTTTGTGTTCTCTCGCAAACTGAGTTCTTTCTCGGGGGAACACAAAACTTTTGTGAAATAACGCAAAAGCACTGAAATATATTTTTTCCTCCCATCTCATATTTTTCTCCATCACCATGTCCCTTTAGGGGCTCCTGTAAAATATTAATAAAAAATATTAATAAAACTGAACCAGATGTCGATTGCATCCCTTTTTGTTATTGAAGTATTTGTCCTTTTGGATTTACAACCAAATTTTTGCATAGACAGACAAAAAAAATGCACTAATCATGATTTTTAATCCTAAAATGCATATGCGCCGTAACTAAACCATTATGATACATCCATGATTCAAAACTGGAAATGTTTTCCCAAGCAGAGAGCTGTGAATTCCGATAAGTTTATCTTTTCCCTTCTGTGTTTCTTCCCCAACTTTGCTTCCCTCCCGACCCATGGAAAGCTATTTTTGTGTGTGTTAGTTTTGCCTAATAAGATTTAGCAACAGTGAAAAACAGAATAATTTTGAGTAGAAGCGGCGTTTTATTGTTTGTGGGACCTAGAATGGCCGTCCCCAAAGGAGGATGAGGCGGGAAATAAGTTTAATCTCCAGACTTCCAGCTGCCAGATAGCAACACAATTGCAGCCGAATATGAACGTACGATATATATTGTCAGTTGTTACATGAGACGTAATCTCTCCGGGGAACCTGCATGAAAGAGGAATTTATGAGTGAGAGAAAAGCCTATGCAAAACATGTTTGCGTTTACTGTCTTGTCATTCATCTTTTTCTCCTCCACAATATTCAGGGATGAATTCATCTCAAAGGTATATTGACATCTATTTTAGTTTTTTATGGATTATATTTTAAAATTTAAGAGTAAAGTTTAAAAATCTACCATTTAATTGCCATTTGATATATAACCAACATTAATGACTTTATTTGCATAGTGAATTCTGATTGGCTACTTCATTGTATTTATTTGCATACTCAGTTTTAATTGGTCTTTGTTTTGCTTGCATGTAATTTAACCATCTATTACAGCATTTATGACTTACTTAAAGCTTTAAAGTCATTTATTTTTTGTGGAATATTGCGTAAATGTATTATAAATGATTTATCCGTGCCCATCATTATTATTTATCTTATTATTATTTATATTGTTATCTTGTAATCTTGAATCAGAATAACTTCCCCTCCCTCTTGCAGCATCTCTTCTCTGATGATGTGGGCGGGGCAACCTGTCACTCACATGAGATCAGCCAATAGCAAACCACCACCATCCAATCAAATCCCCACAGACAAAATCAAGAAACGTTTCACTCTCATATACATTTCAATATGGAAAGAAAAGACTAGCGTAACTTTGGTTTCATGCCGACTCTAACACTTCAGTTTTGCTGATTTCCTTTATGAAATGTCAGTCTGTTAGTTTGTTCTGTTATTTTTTCACAGCTTTGTGATTTCTCTCCCTCGGCTTCGGTACAAGACAGTGAACATATGAATGACTCCAAAACATTTAGAAAAACACCACACCTGAGACATGCGAGCTGTCAGAAATGTCATAGCTGTCAATCATTGCGTCTCCATGAATACCGTCGAGACGGAAGCGTTACTGGTGCTTCATCTGGTTAATTACGATCGGAGCACTTGGGATTTTACGGCATGTGAACACACACATGCTGTCTGATACAGGAGCGTACTCTACCACTGCCTTCTTATAAAAACCATCATTAACTCTTATTGATACAAATGCAAATGCTTTTGTCTTAAAAATGCATTTTTTTGCATGATCATTTAGTGTTGCATAACCATTTTCACTGTATTTTTGCACCTTTAGAATTTAAAAAGCTGCTTTTTTTTTACATGTTCATCTTTTTTTAGTGTGTAATGTTGCTGTATGAGCATGAAAAAGCTCTGGCAGTTATGGTAAGGGGCAGGAAATTTTTAAAACACGCTGGAAGCGCTTGACCAATCACAACACACTGCTCCAGCCGACCAATCAGAGCACATTGTGCTTTTCAGAAGGAGGGGCTTCATAGAGACAGGAACTAAACAGAGCATTACTGACAGACTGGGAAGAGACAACGCTATCTCACGACCAATTCGTACGTATTTGTACGAGGTGGCTAATTCGTACAAATTCGTACGACCTCACTCGTATGAATTTGTACGATTTATCTATACTACAGTGATGGGTAGGTTTTAGGGGCGGGGTTAGGGGTAGGTAATTCGTACAAAATCATACGAATTGACCAACTCGTCAAATACGTACAATTTAGCCACCTCGTAAAATATGTATGAATTGCTGTGAGATCGGGTTGGAAGAAAGGAGCTGCAACAATGGAGAATATGGAGGAAATTATGAACATTCAAGCATGAAAACCTATTCTATTAGAGCCCAAAAACAAGACTTTAAAAAAGGGCATACTAGGTTATTTTTTATGTTGCTGTGCCTTTAAGACTTTGCATGTGAAATGAGCAGCTGTGCTTTGTGCTGTGGTTTGTTGTTTGGGTCCAATAAAGTTTGTACCATCTCATTTTCATTTCTTACATTGGGAATCTTTTGAAGCATCTGCAGCGCTGTAGGTGCAACACAACCAAGATCAGCACAAGGTTTGGCAGACTTTCCATGTTTTACTCTTCTGCTGAATCACAGTATCCTACTTTCTCCTTAACACATATAACTGGCCAAGTTGAACACCAAATAAGAGTTATTTATGTGTAAATATGGGTTGTCGTGCTATTGTTTTGAATATAAGTCATATTTTTGCTGCTTACTTTGAATAGATGGTCTTTTTGGGCTCTTGAGGAAAGTTATACAGTACATTTTCATTGTACATCTCATTGTTCTATCCCAAATTATCAAAGTGGCTTTGATTCGAATCTCTGTTGTGCAACGATAACAGTCTTTTATATGAAATTTCACAGTCATGCTCTTAAAATGACGGCATGAAACCCTTTACTCATAGCCGTACGATAGGCAGCCACAGGCGCGCTGTATGTGGGCTCTCAGGCAGAATCTTACATCTTGACAGCATCGGTGAGAAATGGCCGCATGCTGCAAAGATCCCAAAGCTGGCAGAGAGTTGCGCTTGTGAAGCTCTTGTTTGTCATGCTCGGCTGCGGTCGTGTTCCCTTTATGCAAGCGAAACTGTGAAAAATGTACAGGGTTATGTTTTTTCGTGTGAGTGTGTGTAAAAGCAGGAACATTTTTGTAGAGACCCTTCTGATTTATGACCTAAGATATATTAGGGAGATACAGAAAGGTTTGCAGAAATTCTGATGAATTTATTTCAGATTTTTATTAATAAAGGGGTCCTTGATTATGATTTCACTTTTTTTAACGTTAGTTAGTGTGTAATGTTGCTGTTTGAGCATTAACAACATCTGCAAAGTTACGACGCTCAAAGTTCAAAGCAAAGGGAAATCTTTTCTTTTAAAGAAATCGCTTTTTAAGGACTACAACAAACGGCTGGTAGGGACTACAACGAGCTTATTCGAGCCTAAAATTGACATTAACCCCGCCCCCGGGAACACACAACAAAGGTCATGTTGAGAAGAGGAAGAGTTGTTGTAGTCGAGCACATTTGGGAGTCGCTCAAGCTGTCATCCGTCTTTTCACATTTATTGTAATACAGTACGAACACAAATGCAATAGCATGCCATAAAAGAAAGATGACAACATAAGTTATAACCGTAATTAAACTAAACTATACCTGTTCTCTCTTCATGCAGCAGATATTCTCTGGCTCTGAAGGATCTTACAACCGTTCCCACACGAGCGATTTATAGATTAACATGACAGAATATGCTAATCAATGACTTGAAGATAGTTAACTCATAAATTCATCAACTAACCCTTCAGAAACGTCCTGTCTCATTCTACATGTTGTCTCTTCTTCTTGAGTCTCTCCATCATTGTCCGACTCCGGTTTGAACATAAAAGGCTGAACAGTTTCTGACATTTTCAGTGTGTGTCTGCGTGAGGTAATCGGAGCTGCTAACATGAGCTCTTGAAGCTCCGCCCTCTTCTTGAGCGGCAGCTCATTTGCATTTAAAGGGACACAAAAACTGCGCATTTTTGCTCACCCTCAAAAAGTGACAATTTTAGCATGCTATAAAAAATGATCTGTGGGGTATTTTTGAGCTAAAACTTCACATACACACTGGGGACATCTTAAATCTTGTAAAAAGGGGCATTATAGGACCCCTTTAGAGCACTTACATTCATTTTTTGTAGAAAAATTTGTTATTTAAGATGTAAATCATAATTTTAGTAGAGGTGGGGGATCTTATTGGTTCCCCTGATTACAATAAAAAAGATTTAATATGTCAAACAGTACAAAAACTATGAGGTATTAAATTATTTACAAATACTTTAACTTTTAACTCTTTCCCCACCAGCGTTTTTTTTTTTTTAAGCTGCCAGCCAGTGCCAGCATTTTTGATAATTTTCACAAATTTCATGGCCCCCAGAATATTTTATCTGAACATGCAATAAATCAAAAGAAAGTACAAAGCCTTTGCTTTCAAACAAACAAACAAAAAATATTTTATTTAAGCTTCATGCATTCTTTTTTTATCAACACTTGAATGTGGGTAGGTTTCATAAAAAAGCAACATTTTGAACAAAAAGCTGAGAAAATCATGCGTCCTGATTGGATTCAGAACAATGATCACAACAAGATCGAGTCCATCCAAACCCTAAATCTTCACAGTCCTGTACCTCATCCTGGGTCGATATTTCATTCAGTAACGTTAGTCAGTTTTCATTTACGTGCTGTTGAATGTCTGATGATCGCATTATTTGACATGTGCTTAAGCAATGCTTTTATCACTCGCGTCTGCATCTTCTTCGCCCGTGTTTTGATCCGGACATTATGTACTCTTTCAGAATATGTAGCGCCCCCTACAGTATAACAATGAAAACATTGATCGTCGGAAAATTCCGCCAATGGCGGGAAAGCTTTGTGTCACAAATGACGGGAAAAAAATCTGTCAATGGCAGGGAAAGAGTTAATACATGCTGTATTTATCTACAGTTATGAGAACTGAAAGTAAAAAGTCTTAATGGTCCTAAAATAGTTTATTGCATTTGTTACATTTATTCAATGTGGGTGTTTAAGATACTAGAACTGATTTAAGGTCCTTGAGAAGAAAGTGAATTATAAAGACAAAACCACCGTTTGTTCTTAAGGAGTCATTGACCTTTTACTATAAAATCTGCAAAACTCATGTAAATCCCTTCGGCTTCGTCTCCTGATGCTTGATGAATTCTGCCTCCCTCTGTGTTTTCTGACCTTCGGGCGATATTCAGGGTTATTGATTTAAGCCCGACTGCTCTCCAGTGCTTTGGACTGTGACACTTTCAAGCTGCAGACCAAAGGATGCAAGAGCATCTCAGTAGAAAGTCAGAGCCTCCCTTTGAGTTCCCTGCCGATCAATTGGCAAAGTGGATATCAGCAACCTTCCCAGAGAAAAATCCTGGTTTTACAACACAAGGCTGGTTGTTAGAAGGCTCTGCAGTACATTTTGTTTTGTTGTAAATTATGAATGGGATGGAAAATATTACAAATGAAGAAAAAAAATTTCAAATTTCGATTATAGTATCTCAATGTTACTAAAATAAACGTGCTGTGCATGTCAGCATCAGGCTTGCTCAAATCTCCACCTCTTTTAAGGATTACGATCAGCTACTTTAAAAGCTAGTTTTGCTTTAAAAGCAGTGGCCTGTTATCGTAATGACTCCAGATCTGGTCAAATGTGAGCTTCAGAGTACCCACGGCAATTTTCCACACAGAAAACTTTTCAGCCCTAACGGGATTTTTCCTCTAATGGCAGACACGAGGGACAGCAATGCGGTTCGGCTCCATTTACAAAGCGCCGAGAGCCTTTTCACTCCGAGCTCACTGCGAGTCATGACACATCTGCTGAGCGTTTTGTCGTCAGTCACGCACTTTGCTGAAGTTTTAATGAAGGTGCTGCTTTTGGTCTCCGAGTCCACAGGGCTGTTAGAGCCGGCGTGCTCGTGTTCTTGGCTTGTGCATTGATAATCCCGCTGAATAGGTATCTCTGAGCCGAACGGTTCAACCCATTTCGCCATGTTCCATTGTGTGATATTTCATTCATCTCGGTGTTGAGTGAGAGAGAAAAGTGGGGATGATTGAAAAATGATATGTGGATGACATTGCTCTGTAACAAGAGCAGAGCTGTAAGGGTCGAGTGTGTAGATGGTCCGTGTTACGATGATGGTAGAGGAACTGAACGTACGGTAGAATAACTCGTGAAGGTGCACAGCCCATTGATGCACAGCCCATTTTAATGCGTGTCCTACTAACTTGTGTCATGTGTTTTTCATTTTAAGCAGCGCTGCGGAAGCTAAGTTCAATTAATCACACCATTTTAGCATTAACTAGCCTACTTTACATCCCATATTTAACACGCATAGAGGTCACTACAGTGGACAGCTAATTAAAAAGCCATTTTCTAGAGTGTGCATGGGTTTTGAAG
Organism: Coreius guichenoti; assembly: GCA_039654105.1. Classification (NCBI taxonomy): domain Eukaryota; kingdom Metazoa; phylum Chordata; class Actinopteri; order Cypriniformes; family Gobionidae; genus Coreius; species Coreius guichenoti. Next base: position 2,578,381 of record CM077182.1, on the reverse strand, counting down.
GCATAGTTGCCCATCAACTACTGGACACTATAGTGCATCATCTATACACTGCCATCAAGTGGCAAGCCTTTGTATGTGGAATAGGGCTGCATGATTATGACAAAAATCATAATTGTCGATTATTCCCTTGAAATTGTAATTGCGATTATTAAATACGATTATCACAATTTACATTGAATGATGTTTTATACCATTGTTTGAAGCAACTGCATGCCATATTTTTATATAAAAATAAAAAAACAAGCTGAAAACACTCTTCCTGAAAAACTTTTATTGCTTTTCTGTAGCATTAATCCTCAAATGTTAACTATACATTGGTTTGGTTTCTTCTTTAAATAATAAAAAAAAAAAGTATAGGAGCTTTATATAGGATTATAGGAGCTTTCGCACCAGGTAGTTCTAGGAAACTTAGTTATAGGAACTAGGCATCAGGGTGGTTCCCCGAGAACTAAATGTTCCCCTAGAGTCATTTTCCTGGTTGCATTCACACCACCAGTAGGAACTCTAAAGTGACGTAAGCCACGCTTATTGTTGCGACTTTTATTTTGACGGCGCAGCGGACATTTCTTTTGACGGCGCTGAAAACGCCAGAGTCTGAGCACAGAGGCTCACATTCTCCGTCGTCATCAGCTTACGATCTTTTTAACACTCCTGTCTAATGTTATTAGCTGTTATACAAAGAAAGTAGACATTATATGAAAAAGTATTAGCGTTTGCCGTGTGGTTGATGTCCAATGTCATTAGCTGAGCAGAAATACATAATAATGTTTCGCTTGCTCCCCTCAAAGTTGCGTTGGATTGTCTCCTTAGCATAAGGGTTGAGAGGTCCATCTATCACTGTTTTCCATGTTAGTTAGTTCATAAAGGCTGTGTGCATGGCTTTTTAAAAATGGCGGGTGCTATTTCGCGTGCATTCGACCAGTCAGCGTACACTGTCGTCACTGGTAGTTCCTATTGTGCTGGGTTAGACCCTACTCTGAAGTAGTCGTGATTGGCCTCTCACAATGTAACATGCTCTAAATACACCTCTTAACCACGCAGAATAATATAAGTGGAATTTTTTTTGTAATCGCGGCTAGAAATTCGATTAATTGTGTAGCCCTAATGTGGAATTTTTGTTTTCTCCAAACCAAGATGGCCGACGACCAGTCAGAAATGCCAAATTGCTCCAGAATATTCATCCATTCCTTCAAAATGTTGTAACATCTAAGGAGTCACATCACTGATAAACTTTACAAGTATTGATTTCAGAAAGGGAGGGAATTCTGATTAATCATCTGTCCCCTAAACTGGACATCATGCATCACTAGCTATATTTCTTTTTTTATATAACTTTTTTGGCTGTGAATAAATGTATTTGTGTTATTAGTTTGTAATTTCCAATAACGTCAAAAAAGTAATCTGATTACGTAACGCATGTTACTTGTAATGAGTTACTTTACTCATTACAACACCAAAAAGTAATCTGATTACGTAACACATGTAACTTGAAAATGCGTTACTTTACTCGTTACATCAAAAAAGTAATCTGATTATGTAATGCTTGTTACTTGTAATGCGTTACTTTATTCTCTTTACATCAAAAAGTAATCTGATTATGTAATGCTTGTTACTTGTAATGCGTTACTTTACTCGTTACATCAAAAAAGTAATTTGATTATGTAATGCTTGTTACTTGTAATGTGTTACTTTACTCGTTACGCCAAAAAAGTAATCTGATTACGTAACACGTTACTTGTAATGCATTACTTTACTCGTTACAACACCAAAAAGTAATCTGATTACGTAATGCATGTTACTTGTAATGCGTTACTTTACTCGTTACGCCAAAAAAGTAATCTGATTACGTAACGCATGTTACTTGTAATGCGTTACTTTACTCGTTACATCAAAAAAGTAATCTGATTATGTAATGCTTGTTACTCGTAATGCGTTACTTTATTCTCTTTACATCAAAAAGTAATCTGATTACGTAATGCACGGTATCTGAAATTAGTTACTTTACTTGTTACGCCAAAAAAGTAATCTGAATACGTAACACGTTACTTGTAATGCGTTATTTTACTCATTACATCAAAAAAGTAATCTGATTACGTAACACATGTAACTTTTAATGCGTTACCCCAAACACTGCTCATTTCAGATGAGATTTGAAAACAACTGATTGCTAGTTTTTCCACAATCTGAAAACATCAATAGATCAATGTAGATTTTAGTCTGAGGTTTTCTCAGAGAGGAAATTTGTCCATTTTGAACATAGTCACAGTTATCAGCTAATAAGGGTAAATCGATGTACTCTGGTAGACTGGAGGGAGCTTGAACGTTTTCTACAGTCTGAGAGTTTCCAACCTTCACCGGTTGTAAGATCTTTGATCACATTCTCATATTCAAAAACATCTGACATTCAACTTGTATTAAGTTCTTCTCCATCTGCTGGTCGATGGTTAGGCCGCTAACTGTTGAGGAGAAGCATAATAATAAAATGCCTGTTTCTGTTCAAAGCAATTTCTGATTATTCTTGTGAAGAAATTACCCAAAGTGTCCTTGACTGCTCTAATGCATCCATGTGACGCCCTCTGTGTCTGAGATGACGACAGCAGCCTCTGAGACATTATCATAGGGAATTCTGGGAAATGTAGTTGTGTAAAAAATGGCTTAATGCTTGTGAAGCATGCAGCAAATGCATTAATGTCGACAGAACTGCGTTTATGTTCCTAATTAATACCTCACACTGAATAAGTTCAGCAAGGGTCGTCCAGAGATTGGTAACAATCCCCTAATAATGAAGTGTGCACTAGTTCTGCTGACCTCTATGGTTAATGTTCAATGCTGCCTATGGGTCAGAAAGGTCACCTAACTAGTGTGGACACGGACCATGAGGAATGTCAACTCCAACCACGGCTGCGACCCAGAACATTTACAATGTCCTTTTCCCAGAGACTTGTCTGAAATATCATTACTCATGCAGACATTGTGAAATTAACAATTAAACCAAAGAAAAAATACCATGAAGGTCTGGAGTTCCACTCATTCGAAACGTAATTAGAACTGTTCTCTTGTTGTTTTGCTGTCATAATTTTAAATCGTGTTATTGATTTGTTCAAAATAAACCCCCTGTAAGATGAGAATTCATACACACAGAACAAAAACCTACTTATTGACTAACCACCCAGTCCAGTTTAACCAGGTGGTCACAAATAGTATATTCTGATTTTGGTCTATATCTGAAAAAAATCTGTTACTTGTGATATCATTTTTTGTTATTTTTCTGAGTTTTATGACAGTTTACTTCACTATTTTGCATCGTAAACCCTAACGCTCAAAGTAATGAATTGGTTTGAGTAGAGCCAACTCAAATTAAACAAATGAGTTCAATCAAATGAACTTTTATGAGGATTTAGAACTTTCTTTTTCCTTTGAGTTCTCAAAACTGACACATTTTAAGTAATCTGAACTGTTTCATTGTTTTGATTTTTTATGAACTTGTTTCTTTTAATTTAGACAAACTTAAATTTAATTGAAACTGGGCTGGAATTTCTATTTCCCAGCATGCTTTGCCATGACTCTCAAAAGGGACAGTAAATGCTAAAATTAAGAGTTTTTTTTTGTGTGTGTGTGTGTGTGTGTGTGTGTGTGTGTGTGCAAGATTAATGTTAAGTGGGAGGTTTTGTAGTGTTTCATGTTTTGCTATGTTAGTTTAAAAGAGTTTCTGGGGAGGTTTCTCATGTGGAGCATGAGCTTAGTTTGAGAACAGATATACAGTATGCTAAATGTTCATTCAGCAAGTGCTATGCTTTGCTATACTAATGCTATCAAAGCATTGTATTACCAATTAGCAAAGTATAATTTATTGAATTAGCTAGTTAGAGCTAGCCAAGTTCCCACTACTAAAAATACTTAAGTTGATCATTTTAATTTAATTTAAATGTATGAATTAGCTTAGTCATATATTTGAAGAGCAATTAAAATGTAAATCTGCAAGTTCTGCTAACTTAAACTTTTCTAACTGATGTAGGGGAGAGCGGGGCACAACCTAACACTTTTTGACTTTCTCAGTTTATGTAAATTCACTTGGGGTTCAGAGTATTTATTTTTTCAGATGTTCAGATGACAATTATGTGGTTTTGTTTCATTAATACAGTGTATACTTTTTTCTTTATTTACCCCGAAAGAATGGAAGTGAAATGTGACAACATGCCCCATAGGTGGAGTATATTGTAACATGACCACATGACAGCTTAAAATGTTATCTGATCTAATCAAAAAAATATACAAGACAAACTAAAATATTTTGTCAATAAAATACAATTATTAACTTTTTCATATCAAATAATGGCATTTTTTAATAATTAAAAATAAACACATTTTTGAGTTTGACAACAAAAACATCGCAAAACACAACTATACTTCCCTTTCAGTCAGTACACTACGAGTTACGTCAGTTACTGACGAAATAGGGGTTTCGCTTAGAAGCCAATCGCCTTTGAGCTCTACAAAACGAGCCAATGGCATGAAGATGCCATGGGTCTGCGGAATTTGCATAACACAACCCCGCCCCACCGCATGGGTATAAAGGGCGTTGCGTGGCAATCTCGCATTATGTTTCTGCTTCAGAGCCGAGTTTTACCACCTGAGCATTTTTCTCTTCAAGACGAGTGTCTCTCCAGAGTGTTGGTGTTACGGCGCGTTCTAGCGAGTTCCGCATTCCTGTCTGATCTGTGCAGTGATCTAGCACACCGTGTGTGTTCTACCTAGGCGCTTCGGCATTCTGCAGAGCAAAGACTCCTCTCTAAAAGAGCTGCACGTGGCACGTCTTTTTCAAGATGTCTCGCCCGTGCTCCGTTTCTGGGTGCGGTCGGCTGGTTCCTCCGTTTGACGGGCATGATCGCTGTTTGGCGTGCTTGGGCCTCGTGCACGCCGAGCGCGCGTTCATGGCCATCGCAGTGTTGCGGTCAAGACTCCATGATCTCCGTGCTGGAGGGAGAGTCCCCTCTACCACACCCCAATCTATTCCCACCACGAGTGGCTGGTGGTCAGGGTGACTTGAGGGTGACGGTGTGGGCCAACCCGACGAATCCTCCTCGGGCCACACCCCCTTCTAGCACACTGCAACCTGTGGTGTTGCCAGATGAGGGTGCAGGTGTTTCCCGTCCTGGGCCCTGCGTTTCATCACAAGGTGGGCTGGATTCCTCCGGAGATGACGATTCGGCTGTGTTGCCTCCTTCGGGAGTCCCAGAATTGCCCGAGTCTGATCCAGAGCTCACAGCTATGCTTTCCCGGGCGGCCGAGGCTCTTGGGCTTGTGTGGAACCCTCCGCCATGTCTCGAGCGCTCTCGGCTAGATGATTGGTATCTGGGGGCGGCCCGTGCCAAAGGCGTCCGTCAGCCCCCAGTGCCCTTCTTCCCGGAAGTGCATGAAGAGGTGTCGAAGTCGTGGAAGTCTCCCTTGACTTTTCGCGATCGTTCGGCAGCCACTTCCGCCTTCACTGCCCTCGACGGCGGCGCGGTGAAAGGGTACACTGGGGTTCCCCCTGTTGAGCGCTCTGTTGCGATGCAACTGTGTCCGCAGAGCGCTGCGACATGGCGTGGTGACCCAAAGCACCCGTCCAAGGCCTGTGGGTTTACGTCTACTTTGGTGGCGAAGACCCACAAAGCTGCGGGCCAGGCCGCGTCCGCCCTGCATGCGATGGCCACCCTTCAGGTCTACCAGGCCAAGGTGCTCAGAGACATGCACGAGGGCAATGCTGACCCCGCATTAATGCAGGAGCTGCGGGCGGCCACCGACCTCGCTCTACGAGCGACGAAGGTGACCGCTCGCTCTCTCGGTCAGGCGATGTCCACTTCTGTGGTCCAGGAGCGCCACTTATGGCTCAACCTGGTTGATGTGGGAGAATCTGAGCGAACCCGTTTCCTCAATTCTCCCATTTACCAGGATGGGCTATTCGGCGGGGCGGTCCAGGACTTCGCCCAACAGTTCTCGACCGCTCAGAGACATTCTGCCCCGGCGGCCTGCTGCTGCCTCCACCCAGCCGCTGGCTCAGAGGCCTCAGTCTGTTCCCCGCCGAGGCCGCCCTCCTGCGGCCCTCGTTCCTCCCGCTCAGCCCCAGCAGCAGCCTTCACCCGGGCCGAGGCATGGAGGACGCCGCAGGAAGGCCCTAAACGGCAGTCTAAGCGGCGGTCCTGGGACGGGCCTTCCTGCGGCGTCCTCCACGCCTCGGCCTGGAGGTGAACTCGGTTCTTTCTCAGGAGATGGTAGCAGGGCCACTCCTTCCCCCGCTGGAGGGCCAGGGGAGAATCCTTGTAAAGAAAGAACTGACATTTTCACCTCCGAGCCTCAAGAGGGCGCGGCTGGCAGTGTGCGACGCCAAGCAGCCTCGCCACTCTCGGCCCCCTCTGTCGCCAGCCCCCTGGCAGACGAGACCCCCGTGGAACGCTGGTCCTTCCCTGGTCTCCTCTGTCAGGGCGCGGAATTCGACCCCGCCCACACCCCGGGACGCTCCCACGCCTCCCATGTCTGGGCCGGTCATTCTGCCTCGCTGCCCCATCGGGGGTATGCCTGTGGTCCGCATGACCCCGCTGGTTCAGTTTCTGGAAGCCTGGCTAGCGCTTCCCAATCTGTCCAGCTGGCTCGCTCGCACCATCAGGTTCGGCTATGCGATTCAGTTCGCACGGTCTCCTCTCCGCTTTCGGGGAGTCCGCTATACCATGGTGGGTGGCAATGCCCCTGTCATGCGTGCGGAGGTCGCCACCCTACTGGCGAAGGGTGCGGTCGAGATCGTCCCTCCAGCCGAGATGGAGTCCGGCTTCTACAGCCCTTACTTCATTGTACCCAGGAAAACCGGTGGGTTACGGCCAATCCTGGACCTGCGCATCTTGAACCGAACCCTTCACAGGCTTCCATTCAGGATGTTGACAGCCAAACGCATTTTCGAATGCGTTCGTCCATTGGATTGGTTTGCAGCGACCGACCTGAAGGACGCGTACTCTCATGTCTCCATTCTTCCTCGACACAGACCGTTTCTACGGTTTGCCTTCGAGGGGCAGGCATATCAGTACACGGTTCTCCCATTCGGGCTAGCCCTGTCCCCTCGCGCCTTTACGAAGGTCGTCGAGGCAGCCCTTGTGCTGCTCAGGCAACACAGGGTTTGCATCCTGAACTATCTCGACGACTGGCTGATTCTAGGCCACTCTCGGGATCAGGTTTGCAAACACAGGGACCTGGTGCTTCAGCACCTCGCCCGTCTGGGCCTTCGGGTCAACTGGGAAAAGAGCAAACTCTCCCCACTGCAGAGGATCTCTTTTCCCGGTATGGAAATCGACTCGGTCGCCATGTACATGCAGCTCACGAGCGAGCGCGCGCAGTCACTGCTGACTTGTCTTCGCCAGAGTGCGGTTCCACTGAAATATTTTCAGAGGCTCCTGGGGCATATGGCATCCGCAGCCGCGGTAACGCCGCTCGGTTTGCTTCATATGAGACCGCTTCAGCACTGGCTTCGCGATCGAGTCCCGAGATGGGCATGGCAACACGGCACGCTCCGGGTCCCAGTTACTCGGGCCTGCCGTCAGACCTTCACCCCGTGGGCGAACCTCAGTTTTCTACGGGCAGGTGTTCCCCTAGAACGAGTTTCCAGGCATGTTGTTGTAACAACAGATGCCTATGCCACGGGCTGGGGCGCCATGTGCAATGGACATGCCGCGGGCTCCTGGTAAGGACCCCAGCGCCTATGGCATGTCAATTGCCTCGAGTTGCTGGCCGTACGTCTTGCCCTGCACCGCTTCCGAGCCCTGCTCAAGGACAAGCACGTACTGGTCCGTTCAGACAGCACGGCGACAGTAGCATACATCAACCGACAAGGTGGTCTACGCTCCCGCCGGATGTCGCAACTCGCCCGCCATCTTCTCCTATGGAGTCAGAAGCATCTGAGGTCGCTTCATGCCGTTCACATCCCGGGAGAACTGAATCGTGCAGCCGACGAGCTGTCACGGTTTCAGCCGCTTCCGGGGGAATGGAGACTCCATCCCCAGACGGTTCAGCTGATTTGTTAACAGTTTGGCGACGCACAGTTAGTTCTGTTTGCCTCCCACGACTCTTCCCATTGCCGCTGGTATTATTCCCTGACCGAGGGGACCCTCGGCACGGATGCACTAGCGCACAGCTGGCCGCGGGGCCCACGCAAGTATGCGTTTCCCTCAGTGGGCCTTCTCGCACAGGTTCTGTGCAAGATCAGGGAGGACAGGGAGCAGGTCCTTTTGGTCACCCCATATTGGCCCGGCCGGACCTGGTTCTCAGAACTCTTACTCCTTGCGACAGCCCCTCCCTGGTTGATCCCTCTGAGGAAGGACCTCCTTACTCAGAGACGGGGCACCGTATGGCACCCACGTCCCGACCTTTGGAACCTACACATGAGGGACCTGGACGGGACGTGGTAGGTTTGAGTACCCTGCCACCTCAGGTGGCGGCTACCATCGCTTCCGCTAGGGCCTTGTCCACGAGACAGGCCTATGCATTAAAGTGGAACCTCTTCGTCACCTGGTGCTCTTCTCGCCGAGAAGACCCCACGAAATGCTCAATCGGGTCTGTGCTTTCCTTCCTCCAAGAAGGGTTGGAGTGAAGGCTGTCTCCCTCCACCCTGAAGATCTATGTGGCCGCGATTTCGGCTCATCATGACCTGGTGGATTCGAAAACGGTAGGTCAGCACGACTTGGTCAGCAGGTTCCTTAGAGGAGTGAGGAGATTAAATCCTCCTCGTCCTCCTCAAATACCCTCTTGGGATCTTGCAGTGGTTTTATCTGCCCTGCAGAAAGCTCCCTTTGAGCCCCTGCAGTCTGTGGAGCTGAAGTTCCTTTCATTGAAAGTGGCGCTCTTGATTGCTCTGGCTTCCATTTGCTCTGGCATTTTCAGTTGACGAAGCGTGCCTGGAATTCGGGCCGGCCAATTCTCACGTGATCCTGAGACCCCGGCCTGGATACGTGCCCAAGGTTCCCACCACTCCCTTCAGGGATCAGGTGGTGAACCTGCAAGCGCTGCCTGTGGAGGAGGCAGACCCAGCCTTGGCACTGCTCTGTCCAGTACGCGCCCTTCGCGCTTACGTAGACCGGACGCAGTGTTTCAGGACCTCAGACCAGCTCTTTGTCTGTTACGGAGGGCAGCAGAAAGGGAAGGCTCTCTCCAAGCAGAGGTTGTCTCACTGGATAGTGGACGCCATTGTCCTGGCATATCAGGTTCAGGGCATGCCATGCCCCCTTGGGGTTAGAGCACACTCCACTAGGAGTGTTGCTTCCTCTTGGGCTTTAGCGCATGGCGCCTTGCTGACAGACATTTGTAGAGCTGCAGGCTGGGCGACACCTAACACATTCGCAAGATTTTATAATCTCCGAGTGGAGCCTGTGTCCGCTCATGTACTCGCCTCAAGTGGCCAGTAACTGGACAGGCTCAGGTGTCTTCGCTTGCTGCGCCATTCCACTCCACGGACTGGATGCGTGCGCATTTTTTCTCAGGTGAGCTTCCCAGTAAGCCCTGAGCTCCTCCAGCACTGCTTATGTCGACACCAGAGTGCATGCCCACGTGGTCAGCCCTCGTGTTCGGCTAGGTGCCTCCGTGTGCATGGTTCCCCCGTTGGGCAACCCCCACATGTGTATTTCCATGGTAAGTCTCTCTGAGCACGTGTCTTCCCTTGGCAAGACACCTTGCCACTCCTGGGGTTGAAAAAATTTTCCACCTGCGGCTGGATACTCCAGAGTGCTCCATATGCAGTCCCTACGGGGGTCATATGGGTATTCTTAAGTCCTCCCTTCGGGCAGGCATTGTGTTGCATTTCTCCATGTGGGATATGCTTCCCAGTGTACCTTGGTATCAGCGTTGAGCCTAGCCCCTCGTTCGTGCTAAGACTCACGGCAGGGAGCCCTGGTCATCGTAGGACGCTGGAAGACAGCCGTCGTGGCGAGATTGTATTGGGACCCCCATTTCGTCAGTAACTGACGTAACTCGTAGTGTACTGACTGAAAGGGAACGTCTCGGGTTACGTATGTAACCCTCGTTCCCTGAAGGAAGGGAACGGAGACGTTACATCCCCATGCCACTTCCGCTGTACCGCTGGAACGGCCGGACGCTCATGCCTCGGCTCTTCAGCAGGTAACATAATGCGAGATTGCCACGCAACGCCCTTTATACCCACGCGGTGGGGCGGGGTTGCGTTATGCAAATTCCGCAGACCCATGGCATCTTCATGCCATTGGCGCGTTTTGTAGAGCTCAAAGGCGATTGGCTTTTAAGCGAAACACCCCATTTCGTCAGTAACTGACGTAACGTCTCCGTTCCCTTCCTTCAGGGAACGAGGGTTACATACGTAACCGAGACGATCATAGTTCAAAACATAATAATAATGAATAATTTCTGAACATTGACTCTCAGTCTTTACTCACTTTTTTCTTATGGTTTCTCAATAGAATTCATAAAAGTATAGAATATAATAGCATAGATCTAATAGGGACACAATGTAATGCAGTGTGACAACATGCCCCGCCTGCGCAACTGGGATTTAAACCCGGCTCGTGTCTTCTGCTGGTTAGATCAACATTAAAGAACTAGCTCAACTGTTAAATAACAGATATAAGATTAAAATAATATCAGATTTGTCTTATTTTAAATAAACACAAAAAACAGAGATGAAACATTATCTTAAGTAGGAAATTAACTTTTGTTATGGTTAAATAAATGTTCAGTGATATCTTCCAAAGACTAAAAATTTTTCTGTATATAGTGTTGATATGGCAACTAGTAAATACAGTAAGTTTCATCATCCTGGCATGTGTGAAAAGTTTTAAACCATTTATGTTAAAACTAACCCCGCGTTAGGTTGTGCCCCGCTCACCCCAACTGATTGCCTCAATTTTTGTTTTTTTTGAGTTTTGCCAACTTGTTTGGGTTTACAGTGTATGATTTCAGACGTACTTGTGCCGAACCTCAAATAAAAACAAAGCCGAAGCAGAACAAAGCTTATATTTTAGTTTTTAGTTTTAACATTTTTCTCTCTGTCTGTGTTTCTGTCATATGTGTCGTGCTCTTGAATGTATAATATTAAGAGCTACACTGTAAACCCAAATAAGTTGGCAAAAATTCAGGTAATCAGTTACTTCAAAAATTATAAGTTAAGTAAGTAGAACTGGCAAATTTTTTTACTTTGTACTTATACATTTGAAGTAATATTTGAGTAAGCTAATTCATACATTTAACCTAAAATTATCATGCAATCTCAACTTAATTGGTAACACAATGCTTTGATAGCATTAGCATAGCATAACAATTTCTGAATGAGTACAATACAGAACATTTAACATATATCTGTTCTCAAACCAAGCTCATGCTCCACTCGTCATCATGATGGATGACGGTTAAGTTAGTCTGAATTAAAAGAAATTAGTTCATAAAACTCAAAACAATGAAACAGTTCAGATTACTTAAAATGTGTCAGTTTTGTGAACTCAAAAGAAAAAGAAACTTCTAAATACTCATAAAAGTTCATTTGAGTGAACTCATTTGTTTAATTTAAGTGTGTCCTACTTAAACCAATTAGTTATTTTGAGCATTAGGGATTACAGTATTGCACTCTAATTGGATTGGAAAACGTTGTTTTTATTTATTTTTTTATTATTTGACCACTTGAAGCAATAGTGATACTGAATGAAAAAATTCACAACTGTTTTGTATTAAATTGCACTTATTTCATCACATTGTTTTTAGAAATGACACTCAATAACTGTAAAAGAGAATAGAGCATACACTAAAGAATATATTTATGATAGTTTTGTTAGAATTCTATATTACTTCCTCTCACATAAGAAAGTAAATTTAATTCTGCAGTCTTTATCACTCCATTTGTATTGACTGTCCGCCTCCTTCTCTATGGCACCGCAGTGCTGGGAAATCTGATGTTCTGGTTGACTTCCTCCTTTCCAGTTGGTCCAGGGTCCCACTTGAAGCCCATTGGTCCAAATCCAGAATCCGAAAAGTCGGCTCTGTCTAAGCCCCACCCACACTGGCCCAGAGATACTCCTTCTTTTTAGCTCTCGCTCTGTTTCTATCTGATCGTTTTCAGACTGAATGGACAGGAGTCCAGAATAGTGTATGTCGCAGTAATCCAGAGCTTCCTCCCAGGACATTTCATTATCACTGACATGAATGAAGCTTTCTGAGGAAGATAATACATAAAATTAACTAATTGACATTAGTTGCATGCTTTGATTGATATGATATGATATTGGAAAGCATAAAATATTTTCTTAACTTACTGTAGCAAAGAGTATTACACTCATCCCCATTATTACCTTTGACCCAAGTTCTTGGTTCAGACTTTGAGAGATATGTAAAGCATGCTTTAGATGAACTATTCTGTGTGTAATCAGAACGTCCACCATCAAGCCAATAAAGGCTGGACTGGTTATATTGGAGGTTGATCCAGAAAGATAAGTTACTCTTATTTACTGCTTTCTTCACTCGTTCATTCTCCATCTCATTTCTGATAATGACTAAATCCGTGTGATTCTCTCTGCAGAACAGCTGAGCCTCAGTCCAGGTTTTGTTTTCACGGATTAAACTGTAGTTGTGTGATTGTTGCCCAGGATCTGTATGAATACAAGAATAGACAGTAATTGAACTCACATGGACTCACATTTAGACATTTATAAGATATAAACAGCTCAGGGATCATTACCTTGATCATAACACAAGAAGTACATTTTTACTGAATTACATTTGGAACACTTCCATCTTTCATCAGTGTTTATAGCACCACAGCAGTTTTCTGTAAAAGATGCGCTGTATTTGGTGAATGTGACAGCATCACCATTTGACCATTTACAGCTGCTGGCACCAATCCAACCACATCTCTCACCACTCACACTATTGAGAATATCAACTAACTCCTTATTCTCTTTTTCATCATAGATTGTGGCGAGGTCAGTGTAGTTTCTTCTGCAAACATTTAGTGCTTCATTTATAAACATTTCTGTATTGATCAAGTGGAAACTTCTCAGTCGGCCTGTAGCATTTAAAAGGGGAACACCTGAGAAGAGATGTTCAGTTTTTAGTGAAATACTGTTGACATCATCTCGACTGGAGGAAAAAAAATCATATCTTTCAAAAGTAGGTTAAAACAGGAAAAGATGTCCCCATCAGATCTATAAATGTAACCGCTGTGCGTGTGTCTCCTTGTTTTACTGAAATCAGCACAACTGACAGATGATTTCTACAGAGTGCCATGTTGTTATAGTGTTATTGTTTATTTAATACTTACTGTAATTCACAGGGTTATCATTCAATAATTCTGAGAGGTAGATATATATTTTAGACATCTCTATATTCTTTAAAACCTAATTTACTGAAATTGTTCAATTCTAGTGCTGTCAATCGATTAAAAATAATTAACTAATTAATCAATAATAAATATTATAATAGATAATAATAATATTTTTAATATGTTTACATTGTAATAATTTCACAGTTACTCTCCAAATTAATGTAGAAACAACTTAAAGACAGTATATTTTAAATATTTGTTGTAATGGTATCTTTTTATGAATGAAGGCATTACATTGTAATGATCACATTAATTTTTTTAAATATTAATGATAGACATTCAACATTAGAGTATAATTGAAAACTATAAATTTCAACATTTATTAGGCTTTAAAAAAAAAGAACAACTTTTAATTTAAGTGAGCTTAAAACAATCTTCACATAAACCTATTATAATAAATGTCATATTTACCTGTGGCCTTCATATATAATCAATAATTGAATAAAGTTATTAAACACTTTACAGTCTTAACTGCATAAATTATAAATTAAATATAGAATAATCCTTATTAAAGATACAGTTTTCTCTGTTTCCTTTGTTCTTTGATGAACATTAATGACTGACATCATTAGTGGCTGCTGTCACTTTAAGATCTGACACGCATCTCATTTCCTCAACTCTTTAAGTTCATTTAAGAAGTTCTTTAACTCATTTAAGACTGTTCTTATGAGAATACTCGACAAAATGGTCATTTTGGCATAATTCTGTGTGTTACTGTTCGTTCAAGCGCGAAAACGAACTCGATTCTGACGCGTTGTCTGTGCACATGATACTGGCGCGCATCTTTCTGTGCGTCATGTGTGTGTGTGTGTGTGTGTGTGTGTGTGTGTGTGTCAGGACATTCACAGACAGCACATTTTCTTTTGTCTTGTCGCACTTGAATGGTTTTAAAGCATTTGCATGAGTAAGAGCGTGATCATATAATGTAACGCTAGCAAAAGGATGACAGAAAAAACGGATGCTGCGTTAATTGAGTTAAATATTTTTTACGTGTTAAACTGAAAAAATTAAATGCATGTTAACGCACTAATATTGACAGCACTAATATATATTCATATACATTAGTGGCCAAAAGTAATGTCCGGCTTAGGAAAATCAACATCTTTGCTGTTATGCAAATATTTTTTAAAAAGTGTTCAAGGCTTTGTGCTTGAAGTCAATTGTTTTATATGTGATAATGCAATGAAACATGACAAATTGTGCACTTATTTTTTTTTTTGCATAGTAAACTAAAACCTGTAAAAGCTGTAGTTTGCTTTTTTTGCCAAATAATTTTGTCAGATAAATACCGTAACCAAGTTTAGTGTGTTGTTCCTCATATTTAAAAAAAAATTAAATATTAAAAACAAATATCCCCTCCAGACTCAGAATACATTTTTCTTTCCGATTAATCTCTTTCTCTATAGGCCTCGTTTGTCATCAATTAGTCAATTATACAGCTTTTGATGGCCTCTTTTAATAATTTTAAATTTTGTGCTATAAAAACTACATGTTTCAAATGTAGTAAATATTTCTGTTTATTTCCCCTAATAACACATAATCATCATCATCCCGCATGCTGAACTTATATCTAAAAATGTTACAATTTTAAAAATACGAAAGTAATTTGCACATTGTTCTTAAGGGGGGTATCTTCCCTTATCTTACCCTACACATGCGTCATGTGAAATATGAACTTTAATATATGGACATTATAGACAAGCACTTGTCCAGGTAAAATCATTTAACTTGTGCTATGCAAAATTAAAGAGATCTTTATCTTAATTACACACAGAATGTCATTAACATGAAAAAATACTGTTACATTCTCATATGCAAAACATATTTTGTTTTCTTTTGCAGATTTTCTCATGATAAAAGGGTTTATAATACTCACCCCAGTGAATGAGCAGGGCAGAGAGAAACACCAGAGCAATGCTTGACATGATGTGAACCAGAATCTGATATTTGATCAAATGTCTGAAACTCGTTCTTGTGATCTGGGGAAAGAAAAATGAAAAATGAAATCTTCAGAACACTACCTTCAAATATGTACAGTATTTCCTTCATCTGTATGCTGACTTGAGAAAATGTCACATATTGAACATATTCAGCTTTTACATAAAATGCATGCATACTTCTTGACTAAAGGTAGTAAAGTCAGTCTTACCTGGTGAGCAGATGATTTCATCTGATAATATGCTGAAGAAAACCCAAAACTTTTATAGATAACTGTATAGTGGGCAGGTGCAGTAGTTAATCAGTAGCTAAGCTTCACTTGGGTGTTATTCAGTGATGTACGCATGTTTAGGGACATCACTATTAATCACCGATCAGTTTATGCATTTGATTAAGCTCAGTGTTTAGAGACAATAAAATGGTGGTGTCACAAAAGAAGCAAAATGGTAATTCAGTGGTGCAAAAAGTTGTTTGTGTCTATTAATTGTCCTAATGTGATGTGCTTGTCATCTGAATGTTAAATTCTCAGAACTACGATACTTTGAAAAGTAAAAGACAGTGATGTGTACATTAAATAAACCCTTGACGTCATACTACACCAAAGACTTTATATATAGGATGATGGTGCACTTATGAATGGCGTGCAATATGGCGAATAAGCCCCGCCTTCTAAATGAAAGAGCCAATCGTTGATTAGTAAAGTCATTGCGTCACTGCAGCTGCAGTTAGAAGCTCCGGTTGCTATAGAAACAGGCAGCATTCTGAGACGTGTGCTTTGTCCAGGCTGATAAATGCATTTTTTTGTCATGATTTGAGCGTTTAGAAACGAAATTTATGAGACAGTTGTTGTCAGATTTCATTGGTGATTTCAAATATGAAATTTAATCGTAAGCTTGGCAAACATTTTTGGAGAATTTTATGTTTTCCCATTCAAAGAGATAGGAGCTGCACTTGCATGACCGAAGAGTCGCTTCAAAGATGGCCGCCGAGTGAAATGACGTGTCTTAAATGGACTTTGTACTACACACTACACATATATTATGAGCAGTGCAGACACTGCTTCTTCCATTATGCAAAATAAATTCAAATCTGCATTTTGAATAAATAAAAAACTTCCCTTCCTCCTGATCCTCAGAGCCTGCTTTCATTCATTCTGTGTTTGCATAAACATATTGCCTTAGTCAAATATCAGTATCATCTATAATGTGTTTGTAAATGCACTGGGCTCTGTAATGTCCTGTTCTGATGTGCCTCGACTAACTATTCCAGTTTTAAGTTCATGTTTGAGACAATTTCATTATTCTTTCTAAACACTAAATTGACAGCTTATTTTCTGATGTCACAGCAAACAGGGAACATTCTCAGAACGTTCTGGCAGTAACATTAATAGAACATTCATTCAAAGTTATCTGGTCTTTAATAATGTTCTCAACATGTAAGCACAAAAACTTTATTTATACATTGTTCATGGAGTGTTTTTTTCCCCCTGAAATGTTTTATGTGGATGTTCGTCTAACATTTTTAAAAAGTTTCTACTTGTTTTAGAATGTTCAGAGAACAGTAACATTCCCATGATGTTTGCAAAATAGAATGTTCTTAACGTTCACAAAACCAAGAAAAAACATTTCTAACACATTAAAAAAAACATCGACTTAAAGAGACCGTTAGCAAAACATTCTTAGAACATTTTTTGGTCACACTTTTCTTTAACAATGTAAGTCCATGTTGTATTGCAAAACACTTGTGCTGCTGAGGTATGATACGGGTAAGTGTAGGACAGGCTTAGTGGTATGGGTAGGTTAAGGGTTGGTTAAGGTGTAAGAGAAGTGTAGTTATAGACATACACCGATCAGGCATAACATTATGACCTAATATTGTGTTGGTCCCCCTTTTGCTGCCAAAACAGCCCTGACCCGTCGAGGCATGGACTCCACTAGACCCCTGAAGGTGTGCTGTGGTATCTGCCACCAAGATGTTAGCAGCAGATCCTTTAAGTCCTGTAATTTGCGAGGTGGGACCTCCATGGATCGGACTTGTTTGTTCAGCACATCCCACAGATGCTCGATTGGATTGAGATCTGGGGAATTTGGAGGCCAAGTCAACACCTCAAACTCGTTGTTGTGCTCCTCAAACCATTCCTGAACCATTTTTGCTTTGTGGCAGGGCGCATTATCCTGCTGAAAGAGCTACAGCCACCAGGGAATACCGTTTCCATGAAAGGGTGTACATGGTCTGTAGCAATGCTTAGGTAGGTGGTACGTGTCAAAGTAACATCCACATGGATGGCAGGATCCAAGGTTTTCCAGCAGAACATTGCCCAAAGCATCACACTGCCTCCGCCGGCTTGCCTTATTTCCATAGTGCATCCTGGTGCCATGTGTTCCTTGGAGCACTTCTGATAGATACTGACCACTGCAGACCGGGAACACCCCACAAGAGCTGCAGTTTTGGAGATGCTCTGACCCAGTCGTCTAGCCATCACAATTTGGCCCTTGTCAAACTCTCTCAAATCCTTACGCTTGCCCATTTTTCCTGCTTCTAACACATCAACTCTGAGGACAAAATGTTCACTTGCTGCCTAATATATTCAATTCAATTCAATTCACATTTATTTGTATAGCGCTTTTCACAATACATATCGTTTCAAAGCAGCTTCACAGAAAATGCATGCATCTACATTACAATTTAAAGTGATTTGTTATCAGAGGAGACCGTGTCCAAGTTATGGATTTCAGAAATGTACATATACAAAGCACACAGTTAGCTAACAATGTATTATTAATCAATGTAAAAAATAAATTAAGGCACAAACAGTGGGCTAAGTGAAATAAGAATACATGTCGTTAACAATGATTAGGGTATATATATTATATCCCACCCACTAACAGGTGCCGTGATGAAGAGATAATCAGTGTTATTCTCTTCACCTCATAATGTTATGCCTGATCGGTGTATATCATATTGATTATCATATTGAAAGCCACCTAAGAATCACAAATATTTCATTATATGATTTTATGTTTCAACTTACTCTTAAAAATATGAAACTGGCTTATATTTTTCCTTGTTTAGAAATGTTTAAGGGTATTTTCTAGTGAAGGGCTGTTTATTCCGCCTTTAAGATGATTCTGAATGCTACTAGATATCTCAATCCAGAATGATCAACCCTCTCGGTTATCCATATCAGTGCTCACAGGTTAAATAATAATACATATGTTTTTAAGTGTTTGTTAGGTTTTTTGAGGCCATTGGAAACTACAGAGGAAGGCGTGTCGAGATAATCAGTGTCTTTCACGCTAGTGCAGCTTCTGTGTTGTGATTTAGAGATGGAAAAAGTGAAGCTGGTCTGGATCAGGGTTCAGAGTTGTGATGGATCACAGACGCTGGCTGAGTTTGTTCTCTACATGACTGATGCTTCTGTATTTGCTCACACAGGAGGCTTAGGCTGGTTATAAACTGTGTTGCTCGTGTTATTTAATCACAGTGATCAAAGTGCATCTTTTCTACAGCCTCAGCGCTATATAGGATTGTCAATAAGTGCAACGCTGAGTCTGCATTATGTGATTTAAGGTCTCTGTCACACAGACCAGCATCACACATGCCCAACTTCTCTCCCTACAGCGTTTTTAACTTTATAAAGCAAGTGTGAGACCGGATGTATAATGTCCTTTTTGTGCTGTAATGTGGTGTAACGCGACCACCCTGCGTTAAAATGCAATATGTTGCATTTGTGATGTGTGTGAGGTGAACACATGCATTTCTGTACGTTTAGAGACTGAAATCTACACGATAGGTTGACATAATTTAAAATATAACATTATATACAAATCACTTAGCATGATACTCTCATTTATCAGAAGAGGAACTTTGTTTGAGAAAGACCTTTTTAATGGCAAATTTATCATCAAAGATCAACAAGAATAAAAAGATTTTACAGTGTAATGTTCAAAACGATGTCAAAATATGTAAATGTGTTAACCAACAAAACCATCCAAATGAAAAATGCTTTGAATTCAATATTCACTGAACTTCAAGTATTCTTAAACATTTAAGTCTCTAAACTTGTTCATACTAGTTTTGTTTTAGATGCTGTCAACATGTCCATATTTCAACGTCTATCCATCCATTGAAAAAATTGTGTGTTAAAATCACATTTTTGATTTACAAGCCTACAAATAAGTTTCTTCAACCGTTTTCTGATCATATTTTATAAACCTCTCCAAACCATTACAGGTATAGGAATATATTCGATTATGTACAGAGTCATAAATAGCCAGTGTATTTAATTACAGTACATTTCTCTAATATTGTACATACACAACAAGAGTTAATGTAGTTATCAAAAATTATTTAGGCAAAATGTGTTT
This sequence comes from Coreius guichenoti, assembly GCA_039654105.1. Classification (NCBI taxonomy): domain Eukaryota; kingdom Metazoa; phylum Chordata; class Actinopteri; order Cypriniformes; family Gobionidae; genus Coreius; species Coreius guichenoti. Next base: position 2,558,722 of record CM077182.1, on the reverse strand, counting down.
AAATAACAGATTCAGAGATTCAATATGTTGTTATAAGTTATGATTAGAGATCCTGCAGATTGCATAATAATATTTTGCTAATTTTCTATAGCCTTTAATTTTCTGTAGCTATTGTTTGATTAGCATTTATTTTGTTGCATTTTCTATATTAAAACACTTTCTCCTATTTTGGTTTAATAGTGTAATTGTTGTCAATGGCTGTTATTGAAGGAAATAGTCAATGTAATACCCAGATTTTTTAAATTATTTATTTTTTTGGAAACATCAACAATGCAACGCCAACTCATGACACTAATGAACTGTCAGTGTATCTCGGTTTACTTACAGAATCGCCAAGTACAAATGTTATCAACACAATATTATCAGTAAAGGACTAAACAACTTTAGTATGAGACATAAAGTTTTACAAAAGTAAAACAATAAAATAAATGAGATAAACATAAAAATCAAAGAGGCAACAGGAACACTAAGGAAAGCATTACCAAGAAGCTACAAGCGGTTAGTTAGTGTGAGGGTTAGATAGAGGTGTTTACTGTTGAACACATGAGCTCTTTTTCCTCTTGCTGGGGAGGCAGAGAACCGAAAACTGCATACGATAAACCAAATATTACTTCCTCTCACATAAGAAAGTAAATTTAATTCTGCAGTCTTTATCACTCCATTTGTATTGACCGTCCGCCTCCTTCTCTATGGCACCGCAGTGCTGGGAAATCTGATGTTCTGGTTGACTTCCTCCTTTCCAGTTGGTCCAGGGTCCCACTTGAAGCCCATTGGTCCAAATCCAGAATCCGAAAAGTCGGCTCTGTCTAAGCCCCACCCACACTGGCCCAGAGATACTCCTTCTTTTTAGCTCTCGCTCTGTTTCTATCTGATCGTTCTCAGACTGAATGGACAGGAGTCCAGAATAGTGTATGTCGCAGTAATCCAGAGCTTCCTCCCAGGACATTTCATTATCACTGACATGAATGAAGCTTTCTGAGGAAGATAATACATAAAATTAACTAATTGACATTAGTTGCATGCTTTGATTGATATGATATGATATTGGAAAGCATAAAATATTTTCTTAACTTACTGTAGCAAAGAGTATTACACTCATCCCCATTATTACCTTTGACCCAAGTTCTTGGTTCAGACTTTGAGAGATATGTAAAGCATGCTTTAGATGAACTATTCTGTGTGTAATCAGAACGTCCACCATCAAGCCAATAAAGGCTGGACTGGTTATATTGGAAGTTGATCCAGAAAGATAAGTTACTCTTATTTACTGCTTTCTTCACTCGTTCATTCTCCATCTCATTTCTGATAATGACTAAATCCGTGTGATTCTCTCTGCAGAACAGCTGAGCCTCAGTCCAGGTTTTGTTTTCACGGATTAAACTGTAGTTGTGTGATTGTTGCCCAGGATCTGTATGAATACAAGAATAGACAGTAATTGAACTCACATGGACTCACATTTAGACATTTATAAGATATAAACAGCTCAGGGATCATTACCTTGATCATAACACAAGAAGTACATTTTTACTGAATTACATTTGGAACACTTCCATCTTTCATCAGTGTTTATAGCACCACAGCAGTTTTCTGTAAAAGATGCGCTGTGTTTGATGAATGTGACAGCATCACCATTTGACCATTTACAGCTGCTGGCACCAATCCAACCACATCTCTCACCACTCACACTATTGAGAATATCAACTAACTCCTTATTCTCTTTTTCATCATAGATTGTGGCGAGGTCAGTGTAGTTTCTTCTGCAAACATTTAGTGCTTCATTTATAGGCATTTCTGTATTGATCAAGTGGAAACTTCTCAGTCGGCCTGTAGCATATAAAAGGGGAACACCTGAGAAGAGATGTTCAGTTTTTAGTGAAATACTGTTGACATCATCTCGACTGGAAGAGCATTCATATATTTCAAAAACATTTACATGTGAAAATTGAATAAATGGAGAATCTAGACTAGTGCTCGCCTTGTAAAATTAAACAGATCTATAATATCTTAATAAAATAATAAAATACTTAAGACATTTTTAACACGCATATACATTTTTGAATAAAAAAAAAAAGATGTAATAAAGACCGGATTAAATACTCACCCCAGAGAAGAAACAGGACAGATAGAAGTGCCATGGTAATCCCAGTTAATTTTTAATCAGAATGTTATATTTTATTGAATGGTGTGGTGAAAAATGTTTGTTGTTTGGTCTGTTAATTCGATGAGTTTGACTGATCAGTGGATTGGAGGAAATAGAAAACTCAAATATCAGAGAATGCAAGAAATCAAAATTGTCTCAATAATTACTTATTATGATCCAGTTATTAATACTAAGGATAAAGACTTCTTGTATGACATACCCAAACAGTACAATAAATTCATACACGTATAAATGTGTATCGCATCAACAAACAAACAATGACAGGCAATGCGATCAGATACTTTTGCTTATACATACAGTATGTTAGTAATTTACAGGGTAAGTAATGAAAACCGATCATAAAACAGAGAAAGAAAAGATCCTTCTTACCTGTTGATCAGGTTATTTGTTTGTGCTGCGCTGAAGGAAATGCCAGACTCATTCAAATCATGTCATAATTTTTAGGATGGGTAGAGACAGACAGGCAAATTGAGTGATAACACATACTGTAGGTTATTGATGATATGCTGTATCATTGCATGCAATATACAACAGGTGTAACACAAATAAACAATTTTTCTCATGTTTACGTGTCAGATCACAAAAGAACTGTTCTTACTGTAGCTCATGTTTCTGTTACTCATAAAGCAGACCTGTGCATTATAACTGAAAAGGTAGAGTTACTGTTATATAAAGTTACATAAAGCAAAATGCACTGCAAACATGATAATTACACAGACGCTGAAGGAAGAAAGGCAGAGAGAAAATATTCAGCTTTTGACTTTTAAACGCTTTTGAAAAGAAACTAGTTTTCATTGCAGAATGTGAAGCTCAGAGCCTGCTTTCATTCTCTTTTGGAAATATTTGCATGAACATGCTACCTCAGTCAAATATTTATAACATACAGAATGTGTCTTTATTCAAACATCTAGCCCTCACATTCTGCACCGAAACACTATTTATTTGACACTTTTAAAAAAACATATAAAGTCAAATGTCACCCTGGTTTTTGTTGCTTATTGAATGTAAATGGTGAGGGGGAAAAAACATAGGTAAATTATAATTCGTATCAGAATAGGTTATCAGTCATTAATACTATGATACTATATATTGTTAGTCCCAAGATTCTTCTCATCTGTGAATAAATAGGCCTACATAAATCCACTTTAACTTCTCCTGTGTCCTTATGGTCTGGTGGTAGAACTTTTGTTAAAGTCCACATTTTTTTGGCTTTTAGTATGAATACACTCACCTAAAAGATTATTAGGAACACCATACTAATACTGTGTTTGACTCCCTTTCGCCTTCAGAACTACCTTAATTCTACGTGGCATTGATTCAACAAGGTGCTGAAAGCATTCTTTAGAAATGTTGGCCCATATTGATAGGATAGCATCTTGCAGTTGATGGAGATTTGTGGGATGCACATCCAGGGCACGAAGCTCCCGTTCCACCACATCCCAAAGATGCTCTATTGGGTTGAGATCTGGTGACTGTGGGGGCCATTTTAGTACAGTGAACTCATTGTCATGTTCAAGAAACCAATTTGAAATGATTCGAGCTTTGTGACATGGTGCATTATCCTGCTGGAAGTAGCCATCAGAGGATGGGTACATGGTGGTCATAAAGGGATGGACATGGTCAGAAACAATGCTCAGGTAGGCCGTGGCATTTAAACGATGCCCAATTGGCACTAAGGGGCCTAAAGTGTGCCAAGAAAACATCCCCCACACCATTACACCACCACCACCAGCCTGCACAGTGGTAACAAGGCATGATGGATCCATGTTCTCATTCTGTTTACGCCAAATTCTGACTCTACCATCTGAATGTCTCAACAGAAATCGAGACTCATCAGACCAGGCAACATTTTTCCAGTCTTCAACTGTCCAATTTTGGTGAGCTCGTGCAAATTGTAGGCTCTTTTTCCTATTTGTAGTGGAGATGAGTGGTACCCGGTGGGGTCTTCTGCTGTTGTAGCCCATCCGCCTCAAGGTTGTGCGTGTTGTGGCTTCACAAATGCTTTGCTGCATACCTCGGTTGTAACGAGTGGTTATTTCAGTCAAAGTTGCTCTTCTATCAGCTTGAATCAGTCGGCCCATTCTCCTCTGACCTCTAGCATCAACAAGGCATTTTCGCCCACAGGACTGCCGCATACTGGATGTTTTTCCCTTTTCACACCATTCTTTGTAAACTCTAGAAATGGTTGTGCGTGAAAATCCCAGTAACTGAGCAGATTGTGAAATACTCAGACCGGCCCGTCTGGCACCAACAACCATGCCACGCTCAAAATTGCTTAAATCACCTTTCTTTCCCATTCTGACATTCAGTTTGGAGTTCAGGAGATTGTCTTGACCAGGACCACACCCCTAAATGCATTGAAGCAACTGCCATGTGATTGGTTGATTAGATAATTGCATTAATGAGAAATTGAACAGGTGTTCCTAATAATCCTTTAGGTGAGTGTATGTCAGCCTTACTGTGATCTATAAGCTTATGTGCTCCAAAACAATGACAAAATTCACATTTAGAAGATAAGCGTTCAGAACTTAGTCTCTCACTTCCTCCTAAATGGATCACTCTGCACTTCAGCTTCTCATCAGATTTCCTGTCCAATCAAATGCTCTCTAGAATCTAAAGCCCCGCCCCCAACATTATAAATAGACTCTGAAGTTGCCACTGAAATCGATTACTTGTTCACACATTTACTATTTTCTACATGGTGAATGGCACAAAGTGCACTATATAGGGGATAGGGAAGGATTCAGTGTAAATATGCTTTCCATTGGGGCGAATGAAGTCTGGTTTCACGTTAGTGCCACGTGAACCACACAATAGCACAGATGTATTTTAAAGATGTTCATCAGTGATTGTAAATCAACGAGCCTGATTACAAGGTCAATGGACAGGGGTGGCGCTAGAGAATTTTGAACGCAGGTGCTGAGGGGGCGCTAGATCATTGACGGGGGAGCTGCGCTATTATATATTTATAAATACTATTAATAAATATGAGCAAAACTTGGCCACTCAATTTTTAACATTGAATTAGGTATTTTATTTATCACAATTTAAGTTTTAATTGTATTAAATTGAACAAGCACAAAATTCATTATTCAATCAAATATTCTTTAACATTTTGCATAGGCCTATTCATTGAATAACATTTCAGTCAAGGACAATATGCCATTAAAAAGCACCCATAGCACCGGGGAAATATCAGTATTTACCAAATTGGTGACAACAATCACTTACTATTTACAGTCTCAAATCAATGTGACGGTTGTTGTGATTGACGGAAAATGCATCAATGATGCGTTGAACATCCAAAGTCTTCGTTCTTCGTGTATTGATTAGCTGACGTCTCTGCATCGGCGGCAAACGTGTCAGCGGACTGCTCCGTGTCAGACTCCGTAGTCCGTACAATCAACATCTGAACCGTTCTCAACCTCTGGCTGAGATAAGTTTATGTTCTCGTTTTTACTAGGAACCAGTGTTGGGCAAGCTACTCTGAAACTGTAGCTTTACAAGCTACTTGTAAGTTCTAGTTATGTTACATTCAAGCTACCCTTTTGAAAAAGTAGCTAGCTACATTGAAACTACTTTTCTTTTTTCTTTATAATGACATTGTAACAAATAACTTGTTACTGAAGAATGTTATAATATGTGGGGTTTCAAGCAACATAATGCAATGTAATTATGATTTCAAAGAGTATAGGGTGAATTCAGGTTGATTGGGACACTTTTTTTCCCAGTCATTTTAATGGCAAAAACTGTCAGAATCATTTGATTTTGTAAACTATCCCATACACACAATACTCAAATATAGCCTATATCTCAAACTGGCTGTCAAAGTGCAAAATGGCAAGAACAAAATGTATGCAACTTAAATTAAATACTCAGGAGTCAGGATTAGTCTAAAGATGCATGTTAAACTCACAGCACATGCACATGAACCGCTCTGAGACGCCAGTCATGAGCTGTGAAAAGTGTGCATTGCTTGACTATTTCTTTTCGTTTCGAATTGTTTCGTTTAAAAGTGGACATTTCAAGCTTTCTATACACATATTTGTCTGTGAGGCAAGTAGCCTCCTGAGTTTCAGTTTATTTATGAGACGCGCTCCAGTTCATGTGCAATGTAAGTGATCGCTCCGGCGCCTCCATGTCACGATTATTGTCTGCTATAGTCTATTTGCTTCTTATTTATTAAATCCAGGCAACTGGCTGATGAAACATTGATTTAAAATTAAAATACAATTTATACAAAACGAAATTCACTTTAAAGAAAGGCTTTCTACAAAACAAAACTTAATGAAGTGGTCAAAATCCTTTCTGACCCACTCCGTCTTTGACATATTGCGCATCTTTGTACTTTTCATAATCAAAAATAGCCTAGATGAAATTTAAAAATAACATTATAATATTTAAACATAAATGTGAAACAAAATACATTGTTTAATGGCTACAACAGGTATAGTAGGCTACAGTACAGATACATTTCATGTCTGAGCGGGATTTGAGCGAACGTTGTTTTACCGGTGAGCGGTTCATGAGTGGAGCGCGTCTGCATAGAGCGAATTATTGAGCTGAGTGTCACACCGCTCCGCTTCGCTCATTACAGGCTCGTTCTCGTCAGAACCCAAAACGGAATGTAGCTTTTGGTCGCGCTACACCGCTACTTGCTGGATAAAGTAGTTAGCTACTGGAAAAGCTACACTGATTTAAAAGTAACTGAGCTACTGACAAGCTACTGAAAAATGTAGTTAAGCTAGTAGCATCGCTACTGCCCAACACTGCTAGGAACTAAATTAGAATAACGAGATCGCTTACTTGGCAGAAGGAACCGCTCCATTTTTTTCAAAAATGAAATGCTACATTATTAAGTGCGACAGTGTAGCTACAATTCACGTGACATGTCACGTCATATGTTACGCACGCTTAATGAGTGAAATGTTTTTTTTTATTTTTCATTTGTTGTTTTAAATTAGGCTGTTTACTTATGTATTAATTAGAATACAGCCTGTATATAATTTCTTCCAGCTAAAATGTTTGGGGGTGCTATGGGGGTGCTTTGGTCTTTCTTGGGGGTGCTGAAGCACCTGCTAGCCCCTCCCTAGTGCCGCCCATGGCAATGGACACTCAGCATGATTTCAAAAACAACACATTCCAGCGCCAGATAGCCTCTTATTTAACAAACAAATGAAATGAACCCAGACAGCAACATAGTGTCGGCCCAGATCCGGCCCACATCTGGTGCGTTAAACCCACATGTACCGAATCTAGGCCTATTCTCCTAGTCAACTTTCAAAAAGTGGTGGGGACATAAATGTGTGTCATCAGTGTGTACAATGGTAAAAAATAACCCGTCCCCCTTTTTTTTTAATAACCATAAATCATAAGCAGTGTCTCAGAACAAGCCATTTGCAGATTCTAGCAGTGTGACGTCACATTGCACAGGCCCCGCCCACGACTGCTGACTGACTCCGCCCTATTAGCTTAGCTCCGCCCCTCAGTGAGCTGCACACAGTCCGTGATATTTATCTCCTCGCCAGAGCATTTAACAGCAGCATTCAAGTAAGACATTTATTCTTATTAAAGCTACTAAAGTTATTCAGTCAAGAACAGTGAGTGATTTTCTGTTTTTCTTTTGTTGTTTGATTCATATTAACAACAGTAGGTACTGTATATTACGCTGTTTACATTCACCGACTGTGTTTGTGAACTTCGTGTTTTTGACATAACCTTGTGACAGTTTAAGCACAATATGAGTGCGCGTGTTTCAGATGTGTGTGCTTAGAAAACCATATATCAGATGTTTAGACTGCTATGACTTTAAAACGAATGCAGATAATAAACTTTCATGATGATGAAGAACTGCAATGTCACGTGAGCGCGATAGAGATGATAATCAAAGCCAAACATATGTTTTAGTTTTTGGCAGAGTATCGGAAAGTGGGGCGGGGCGTAGCAGCTCATTTGCATTTAAAGATACATGCACGAAAACAGCATGTTTTTTCTTCCACTGGGCATTTACAACATGGTGTAATAAATTATCTGTGGGGTATTTTGAGCTGAAACTTCACAGACACATTCTGGGGACACCTGAGACTTATATTACAACTTGTAAAAAAGGGCATAATAGGTATCCTTTAAAGCAGGGGTGGCCAAACTCGGTCCTGGAGGGCCGCTGTCCTGCAGAGTTTAGCTCCAGCTTGCCTCAACACACTTGCTGGAAGTTTCTAGTATGCCTAGTAAGACCTTGATTAGCTGGTTCAGCTGTGTTTAATTGGGGTTGGAGCTAAACTCTGCTGGACAGTGGCCCTCCAGGAGCAGGATTCGACACCCCTGCTTTAAAGAAGGTTGTTATTGAAGGAAATAGTCAATGTAGTACCCAGAATTTTATTTTTATTGTTGTTTTTTTTTGTTGTTTTTTTTCAGAAACATTGCAACAATCACAGAAGACACACTCATGACACTAAGGAACTGTCTGCGTGTGTCGGTTTACATATAGATTTGCTAAGTACAAATGCTATCAACACAATATTATCAGTAAGAGGACTCAATGATATAATATGCATTCATAAACAACTTTTAATATTAATTTTTAGTATGAGACAAAGGTTTACAAAAGTAAAATGACTATATAGTGCGAGAGCTTCCTATTATACAAGATATGAAGATAGAGCTGTTTACTGTTGAACACACAAGCTCTTTTTCCTCTTGCTGAGACAGAGAAACAAAAACTGCATATGATAAACCAAAGGGCCTATATTAGGGGAGAGCGGGGCACAACCTAACGCTTTTTGACTTTCTCAGTTTGTGTAAATCCACTGGTGGTTCAGAGTATTTAGTTTTTCCCACGTTAATTTCACACATCTAGTACAATTATGTGGTTTTGTTTCATTAATACAGTGTATACTTTTTTCTTGATTTACCCCGAAAGAATGGAAGTGAAATGTGACAACATGCCCCATAGGTCGAGTACATTTGTAACATGTGAGGGGCACGATGTAACATTAACATATGACAGCTTAAAATGTTATCTGATATAATCAAAAAAAATATACAAGACAAACTAAAATATTTTGTCAATAAAATACAATTATCATTTTTTTCACATAAAATAATGGCATTTTTTAATAATTAAAAATAAACGAATTTTTGAGTTTGATAACAAACACACCGCTAAACACAGCATTCAAAACATAATAATAATTAATAATTTTTGAACATTGACTCTCAGTCTTTATTCACCTTTTTCTTATGGTTTCTCAATAGAATTCATAAAAGTATAGAATATATTAGCATAGATCTAATAGGGACACAATGTAACGCAGTGTGACAACATGCCCCGCCTGCGCAACTGGGATTTAAACCCTGGCTCGTGTCTTCTGCTGGTTAGATCAACATTAAAGAACTAGCTTAACTGTTAAATAACAGATACAGTGGGGAGAACAAGTATTTGATACACTGCCGATTTTGCAGGTTTGCCCACTTACAAAGCATGTAGAGGTCTGTAATTTTTATCATAGGTACTCTTCAACTGTGAGAGACGGAATCAAAAATCCAGAAAATCACATTGTATGATTTTTAAATAATTAATTTGCATTTTATTGCATGACATAAGTATTTGATCACCTACCAACCAGTAAGAATTCCGGCTCTCACAGACCTGTTAGTTTTTCTTTAAGAAGCCCTCCTGTTCTCCACTCATTACCTGTATTAACTGCACCTGTTTGAACTCGTTACCTGTACAAAAGACACCTGTCCACACACTCAATCAAACAGACTCCAACCTCTCCACAATGGCCAAGACCAGAGAGCTGTGTAAGGACATCAGGGATAAAATTGTAGACCTGAACAAGGCTGGGATGGGCTACAGGATAATAGGCAAGCAGCTTGGTGAGAAGGCAACAACTGTTGGCGCAATTATTAGAAAATGGAAGAAGTTCAAGATGACGGTCAATCTCCCTCGGTCTGGGGCACCATGCAAGATCTCACCTCGTGGGGCATCAATGATCATGAGGAAGGTGAGGGATCAGCCCAGAACTACACGGCAGGACCTGGTCAATGACCTGAAGAGAGCTGGGACCACAGTCTCAAAGAAAACCATTAGTAACACACTACGCCGTCATGGATTAAAATCCTGCAGCTCACGCAAGGTCCCCCTGCTCAAGCCAGCGCATGTCCAGGCCCGTCTGAAGTTTGCCAATGACCATCTGGATGATCCAGAGGAGGAATGGGAGAAGGTCATGTGGTCTGATGAGACAAAAATAGAGCTTTTTGGTCTAAACTCCACTCTCCGTGTTTGGAGGAAGAAGAAGGATGAGTACAACCCCAAGAACACCATCCCAACCGTGAAGCATGGAGGTGGAAACATCATTCTTTTGGGATGCTTTTCTGCAAAGGGGACAGGACGACTGCACCGTATTGAGGGGAGGATAGATGGGGCCATGTATCGCGAGATCTTGGCCAACAACCTCCTTCCCTCAGTAAGAGCATTGAAGATGGGTCGTGGCTGGGTCTTCCAGCATGACAACGACCCGAAACACACAGCCAGGGCAACTAAGGAGTGGCTCCGTAAGAAGCATCTCAAGGTCCTGGAGTGGCCTAGCCAGTCTCCAGACCTGAACCCAATAGAAAATCTTTGGAGGGAGCTGAAAGTCCGTATTGCCCAGTGACAATGGGGGGGTTGGGACCATTGTGTATCGTAAATAATATAATGATATACTTAAAATAATTGTGTAAGTAGTAAAACAATACAAACGCAAACGGGGCAAAAAATAAAAAGCATTTTAAGTTTAGAAACATTTTGAGACCCCCTCTCTTGCCTCACAGTGGTTTGGTCCACCTTGTAACTGTGGAACTCGCAAGGGCTGTTAAGGCTGTTTTATTCACTTTAAACATCGGGTGAAGTGATTATTTTCTCTTTAATACAGATGATGCTAAGTTATTAATAATTTAGCAATTACAAAAAAAAAGATGAAAACCGATGTATTTTTCCATGAGTCCGATATGTTAGCGATTATTGTTTGGTAGCTTGTGTCACCCACTACACGGCGATAAGCCTATGTGTAGTGTTGTAGTCAAGACCACCTAATCCGAGACCGAGTCGAGACCAAGACCAGACCAGCACTCCTTAAATTCATAAAGATCCACATTACTGCCTGAGAAATTACTTATTTTTAATCAATAAACATAATTAGAATAAGACACTATATATAGAGCTGTTACCAATCAAATGAAATCATTAACAACAAAATTCATCTTTGCACTGGTGGTGGTACAGAATATGCATCTGAATTGGTGAATTACAAATGCATAAATAATGTTGAGAATAATGCTTTAATTTTTTTTATTTAATGTTTGTATAAAAGCAATGTAATGTTTGCAGTCATGCTCAAATTTGTGAAAACAGCTCTCTTGCTCTTGTGATATTGCTTAATTATATCACGTTATAATATAAAAATCCAGATCTCATACAAATACGTTTTTGCAATTTGTATTAATTTTGGTGTCATTTTTGACACAATCCCTCATTTCTGAACCGGCACAATAAATCAAAGTAGAATTAAGTTATTGATTGCATCTGAAGCAGTACGCTTTACATCCAATCACATTAATGATGTTAATAATTAAATCAGACAATGCACCAGCCATTTAGTAATATCCCATCAGTTGTGGTCTTGACCGGTCTTGAAACAAAATCCCGAGTCCTCTTAGTCTGAGAACGAGACAAATGTGTACAAATGTGGTCGAGACTGAGACGAGACCAAGACCTTCAAAAAATGGTCTTAAGACTGGTCTTGAGTACTACAACACTACCTATGTGTGAACTGATATTAGGCTAATATTGCTGTGTTGGGTTTTGATCAATAGCCTATGTGGCTATTAATTTAATAATTGTAATATTACCGCGTGGTGAACCTAGGATAACTCATATTTAAACAACTATTGCTGTTGTTGGCCAGATAAAAAACACTGTTTGTGTTGTATCATGACAAAACAATCACATATTACATTTATCAGTAATAGGTTATATGTATTTATAAATAGAAATACTTACACTTGTCTCACTCAGGCGTGGAGTTATGTGGGTTTTAAGAAAATGCAGAGACTGGATCCAGGTTTGCTTGGCTGTTAATGTTGTTGCACCACTTCCACTAGGCCTTGGTTTTAGGTCTGTATTAGGTCCTTAAGGAGCAAGCCCTTAATTTCACCTCAGTGACTGAAAATATATTAAACTGACATTGTAGAACGATTACAGAGGTTCTTGAATTACCATTTTCATAGAAACATTTAGGTCCATTACTGTTGAGCATGTGCACTGAAATAAATATATTGCAAAGCAGCATGTTTACAACGTATCCCTGTCTGATACACCACGTCTCTTCACTAACTCTAACTCACTACCTCCCCACCTTTACTTTTTCAGTGCAAGCATCTTTCTCTATACCCTCCCTTTATTATGTATTACAGTACCGGTCAAAAGTTTGGACACATTAGTATTTTTAATGTTTTTGAAAGTCTCTTATGCTCATCAAGCGTGCATTTATTTGATCAAAATACAGAAAAAAACAGTAATACTGTGAAATATTATTATCAATGTTGGAAACAGTTGTGCTGCTTAATATGTTTTTGGAACCTGTGATACGTTTTTTTTTTTTTTTTTCAGGATTCACTGATGAATAAAAAGTAAAAAAAAAAAAAAAATAAGAACAGCATTTATGCAAAATATATTTTTTTTAAGTCTTTCCTATCACTTTTTATCAATTTAACACATCTTTGCTGAATAAAAGTATTCATTTCTTTCAAAAGAGGGGATGGTCTAAATGAATTGTATCGAAAGAAAGCTTACCGGACACGCCCAAAGCTTCCGCGATAGCAGCCCAGCTTCTTTCCTTATCGTTTCTATTGTGGTATTCCTTTGCCGCTATATTGTATAGACACGTATTCTCTTGCCAGAGTTCAATCAGTTTTTCTTCCATACCGGTTGTCCAATGTATTTTCAAGTTGCAAACTTTTTTGACACCATTTCTCTGCTTGTTTACAATGTTGATGGCACCGTTATGGGATCAGATTCCCGCCTAATGTATTGCGGTCACGCATCAAAAAATAATAAGCGTGAATCAAAATTTTAAAAACACATGAAAATATAACGCACAAAACTGAAAAATCAATGCGAAGTTAACCAGAATCACAAACAACGCAGTCACGGAAATAAAAATAATAAGCGTGAATCAAACATTTAAACAAGTTTAAAATGATATTGCTCAAAACTGAAACATGATTTCAAAATTATCTGAATCGCACACAAAATCATGTTTTCTGCTCTTATTTTCATTTTTTGTATGCCTGTGCTCTTTTCTCCTTTGCTCTTGTTTCCACATTCTGCGCTTGCGTTTCCAAATGTTGCCGTTAGAGTTTCATGTAAATCAGGGCGGGTCTTAGCATCACCATTGGTCCACTAGTTCTAGATTGACAGCTCGTCCTCTAGCCAATCAGTCGAAGAGGGAAGTTAACGTCACTCCAATGACTCATGCCGCTCAGTTCAGCCAGCCACTGTTGAGCTACGAGTATATCTCTATCACTGTATCTGCAAGGAAATACATTATTTTATTATTATGAATATAATATTAGGAATCTATTATTTTGTATGATAGACGTTTTAGGGGGGTTTCTCACAATTAAAGCAGCCAAATGAACGTGATCACGACTGGGTGCTTACTGATGCTTGGCTGGCCGCTCAGTCCAACCAGCCGCTGTGTATAACGCGTTCTCTATCACCAGTGGTCGAGGAAGTACTGAATATCAGTACTTAAGTAAAAGTAGGCTACAAATAACCAGAGACATATTTACTTTAGTAAAAGTAATAGTACCACAATGACAACCCTACTTAAGTAAAAAAAAGTACCTGATTTTAAATGTACTTTAAGTATTAAAAGTACTTGCATAACAATTTATTCTCTTAATGTCTATATTCTAGTAATTAAAAAAACAAAAACAAAATTTTAATTAAGTTAGTTTTGGGTTAATGTAATTGTGCTTACCATCTGTGGCCCAGTTTGCGTAGAAAGAGCGGTAATATTTCCTCCAGAGTGGAGAGCGCCTTTCTGAAGATTCCGTTCATTTCTAAAGCTCATTCCGCTCAACGCCACGCCGCTCAACCCAGAATGCCCTTTGTGACATGCTGGTTCGAATATAGGCCTATCTGAAATAAGTAGCTAGGGCTGCCCCCATTTTAAGTTTTTTTTTCTAGTAGTTGTTCATTTAAGCCGTTGTTCACGCAGCGCCGGCGCCTCCATGTCATTGTCTGCTATATTTGCTTATTATTTATTAAATCCAGGCAATTGGTTGATAAAACATTGATTAAAATTAAGATACAATTTATACAAAACTTATAATGAAGTGGTCAAAATCATTTCTATCCCCCATGCCTTCTGACACATTGCGCATCTTATGATGTGTCCTATTCACTCTTAATAATTAACGTAGATTAAATAAAAAAAACATTATAATATTTAAACATGAAATTAAATATGTGTTTTAATGGCTACAAGTAGCCAATATAGGCTACAGTTTTGAGCACGTCTTTTTACCGGTAAGCGGTTCATGAGTGGAGCTCCGCTCCTCTTCGCTCACATACTCTGGCGAGGTAGGCAGGTTTTTTGCGTTCATTTTTATTTCCTGTCGCTGTGCAGGCTCTTTTATTGTATATGACAGTGTAAACAGCTCAATAACCCTTTTATTTAAAGGTTTAATGTAGGCCCTAGTCCATTGCATTACGATTGCAAGAAGGGTCAATAATGTAAAAAATGTGATGTGCAGTCAAATGTCCCGGTGTTGTTTAAACGAGTGTTCTCACCGATATGCTTGTTGTGTTTCGTGGAGTTTTGACGTTTTATAGACTCGATATTGTTTCTTATTCAAATGTAGTTACATTCCACCACTGGCTGCGAAAAATTATTTCTTTGGAATGAGTGGCAATAACCAACTAGTTGGGATCATGACCATTTGACCAAGTTATTTCTGATTAACCTCGATTGTGTAAATTAATATATTTAATAATATATTCATGATTGTAAACTAATATATTTCCTTGCAGAGACAGTGGGCCTATAGTGAACGCGTTTCGCTCGCAGCCAAGCGTCAGTAAGCACCCAGTCGTGATCACGTTCATTTGGCTGCTTTAATTGTGAGGAAACCCCCCTAAAACGTCTATTATACAAAAGAATAGGTTCCTAATATTATATTCATAATAATAAAATAATGTACTTCCTTGCAGATACAGTGACAGAGAACGCGTTATACTCGTAGCTCAACAGCGGCTGGTTGGACTGAGCGGCCAGCCAAGCGTCAGTAAGCACCCAGTCGTGATCACGTTCATTTGGCTGCTTTAATTGTGAGAAACCCCCCTAAAACGTCTATCATACAAAATAATAGATTCCTAATATTATATTCATAATAATAAAATAATGTATTTCCTTGCAGATACAGTGATAGAGATATACTCGTAGCTCAACAGTGGCTGGCTGAACTGAGCAGCATGAGTCATTGGAGTGACGTTAACTTCCCTCTTCGACTGATTGGCTAGAGGATGAGCTGTCAATCTAGAACTAGTGGACCAATGGTGATGCTAAGACCCGCCCTGATTTACATGAAACTCTAACGGCAACATTTGGAAACGCAAGCGCAGAATGTGGAAACAAGAGCAAAGGAGAAAAGAGCACAGGCATACAAATGAAAATAAGAGCAGAAAACATGATTTTGTGTGTGATTCAGATAATTTTGAAATCATGTTTCAGTTTTGAGCAATATCATTTTAAACTTGTTTAAATGTTTGATTCACGCTTATTATTTTTATTTCCGTGACTGCGTTGTTTGTGATTCTGGTTAACTTCGCATTGATTTTTCAGTTTTGTGCGTTATATTTTCATGTGTTTTTAAAATTTTGATTCACGCTTATTATTTTTTGATGCGTGACCGCAATACATTAGGCGGGAATCTGATCCCATACACCGTGACTGATACAGTCTCCAAGGAAACGGTGACGTCATCCGCGCATGATCGGCGTCATCAGACGCAAATATTAAACTAAAAATCTTTGTGAGGAGGACTGGCAATGACTGTTTCTTAAATTCTATAGGCATCTTTACACAGCAAACGCGGCACAGAAACCAAATCTGAAGCGGCATAAAATAACAAATGCATTTACACAGGAATTAAAATAGCGGGAAACAATGCTTTGAACATTACTATTTTAAAACTACAGTTTTAACAAAGTGTTATAAATTAATTTTAAAAATAATGAAATAATAAACAATAAAATAAAATAAAAATACGGGATTTTAAATTAATTTCCTCTGCGTGCTATATATAGGCGCTTTGATGTTTGTCACAGTTCTGTACTGATAGGCTATTGTAGGCTACGGTATAGTTATTTTATATTTCTTAATAAAATTGTGCCCACTGGAACAAATGCTATAAAGAAATTATGAATTATTACACCGGGTAGATCACCGCAGGATTAAAAGTGGTCAAAAGCTTTTTTTCAAAGAGCCAGAAAGTGCAGGAGCAGTCACAACAAATGAACAATGATAGCGTTTCAGGTAGGACAGCAGATACATCAGCAAATATCGCTCTAAAAGGGATTATTTTTGGAATATATAACAATGCACAATCACAGTAGTGACGCCGCCTGGGTTAAGCGTTTACCGTATCCGAGGGAAATGCAGTGCGTTGATCTGCCAATCTCGTCAAAGGAAGGTTACAAACGGCGAACGCCAATTGATTACACACGACGACTCTGTTGTGTTGGTGGTTTGCTTGACGATGTGAGAACAGGACTCTTTTACTTTAATGACAGGCATTTTTTTAATTTGCCTAAAACATATGAAGCTATTCCTATATGTTTTGTCTCCCGCTTCTTGATTCTCGCGCCGCCTGAGCTGACACTGACAGGCGGTTGTCATGACAATGACGTAGTTTAGGGCGGCGCAAGTTCGCGTTCATTTACACTGAATCAAAACCGTTTCAGCGTCGCTTTTGATACTAGTGGCTGAGGTGGGTCAGATCCGGCGTATTTTCAGTCTGCTTTTATGCGGCATTGCGTCTTTACGTAGAATTTTGAGCAGACATAGAGCCGCTTTAGAGCAGCCTTAACTCGGATGTGTAAAGATGCTTTTAAGACTAGAATCTTTAGATACAGCACACTGCATGATTTTTCACACCGACTGTAAACACAAACTCAACGCAACTGTCCCTGATTCGGTGCGTTTGAGCATGATCAGTTGTAACAACAAAATTCCATTCATAATCGGCCTAACAGTCATTAGGTGTGTCCCCGACTTCAGGTGGTGTTTATAATTTAGGTGGGAGTGGCGTTCTCGTCCTAGAAAGCATTTGATTAGTTGTCACTTCATGATTTTGGGTTTGTTTAGCCGGAAGTGATAGACTGTCGTTTTTAATTTAATATGTTCTTAAAAAGAAATTTATGAACGTTTATAATAACATGGATGACCTTAAAGCTAGTGGATATAGAGTAAAACCAGCCAAACCTTAATTTAGATTAGATTGTCTTTCAGTTGACTTAGAAATTGAGTTAAACTCATGTGTTTAATGAAAACAAACCGCACTGGACAATGTTAAACAGTGCTAGATCAGGTTTTAGATCTAGTTGACGCCTTTCTTTTTGACAAATATAAAAGCAAAGTAAAGAAATCAGCTATGGAAAGGTTTTCAGCGAAAATGCATGCACTACAACAAGTCAAATGTTTGTTTTATCTCCAAAAGTCCAAGGTAAGAACATTTATACGACTATAGGTTTGCAGTATTTTTTGCATCCAACAATGTGGAAGCACAAAGAACGATTTGTGCAACAAAAGTGTGAAATTTGATGTAAAATGTGCAAAGTCTATAATATTTGTTTAATAATTTATCAAAACAGCTGTAGTGATATTAGTCTGGTTAATATTAATGGAAGTTATTTAGTGAATATTCACCTTTCAAACAGGTCTGTTTGCTGTAATTCTGTATGATGAATTAGTGCTGTCAAATCGATTAATCGCATCCAAAATAAAAGTTTGTGTTTACATAATATGTGTGTGTACTGTATAATTATTATGTATACATAAATACACACACATGCATGTATATATTTAAGAAACATTTGTTATGTATATATATATATATATATACACAGTATATACATGCAAAAAAATTATATCTTAAATATATACATGAATGAGTGTGTATTTATGTATACATAATAATTATACACAGTACACACATATATTATGTAAACACAAACTTTTATTTTGGATGCAATTAATCGATTTGACAGCACTAGAAGATATAAACATATGGACTTTTTTCTCTCCCAAATCACTAACGAAACCCTGTAATGTCCGAAAGAAGGACTTTTTTTGGCACACTAGTATGTTGCTTAAGCCATTGGTTTTCTTTTAATGGGTTGAGCTCTGTCTGTTTCTGAACTTCAGTTCTTTCTCAGCTCCCGTTATCATGCCAGATCATTTCCGTTTGAAATTCATCAAGGTTTTGGAATATGCTCCATTTGGCCCGGCCAAGGTTTGTCTCCCTGCAGAGTAAGAGTCTTAAACACACTTTCTGTTTTATGGAACCCAACCAAAGTCATTAATCCGTGGATACATCAGATAATAAGGAAATCAGTTATGTGGAAAAAGAATACTTTTTGTGTCCTGAATTTTTGGAAGTTGGGATGTGTAGGGATGAGGAGATGCGATGATCAGACTTATTTTTACTTGGATAAAATGCAGTGTCCATTAAATGTTCTTCACAATATAGTTATAGATGAAGTGTTGCATGTGAGGTGTGTTGTTTCAAGTGCACCTTTCTGTTGCCACAGAAACCCAAGGACAGTCAAGAAGTAGGCGAAGAATTATCAGTCAACCCCTATGAGTCTGGCCGTCGCCCCATCCCAAGATCCAGAAGATCTTCTGGAGGAAATCTCAAGAAGATTATCCTAAGGAAGTCCTGCCTTCTTCTTTCCAGGTGAGAACGTTCTGTTATGCTGTTATCTTCTGAACAGCCGTGATCAGACCATCATGTTGGAGAATCAGACGCTAATGTGAGTTTGAGTCTATAAGGTGTTTGTGTTTCAGGGAGTTTTCGGGAGGATTCAGCTGGTGTTTTAATTAGGGATGCACCGATACCATTTTTTCAGAACCAATCCGATACGGCCGATACCGATACCAATCCGATACCAGCGCAGTTTTGTTTAAAAATTCAATGTAGAATTTCTATACCTCAGTGTGTTGAACTGATAATCACTCTTTTGTGAGTTAAACACAATCTACTAAATACAGACAACTTCATTATAAAGAAAAACAACAAATGAAAAAAATATATAATCATAATCTTGACAAAAATGACTGTACTAAAATGAAATACTACTATAAACTAGATGGTGGATAAACTAGATTAGTGGATAATTCAGCAGCAAAAGTTACTCTAGAAAAATCATGAGTGCACAATAATTGTATAAAATCTAAACATTTAGTGGGGAACAAATAAAAGTCAATAAGTGTAGCACTAAATCTGGTAAAATGTTACACGTTGTAAAATACATTCATGAAAAACAAGTAAATATATTTATAGAAATAGGGCCTTTAAACGAAGAAATTAAAAGACATTTATTTTAAATGTATAGCGCAGCTTTTTTAATGAGGCAGCAACATATTATAGATAGGGCAGAACAATAAAGGCTATTAATAATCTTTTATTGCTCAAAAGTATTATAATACGAAAGGCTCCGATGCAGAGCGGCACAAAGTGCGTATGCACATCCCGTGTGCAGGATGATGCGCTTGAAGCAACACTGAGTCACAGCGCTCCGTCCGCATTGAAAAGTTCAAAACACAAAGGGAAGATATATCGATGCGTAGTGTATCCATCTATGCAATATTGTATTGAGCCTTTTCTTTTAACAGTTTAAAAATTCAGTTACCGTGCGTGTGAAGAACAATACAATCTCTAGTCCAGTGTTGTGATCTAACAGACACCCGGTAGAAAGTAATATGATTTAGAAACCGCAATAAACTCCAGCCAGATAAAGTCATTTCATGCGAAACCATAGAGCGTTATCTACAGATCAAGCATGATAACAGGAACATTGAATCATCTTGGAGAGACTTTCATCGCGTTGACTGTCGTAACCGAACGCGACATCCAGTTTGAAAGCTGAATGGAGAATGACTGACAGACGCAGCGGAGGGACGCATTCGTGAATTTGAATTTAGTGACTTAAATATTCATCTGCACCTCACATTAAACTATGGAATGGATTCAGAACACTTAATATAGTGCACGAAGCGTTGATGATGCTTTATAATGTCTTTGTGCCTTTTGTGGGGCTTAACAATAACACAGATGAGAATATTATACGCACAGTATTGGATTTGGATCGATACCCGATCCGGCAAATAATGGCGGTATCGGAGCCGATACTGAGGATCCCTAGTTTTAATCCCTAGTCTCTTTTGTCCACTTTTAACCCCTTCTGTCCTGATTTCTTCGAGGGGAGGGTCTATGGGCAGGTAAATGCATGGATTTTCCAGATCTTTCGATCTAATGGACAAAATGAGCTCGCGCAATTTACATATGAACACAACCAAAGCATACAGAGAGCATCAGCTTTCATTTCTGCTCTGATAGGCGCAAGACCACGCCGAACCCTGTGAGTGTGTGTTAGAAATCAGGAATGGTGAGAGAACATTGTGCTTGGTACGTTTATCGTCTTGGGTCTTCAGCCGACAAAGTTTAAATCCTGTCTGGCTAGCGCACTTCCCATAGTTTACGTGAGAGTAGGGGGTCTTTTAGTGGCTGTTCGAATGCATTTGACCACATGAGCGTCTACTCTATGAAAGCAATTCGGTCGAATGCGTTTTTGACAACCTCTGGAAGTGGTCGAAAGTGGACAAGCTCAAAATGTTTTAGACCCCGTTTACACCTGTATTTAGCGCCATCCACTTGTGATCCGATCGACAAAAATGCATTTTAGTACCAGGTGTAAACAGGGCCTAAATGGAAACATTTTCTTTAACATTTCAGCAAATCATTCAAGATGCTTCCCTAAGATCTTCCAGAACTCTCTGGAGCCTGATATTCCACATCAAGATGTTTCAAATATGACAAATATGATGAGACCTGCCAGATGATAATGGCATAATGAGAAATTATGACATCTAGAGAGAGACTATGCTCATTTTTGTTCAGATGTATTCGTTTATTGAACTGTACATTATAAATGCAGTTTATACAGACAGTTGACTTGAAAACAGCTCTTTTTTGTGTCATTTCAGAAGAAGATGCAGCATCTCTTTGCTGGAACCTGGTGAGTGTGAGGAGCTTCGACATGGACATTATGCTCATGTCGTCTACTGAGAAGAAAATTACAAACCAACACACACTCTGCCGCTGAGTGCATGTCCATAGCGGCCTATGGATACACAAATCTCTTTTTCTTTCAGTGCTACAGGAGCGGTTTGACTGGATTCACTGCTCAAGCCTGGGAGACCATTCTGTTCAAGATTTGCTGAAGCCTTTGACTTCTGACCTCTGCTCAAAGGAGGACAGGGAGTATGATGTTTTGACGCTCGGTAGAGCTTGAGGAACATCATCTGTTTAGATTTACAGCATTTTAGTTCTCAAAATCAAAACTCTGCCATGGACTGGAAAGCCTCAAGAGTTCTGGAGTCTAACTGGGTGTTACTCGTCAATATGTGGTGAAACACACCAGAACCAAAGCATCTGTGATATTTCACTTTTCTATTTCAGTGTGACTGATCATTAAATATGTCTGATACTTTAAAATGGATGCTTTTAAATGCTGTAACTCGGGTGTTTGGAATGTTTCATCAGTGCCTCGTCGATTATGTCCACCTGAAATGTTTGTATTACTTTAGTTGATGCAGTGTGTCAAACAGATGATCAGGTGACACAGATTCTTCTGTGTGATTGGGCGGTTATAAATTAGTCTTTCAGAATCTGCTCCTGCAGTATGTCAACATGAAATCGAAACAGACATCCTGGTTTTATTATGAATGCACAAATAATAAACTATTTTATTTCCTCAATAAATTGTTTCATTCAGAAATATTTCATTATACTGACAGATATGTTACACTATATTATACCAGATGTATATTTAACAAATTTGTTTGAAAAATCATTATATTAAACAGGATTTTATCACTATTTTTTCTTTGAGGATTGATGTTACAAAGTCCCAAATTGCTGTTTTTAATAAATATGACGATCTTGAAAGAAATTACCATTTATTTACTGTTTTCATATCCATAAGATCTCTCATGTCACTGTTAAAGACGTGAAACTCAAATATATCGTCTTGTGAGTAAAGTCTCTCTGAGATAATGGCATCTTCTAGTGTGAATCTTCAATGAATAAATCATAAATCCGCTCAAATGAGACTCTAAATAGTTACCTTAGAGAAATGAGCTATGAGAGCTACAGCAGCAAACACCAACAAAACTGACGATCAGTTCATGACACGGGCCAGAAAACAGTGAATTTGATTCATCCTGAATAAATAAATGAGCTTTAAGGCTCATCAAACATCATGGGTTTTTAGAGTAGATGAGAAGAGCTTCAGTCAGGAGTTCATGAGACTCTCTGAAGAGTTTGAGGATGTTTGGTTGTTACAGAGAATAAGTAGTTGACTGACCAAGATCACATGAGGCTTTCGGCCAGCTGTGGTTGTTTTCTGTTTGAAAGGTGTTGTGGGTTTAAGACAAAATCTAAGTCTTTGATTTTTAAAGGATTGAGACAAACTCCTACAAAAAAAAAGCACCCATGATTGAAGAAAGACCAGTGGCTCGTTGGTTTGAATGTCACGTCATATGGAGACTCCTGATATGAATCTCACTCTTAAAAATGTTTAGTTTGTTTTTGACTGAATAAATCAGACAAAACTCAAAACAAAGAAACGAGTGAAAGTGCCAGACGTTCTTGTCAGTTCTTGGCGTGGACAATCCTTGTTTGAATCTTGGTTCAAGTTGGAATAAGTTTTCACTGGTTTTTCAATGAATAAAAAAGACAAAACTCCAAATAAAAAGCCCAGAAGGGACCAGTGGTGCTGTGGTCTACACATCAGATCTTGGTGTGGATGACATGGGTTTGAATCTTGCTCAAAATGGAATAAGTTTTCAATGAGTAAAAAAATAAACCTCCAAAACTGGCGCAGCAGTCTATGCATCAAATCATGGTGTGAACAATCCAGGTTTGCATCTCACTCAAAATGGGACATGTTTTCGCTGGTTTTTTAATAAAAAAAGAGAGTAGTAAGTGTGAAAGGACCTGTGGTGTAGTGGTCTGCGTATTGGAGCTTGCTCTGGGCAATCCGGGTTCAAGTCTCTCTTGAGGTGGAAAAATAGTTTAGTTTCACTGGTTTTCCAATGATTAAAAAAAGACAAAACTCCCCCAAAAAAAATTCTGAAGGCATGAAAGGACCAGTGGCGCTGTGGTCTAAGTGTCAGTTCTTGGCGTGGCCAATCAGGTTTCGAATCTCGCTAACAATAGAATAAGTTTTCACTGGTTTTCCAATTAATAAAAAAGACAAAACTCCACAAAAAAATAGCTGAATGCATCAAAGGACCAGTGGTACAGCGGTCTATGCATCAGATCTTGGTGGGGACAATCCAGGTTCGAGTCTCTCTAGAGGTGGAAAAATAGTTTAGTTTCACTGGTTTTTCAATTAATAAAAAAGATAAAATTACCAAAAAAAGAACAGCTGTTGTGGAAGTGGCAGTGGCTCAGCGGTCTGAGTGTGTTCTCCCTTGATGGGAAGAACCTGGGTTCAATCCCCAGCCTGGTCACCGAAGCATGGTTGCGTGAAGGTTGTCCCATCGTGAGCTGTGACAAGCTGAGAAACTGAGCGGATCAGATCACGACAAGCAGGATGAGAGACGGCTAGACACAAAGGGGGGAGTGAAGATCCAGACGGCTCCCCCTGGGACCTCCGGGACAATATCCAGCAGCGGTTATACAGCAGGAGTCAAAGTTTTCAAAGCATACTTTAAAAAAAATTTCCAGACAAGTGAACATTTTTAGGTGTGAATTATTATTTTTGGCCACTCCCATTTAAGCTTACCTTCACTCCACCCCTGAGACCATCCAATGGGAAAACACACCCTCTGACCAGCACTTGAAGATTGTTTCCGCTTACACACATGATCCATGCTGAAAAATAGACTACAGCTGCACCACATTATAGGCATTCAGATGTGAACTCTAATAAAGAGGATTTCTAATGATGAAAACCTGTTTTATCTTGGCAATAATGAAATTACAGATTAAAGTTACAAATCAGTCACAGCTTTTCAAAACTAAAAAAAAAAAATTACGAACTGTGGGCCAGACATCATAATCTGATTAATTGGTGATTGACAGATGAGGCCTCATGCAACAGCAGGTGTTTGTTTGGAGAGCTGAGATCAGATGGAAATCATGAACAGCACACAAATGTCACATTTATCCTTTTATTGTACACACAGACTGGAGTGGATCATTCTCAAACAAAAACGGCCTGTTGAAACCTTCATCCCAGGGAATGAGCTGGTACCGTTATCAGACAGGTCCAAGAGTTCTTGTCTAAGGCACATTACGGCAGCAAACGGAGTACGCTCTATTGAGTCCAGAAAAAGGTCAGGTGAATAAAAGTTCAGCGGTTGCTCTCCTCAAAAGACGTCACGCACCGCTGTGGCTGCTTCTCCTGCCACCTCCTCATGACCTCCAGCAGCTCTGACCCAGAGATCCCCTACAAACAGACAGCAGGGACACGATCAGAAACACTTCACATTTCACTGATAAGCTCTTCCTGTAGGAAGCTACAAGTCTCAGACAGAAATAAACATGCATGATTAATGTTAATAGAATAATTTTATACTGTATGAACTCATGCTCACGAGCAAATCAAAAGGCTAAATGCTTACATCTGTAAGACAGCAATCAAGTACCACAATATAATTAAGTCACACCTTGATGTGAAAAATCAAAAACAATAAGTTAACATGCATTTCAATGGATGTCTATGGGGCAAGTTATTGCTTGTACACATCTATGATCTACACACTTTCAAGTTAATTCAAATCAGCTGCAATGATCAGGTCTGAAGACGCCGCTGCCATTCAAGCTTCAGGCGACATACATAAATGGATTAAGGATATACTTTAAAATGGAATATAATTTGAAAGCTTAACAACTGAATGTTTAAGAAACATTAGTCAAGAAGAACTGTTGCAACCACATACATAAACAAAATGGCATTTTTATGTTATTAAACAAAAGGTGGTCATTCAGTGTTTATGTGAAAACAGACAATAATGAAGTCCAAGAGTGAGAACACTGCTTAAACCTTTAACTAGCTTGGTTTCACAGACAGGGCTTATTAAACCAGGATTAGGACATTTGAGTAGCTTTTAAAAACGTGCCCTAAAAGAAAACATTTCTGTGCATCTTGAGATAAAACAATGGCACTGACATTTTAAAAGATTTCAGTTAAAACCATTCAAACATGCATTTTAGTTTTGGACTAGACTTATGCCTTGTCTGTGAAACCAGGGGATTAATTTAAAAATATTTACTTACAATATTCAAAGAAGACTTCTCCTCATGCTCACGCCGTTCCTCAGGTAGATTGCATATTGGCAACAGGCTGTCGGGATATTTATCACATTTTCAGCCAATGGGATTACTGCTTGTAAATTAGCCCTGCCCACTGCCAGTGATCTGCGATTAAGCAAAACTTCTTACCATCGGTCATAAATCTATTCACAGAGCACAAACAACAACAATGTGCTGTTTGAAATAAAAATAAATAAGGGTGAATGACAGATAAGGATTTAAAATGTGAAGAAAAAAAAAAAACTGGCAAAAAATTACAATTTCTATACTTATTAGAGTGTTGTGTATGTAATGCAATGACATGTACTCATTTTAAGAATGTAATTAACCATTTTTAGATCTTTTTCCCCATTAAAAAAATGTAATTCCTGGGTAATGGTAATGAATTTTAATGAAATTAATTACATTTCTACAATTGTTGGCATATAAAATGTACTGATATCCATAATTGGAGCTCAACAAACAATTAGTTCTTGGAAAACTACATTTTAATCACAATTAATATAATCAATTTGGGATTTCATATAGACATGGGCTCATTTTTGGCTCATGATAACTCAAAATTCAGAACCAAATCGAAAAAAAAAAAAAAAAAAGATGGAAAATGTTTAAAAATGTTTTCCAATAAATAAGACTTGTTTTATCCTTAACTCAACAAAAAATTGTGTAAGAATTGTGTAATCCAACACACAAATATGGGTTAAATTAATCGCCCGTGTCATTGTTAGATGGAAGGACATTCTGCAATATTTTTTAGGATTACCATAAAAACCATCTTCATATATTTACACTTTTCAAAATAATATATTAAGTTCAAGACGTAACATTAACATTACGGTAATTTAAATTTGCGGTAGCCTTTGTAAAAATATAAATCAAAACATTGAATGTGCAAAAACAAATAGTAAACGACTAGTATTTTCCAAGTCGACTAGCAGCAGCACTATCGTTTAATTGACTAGTCGGCTAGTCTCGCACATCCCTAATAATAACTATGAATGTTTGTTATCCAGAAGGACACGAGATATTGCTACAAAGTGACCGAAAAGGTCAAAATCTCAACATTTTAAGACACGCTTACTGGCCTTTGCACATGTTTAGGGGCTCCTTCTTTTTGATACAATATTATGTCACATGACATACCAAAATGCACTATGGTCCAAAATGATGTCTGTTATCCAGGAATGACATTAGAGAAATCACAATTTGGAGACAAAAGTCTTTCTGTCATAAAAATGTAAATAAGCTTATTATTATCACTATATTTGTAGGCATCATTGAAAACATCAATACAATTATGCCCGAGTAGATTTTAAATACTTTTATTCATATTTTCTACAATTTTTGTCGTATTTTTGTATTCAGAATTTAACCCGGAATGACATTTTGGGACTTCTGAGCGCAATAGTTCCTTAAAGATTAATTATTTATAATGAATACTCACATGATGAGTAATTAAGAGGGGGAAGTCGAGTCATTTAATGTAGTGTATTTATATATTTTTAATATTATGAATATGCTTTGGACACCAGAATTGACACGCCACGTCACTGACCCATAAATAAATGATCAACCCTGTGGAGAAAACAAGCGGTTTAATGTCATCCATTTCAAAATCACATCAGGGCCCGTATTTATCAAGCTTCTCAAAGTGCTATTTTAGTCTTAAGTGCTGAGAATTCATGAAATTTACTCCTACTTCCAAATTAAGTATAAAAGCAAGTTATCAAATTTCTTAAAGCTAAGAATCACTCTTACTCTCCCAGTTATTTAAGACAGCTCGAGAGGTCTCAAGTGGTTAGGAGTTGCCAGCAGGGGCTTGTGATGGCACTGAGGAGACAGAGACGTGCGTGAATCTGTCAGGAGAGGAAGAATGTTTTGGAAATGTTTGACGACGAGCAGTTAATCAAACGGTGTTGTTTGGACAGAGGAGGCATCATCTTTATGTTGGGCTGAACTTGCCTTTTATAACATGTTTCCGCTGTTCGACTAATTCAGCAAGAGGTAGCACTTCTTCCTCCCACCAGTTCGGTTTTCTTTTGGATTATACCATAAAATCTAGGCAATATATAGGCAGGTCAGTTAACAGCACACCGGTTTAAAATGTGTCAATTGTAAAGTTAAGACATGGTGGAAAACGTATTCATCTTTCATTTCCAATGTGTATATCATAATGTATTCTCTTGAAAATTCTTTATTGTAAAATGTGCGTTGAATGTAAACTCCTCTTAGGAATTTCACCATTCAATGTGAATTTATCTGAGAATATTCTTAAATAAGGAAATCTATTCAGTGATTGGTCCATGCCAAAATCCCGTCGTGAATCATCTCTAAGACTGACACTTAAGAATTAGTCCTACACTTCACTTAAATTACGACTGAGATGCTTGATAACTAACTTTTAAGCCAATCATTTTTTTACTCTTAAGTCAATTCTTAGCAGTGTTCTTGTGAGTAATTCTCAGAGGCTTGATAAATACGGGCCCAGATCTGTATGAGCATGTGCGGTTAATCAAGTCAAATAAACTCGTCCGACAGAACGCGTCACTTTGACGACCGGAAGTACCTTCAGATGGACTTCGTTTAATGCTTGCAGACAGCAAAAACACCACAGAAAGACCAACGAGTTTAACTAACGAGCTGTTTGATCAGCGTGTGGAGGTGATTCACGATCGGATTCAAATTTCCAAAACTATTCTCCTCTGGTTTTATCCATATGTATTTACACAGGAATCAGAGTTCATGACACATGATGCTGGCTGGTCATTGTCAAATAAAGCTTGTTCAGTCTTTTTTGACTGTTGCACTTTACTAAAAACTCCTGTGTGTGTTTGTTTATTGTGTAAATGCTACTTTTCATGCTAAATGCCAGATGTGTCCTCCGTATGGTCGCGCTGCTGCTTATCTAGAATATGCTTTTTTCAATAAACAGAATAATCTATAATTAAATTAAAATTATGGTCATCAAATGTTGCTCATTCCAGGATGTATCAGTCAACATCTTGCATATGCAATATTACAAATTTATAGTCATGCAGCACTTCATCACACTCCACCAAAAAGTAGATTGTTACTGGAAAAGCTGAACTACTTTCATGCAACTAAAAATGGCTAGCTAATAGCTAGATTAGTAGTAGTTAACCTTTTAGTTACTAAAAGTTTTAGTTTGTTAGTCATCCACCACTGACATTTAAGGAGACTTTATGATTGGACTCAGGGATCCTTGACGCTGAAAAAAAAATAAACTCATCTTAGCTTAGGCTTGGACAACAACTTGTGTTTCACTCTGATAGAGAACAGCACAGGAGGAAAGTACTCAGGTACTGTAGCAGACATTTAAAAGTGGGACGAAATGTTCTCTCTGATGAGGCTTTTTTTTTCTTCAGTTGAAATACACACTACATACATCATCCATGTCATCAATGCAAGACCGCAGCTACAACGGCAAGCTCTCATTAGTTTCCATCACCCTGTTTTAATGCGCATTTTGAAGTATCGCATCAGAAACGAGTGATGGAAACGGCAATTTTCTGA
Organism: Coreius guichenoti; assembly: GCA_039654105.1. Classification (NCBI taxonomy): domain Eukaryota; kingdom Metazoa; phylum Chordata; class Actinopteri; order Cypriniformes; family Gobionidae; genus Coreius; species Coreius guichenoti. The sequence continues at coordinate 2,529,372 of CM077182.1, read as the reverse complement.
GAAAAAAATCCCTTAATTCGCAAAAAAAGTTTTTTACGCTCGCTTGACGAAAAAGAGTTAATGCGAATAATGGGAGATGGAAACGCATTTGCCTAATAAATTCTGACGTAGCAAACATTAAAGGAGTAGTTCACTTCAGAATTAAAATTTCCTGATAATTTACTCACCCCCACATCATCCAAGATGTTCATGTCTTTCTTTTGGTTTTTGAGGAATGGTTTTCTATGACCTACAGCCAATGAGAGAGCAAGAAACAGGGCAGCGGGAAGTTCGGGGAGGAGTTATAGACCAGAATATCAGTATTTTAATAGATATATTTACAATTATATCAAACAGAAACAAAGCACAGACATTGGCTTGTCCAGCTGCAACAGCAGCACGTTGCAAAATTATTTATTTACCTCCAACTCTCTTTGCAGAACACAATGCTTGCTCCCTGTGTCTCCCCAACCATTCCCTCCGCCATTATCTTTTTTCCTTTTTCTCCTTTTCGCTGCAAATCAGCGCACAGCCAATTTGGATCGCAAGCTTTCTGCAGTCTATATTACACGCAGTGTGAAACCCCTTGTCGCCGAGCCATCGGTCAGTGTGAACACAGCAGCGATTGAATGCTACCCCAGATAGTCAGCAGTGTGAAAAGAGCAGTGACCCGACTAGTTTGAAAATCGTGCAGTCTGAACTCGGCATTAGTCTTTGCACGTTTGATTTGTAAACAGTTGATCGGTACTTTTGTCTACGTCACACGATACCTTTCCAATGTGATTACGTAATGCATGGTGCATCGCAGAGCAGCGCAAAACAATCTACTCCTTTAAAGTCGGCATGAAACGGAAGTTGCGATTGTTCTTTTTCCCCCTATTGTGACATATCCGAGTGAAACGGCTTCTGAAGTGAGAAAAAAAAAATGTAGGGCGGGGCTTGATTTCGTCCTTCGGGGATCGCTGGAAGTTAGGCGTTGCTAACAAAATGGAGGCAGAAATGAGAGAGACCACGATAGCCCCGCCCTCGCACCATAGCACATGACAGAGCACATGTTTTTGATTAAAGATTATGAAAAAAATAATGAAAATAATTAAATTATGCAGTTCATTATTTAAAAAAAAAACAAAATGAAGTGCACAGATAAATCATTTATAATAAACACTACAATACTACATAAAAAAATAGGAATTGTCCATTTTGATTTTATGGCGAAGTGAGTTAAAACATGTTATTAAACGTGTTCAAAAAACATGTTATTCTTTTGTTGGAGAACAGGTTTATGAACGCTTCCCAATACTAGTTTGTGAAGATGTTTGACGCGTGTTGCTTTTTCAAACGCACGTTATAAGCGACTCAACCTCGCAGTGCTTTCAGACGGAGCAGCGTTTACTCCTGATCACAGAGCCGCTCTTCACTGACACACTGTGCATATATTTATTAAATTAAAATCACAGCCTTTATAAAATTAATAAATTATAAAATGGTAATTGGGAGTTAGGCTTGCGAAACACCGGTTACATCACTTGCCCACCGTCGTTTTGATTTTTATAGTAATAAAATCATTTAGTTCAGTTAGAGAACAGACACTACAATTAAAAACTGAACGTGTCTGCTTAATACAGTGTGAGCCGAACGAGAGTCGCAGGAGGAACGCAGCAGGAGTCAGATTTCACATCAGCTGAATGACAAGATGATCGCCTAAGATTTGGCTTCAACGCGAAATGTAAAAGCGCCTATTTAAGTGAGTTTCTCATTATAATGTTTTGTTGTGTTTTTCATTAAGAATAATAGGCTAATGAACCCACAATTCAAGCAACCTACCCCCGAACTGGCGCTGTTTCTAAACCGAAACTAAAATGAGCACAGCCGCACTGTCATTCATGCACGGCCGCACAGGTGCACGCATTTACGGTGTTACAATATGTTCGGTTCCTGAAATATTTGGTTCCAGTGGGTGGTGCACGTTGTGGGCGTGTCCTTGAGACTGCGCAAACGAATGGAACAGAAAATATTAGCGCACGCTCTTCAAATCGCAACTTGTTTAATGGATTGTAATTACAAACCTCAACTGTTCACATTTTCAAAACAGTTTGTGTATTAGGATACATCAACTGAGCTGTTGTGCCTGATTGATTTATTAGAGGCATTCAGACAAGGATGAATAATGCAAGGATACAGTCTAGGCTAATAAATACCATTTAATTTGACTCGATGATGTGTTTGGGCTTTAAAAAAAGAAAAAAAAACATGAGGATTTAATTTGAATAGTTTGTGTGGACAACAATGAGTAAAATAAACCTCCACAAACGTATCTAATAAAATGCATGTGCTACCCTGGTGTGATTATTCATGTCATCTTTTTTTTTAGATAGCAAATGTTTCCCAACCTCCACAGGCCCATCAATAAGGCTCAATACCCCTTATCAACAACATACTACAAATGTTTTTTTTTCATAGTATTACTGGATATTATGTAGCATTAAAAGCAAAGCTTTAACAAAGAAAAATCAAAATCTTTTCTTATACCCCTGGTTGGGAATCATGGTCTATGTAGGGCTAAACCTGTATGACTTCTGAGGATCACAAAAGTTATTCTGAAGACCATTCCAATACAAAATTGGTTCCCAATAGGGGGAAAAAACTTTTCTCACATATAATCTCAAAATATATTCTTATATGTTCCACAAAAGAAAGAAAGTAATACAGGTTTGAAACAGCTTGATGGTGACAATTTTAATTTTGGGGTAGACTATCCCTTTAAGATGGATCCACAAAAAACATATATGTTGTCTGTTCTTTGACAATATGTTGCACTGTGGACGTAGGTGAAAATCTTTTTGAAAAACAACCTTCATGTCATGTTATTATCCAAAATGTAATGATCCATAGTGGCGTGTTAATCACGTGTAACATTCTCAAATCTTATTCAGAGGTGTTTTTCTAAACATACAGTACATACAATGATAAACAAACGCATGTTGCACCATAATCTTGTAGGGCAGGGATTGGCAAACTTTTTTTGTCAGCCAAACTCAGTTGACCTAAAATATTTACTTGAAGTCTCCTGAGATTTTAAGTTAATATTCCAATTTAACAACACATTTGCATGTTTGCAGTGTTACAATAACAAGGAGGCAGTTGCTCCATGAATGTAACTAAAATTGAAAAGACAAGGAAAGTTTCAAAACAATATGTGGAAAGAAGGAATGCGAGAGTAATGCATCTCTGAGATAACTGTTTATTAAAACAGGGCTTTAATTGGCAATCTTTGGCAAATGAGAACATTCTCCATGTACAGTGGGGAGAACAAGTATTTGATACACTGCCGATTTTGCAGGTTTGCCCACTTACAAAGCATGTAGAAGTCTGTAATTTTTATCATAGGTACACTTCAACTGTGAGAGACGGAATCTAAAACAAAAATCCAGAAAATCACATTGTATGATTTTTAAATAATTAATTTGCATTTTATTGCATGACATAAGTATTTGATCACCTACCAACCAATAAGAATTCCGGCTCTCACAGACCTGTTAGTTTTTCTTTAAGAAGCCCTCCTGTTCTCCACTCATTATCTGTATTAACTGCACCTGTTTGAACTCGTTACCTGTATAAAAGACACCTGTCCACACACTCAATCAAACAGACTCCAACCTCTCCACAATGGCCAAGACCAGAGAGCTGTGTAAGGACATCAGGGATAAAATTGTAGACCTGCACAAAGGCTGGGATGGGCTACAGGACAATAGGCAAGCAGCTTGGTGAGAAGGCAACAACTGTTGGTGCAATTATTAGAAAATGGAAGAACTTCAAGATGATGGTCAATCTCCCTCGGTCTGGGGCACCATGCAAGATCTCACCTCGTGGGGCATCAATGATCATGAGGAAGGTGAGGGATCAGCCCAGAACTACACGGCAGGACCTGGACAATGACCTGAAGAGAGCTGGGACCACAGTCTCAAAGAAAACCATTAGTAACACACTACGCCGTCATGGATTAAAATCCTGCAGCGCACGCAAGGTCCCCCTGCTCAAGCCAGCGCATGTCCAGGCCCGTCTGAAGTTTGCCAATGACCATCTGGATGATCCAGAGGAGGAATGGGAGAAGGTCATGTGGTCTGATGAGACAAAAATAGAGCTTTTTGGTCTAAACTCCACTCGCCGTGTTTGGAGGAAGAAGAAGGATGAGTACAACCCCAAGAACACCATCCCAACCGTGAAGCATGGAGGTGGAAACATCATTCTTTGGGGATGCTTTTCTGCAAAGGGGACAGGACGACTGCACCGTATTGAGGGGAGGATGGATGGGGCCATGTATCGCGAGATCTTGGCCAACAACCTCCTTCCCTCAGTAAGAGCATTGAAGATGGGTCGTGGCTGGGTCTTCCAGCATGACAACGACCTGAAACACACAGCCAGGGCAACTAAGGAGTGGCTCCGTAAGAAGCATCTCAAGGTCCTGGAGTGGCCTAGCCAATCTCCAGACCTGAACCCAATAGAAAATCTTTGGAGGGAGCTGAAAGTCCGTATTGCTCAGCGACAGCCCCGAAACCTGAAGGATCTGGAGAAGGTCTGTATGGAGGAGTGGGCCAAAATCCCTGCTGCAGTGTGTGCAAACCTGGTCAAGAACTACAGGAAACGTATGATCTCTGTAATTGCAAACAAAGGTTTCTGTACCAAATATTAAGTTCTGCTTTTCTGATGTATCAAATACTTATGTCATGCAATAAAATGCAAATTAATTACTTAAAAATCATACAATGTGATTTTCTGGATTTTTGAAGAGTATCTATGATAAAAATTACAGACTTCTACATGCTTTGTAAGTGGGCAAACCTGCAAAATCGGCAGTGTATCAAATACTTGTTCTCCCCACTGTATGTCCAGATCACACACTGCCAGAACCAGTGTCTGCAGCTCTCACATCCAATCTGAAACAGACAGTGACTCTACATGATGATTAATATAATGTGAAAACATCACAAAAGCAAAACAGATACGTTGGTGATGACATATGTATCTCCTATCATCCTAATTTAAAAAAATAAAATCTAATCTAATCTAATAAAATCTGTAAATAGCTGCTTACCTTTGTCCAAGAAGAATGTGTCAACAGAACAAAGCATTCATCAAAAGTTTATGCACTTGTATTCTATAATCAATTATATATGTTTATTATAATGACTGCAAGATTAAGAACATTTTTCTTCAGTATGTAGCGTATGTAGTTAATTGTGCATTTACTATTGTGACTTTAATGATAACGCTATGATATCCAGAATAATAAGACAAAAAGGAAAACATCTGTAGTTTGGTGTTGTTAAGGGGTACTTGAGCCTTACTGATGGAGCTGTCTACAAAATGAGCAAGAAATTAAAGATGACAGAATACAACAAACACATCAAAGAGTCCAAATAAATTGTATTAGCCTAGACTAGCACCATAGGTTATTCGCTCATATTTGCTCTACTGTATCTGAATGCCTGCAATCAATCAGGCAAAACAGCTCAGACGATCTAAACTATGAATTCATTTGAAACTGTTAAGAGTTGTTGTTTATTATTAATAATTAAACTTTTTTTACCTTTTCGAAATAATCAATTAAACAAGTTGTGATTTGAAGAGCGTGCGCTAATATTTTCTGTTCCATTCGTTTGCGTGTAGTCTCAAGGACACACCCACAACAGGGGAACCTCATGAATATTCATGATTGCACCACCCACTGGAACCAAATATTTCAGGAACCGAACATATTGTAACAACGGCCGCACTGTCATTCACGGAGCGTGTCCACTGGCGCGTTTTCAATTCATGCCTGAAAACACTGCTCCGCACCGTTATGAATGCCCGAGCGGCTGTGTACATTTTTACTTTCGGTTTAGAATTAGAGATTTAAAAGCCTCTCACATGTCAATTAACCGGTGGGAAAATTTCCTCACCGTCACATCCCTATTGGGAGTGAGCCACTTAAAATTATTACAGGTTTTGATGAAATTTAATTTACTTCCAAATAGTAATCGACATGGAACTAAACCCCAAAATGTGGCCTAAACTAGTCAGTCAAATTCAGTCAAATTTGTGCTAATCGTGTCTGTCACTCTGTGTGGGACTTGCATATGTTGGTCTTATTTGAAACAGTGAATGAGTAGTTGACTCTGTTATTGTGTGTTGGTTCATAACACCCATTGCAAAAAAAAAAAGATTATGTGAATAAAGTGCATGTTCAACATATTTTCTGCTGAGTTCAGTGTGATGTGAGCAGTGCAAATACTGTATCGTGTTAACATGGGCACCAAAATAAGCATCTGCAACTTACGAGTCACAAAAAGTGACCATGTGTAAAACAGGTCTTAATCTACTAAACTACAACACTATGTACTTGCACTACTTTTGTTGCTTGTAGTTAGTGGACAATTGCCTCATATACAGCTGTGGAGGTTTCAGATGGTCCTGCTCTGCCTGTAATTTGCAGCCATATAAAACTGGAAAAAACTAGCTTGCTCTTGTATGGAAAATGATGCAAGACTAAAGCAAGCCTAAATACACAACATAAGCAAAAAATAAAATTACTAGTGTCTAAAACAATAGCAAGACCTGCTGAAGGTAAAATGTTCCTGGTTAAAAAGGACAAACTTGGAAGTCAGTGAAAAATATGAGTTATTTAAACTGCAAAGGTAAAATATAGATTAAAATGATTGTGACGAATGTGAAGCGGGAGGAGAATTTATACCTGCGTCTGGTTTTTCAACAAGAAACACTTCCACAGAGGATACACGTGTGTATTCTCGCTCATAGCTGCTCTGAAAGCTTCCTCACTCCTCGTTCCTCGCGGTGCAATTAGAAAATTTAGATGTCCTTCAGGATGGTTCATTTTAATCAATATTTGGGTCATGGGCTGGAGAATGGAGGAGCGAGGAAAATTAGGAAGCATCAATTTGCTGGTTTTCACGGTGCATTGTGGGACTTTTTAGGGAGCGAACGTTTCAGTGCACTGGTAGGATGTTGCGGTTAGCACAGCCCTTAAAATGGCTGTCTCCCTTATTAGTGCCCTGACTACTGAACTAGGGAGCTGTTTGAGACGCACACATACTGTTTTTTTGTGTACAGTAAGGAAGTTTGCGATCCAGTCACTTGCCGTGACCTACTGGCATTAAGATGTAACCTGCCAAAATAAATCACTGGACCGCGCAAAAACAGTGTCAACACTCTCGACCAGATTGACATACACTTTAACTCTGTTTTCATTATTGTTAATATCATCATTATTATTAGTGGTAGTAGTAACATAAAATCTACTATTATTGAGTATAAAACCTTTTTAAATTAACAGCAAATAACGTTTTGAATACAGTATAACTTTAGCTATATGTAAGTGAAATTAGTTAAAAGTCCATACTGTTATAAATTGGAATTAATGTGTGCAAATTCTGCAAAATACTTAAATTATTAAATCATTAATTATCATAAATCCTTAATCTTCGGAGGCATGTTGATGTAGAGTTGAGAAAACCATACAAATCTAACCTGGTTCAGATCAGGTTCAGCGGGCTCACAATGCTTGGTATAAACGTTCTCTGTCAACTCAGGTGTTGCTTCCCAACTGGTATACTATCTGTCCTAAATAGTATTCGAAATTAGAATTAATGTGTCCCAAATCATAGTATGTTGAAATGAGTATTCATTATCTACTTTTACATTTACAAGGCAGCTGAAAGAAAATATGTGACTATATCAATGCATGTGAATAAACTGAATTTAAATAATTTATATAGTTTCACAAAGAGCTCAAAAGAACACATAAGCTTAGTCAGTTTGAATTTATGTGACCCTGGAGCACAAAACCAGTCATAAGTCTCACAGGTATATTTGTGGCAATAGCCAACAATACATTGTATTGGTCAAAATTATCAATTTTTCTTTTATGCCAAAAATCATCAAAGTAAAGATCATGTTCCATGAAGATATTTGGTAAATTTCCTACCGTAAATATATCAAAAATGTATTATTATTAGTAATATGCATTGCTAAGGACATCATTTGGACAACTTTAAAGATTTTCAAATAGTTGTATCTCGGCCAAATATTGTCCTATCCTAACAAACCATACATCAATGGAAATCTTATTTATTCAGCTTTCAGATGCTGTATACATCTCAATTTAACAATTTGACCCTTAAGACTGGTTTTGTGGTCCAGGGTCACATATATTAAATAAATGCTGTTCTTTTTTAACGTTTTATTCATCAAAGAATCCAACATTGATAAATCAACATATTAGAATGATTTCTGAAGGATCATGTGACACTGAAGACTGAAAAGGCTGATGAAAATTCAGCTGAAAGCCAAGTTTAATATTAATTGTTAATTAATATAAATAATTAGATTAATTGAGTTATACATATAATTACAATTAATATAATATAGCCTAAAAATTAACTAGCAGCAAAAGTGGCCAATTTTGTCTACACAATAAACTGCTTTAATTTGAAGCAAGAGATGCAGGGGGAGTGGCTTTATTGCATCAGATATGTCACTTTGCTCGAACAGTTGATTGGTCCAGTTTTGGTTTGCGATCTCTAAATCTGCTCCAGAGCAGTTTAGCCGTGTAACGTTAAGTTACCATGGCGATGAACACCGCTAAAAACCAATCCACATTCTGGAGAGAGGAGAAAAAAAAAACTGAGTTTGCTCAAACTAATCTCAAACTTACCTGGGTAGCAGCTTCACGCAACAGGCATTAAACTGTCACAACGGACGTGTTGTCGCAAGACACTGACGCTGACGACGTGCTCGCTCTGGCAACAGACGCGCGAGATTTGAAGGAATTCACCTCAGCTGAAGAGAAGAGTAGATGCGTCGAATACGGCGTTATAACTTCGAAATACAAGTTGTGCCACCTATTTGATTAAAGTAAGTACATTACCGTTATTATATTTGACCACGACGCCACATTTTTAAGGTAAGTTGGAAAGTATTTCTCGAGTTTCACGAGTTTTATCGGCAAGTGCAAATCATAGTCGTCAAGTTCACACAGCCTATTATAAACGACATGTCTTGAACATGACAAAGGTTTAGACTATGCTGTAAGCAGTGCAACTTATAATGTTTATACAATTTGTACATTTGTTATATATATGTAAACAATAAGGTACGAGAGAGGCTGTGCTGTATCGTGAATAAGTAACGGATGAAGGGCGTTGTTAGGCACGACGCGAAGCCGTTATAAAACGGTTACCGCACAATACTATATATATATATATATATATATATATATATATATATATATATATATATATATATATAATCTCAATGCAACTTTCATTAATATTTCATTAAATCACTAAAAGCCTTCCTTCCGCTGGAAAAATAGTCCCTCACCGTGAACAGCAACAGAATTTACATTATTACGCCATTAGATGGCGGCAAAGACTGTCTTTAAGAGTGAGTCACTCAGTAGCGAAGAGTTTATATTGACTAAATTTTGTGAACATGGAACAAGACGAAATTGACAAATGCTTTAACTAGCGCTGTCAGTGTCAGGACACGGGAAAAATCCTTAACTGTTAAAAGGACTAGATATTGCAGCGGATATTCAAACAGATTGTTCTTTTATTATGAACATAGGACTGACCTAAAAAAAATGCTTTATCTAAATGCAGGTAATAAACTCGCTCACTCGATCTTTCTCTCACACAAATCTCTACATAATACAGTAAGCATCAATGAACAATATCAATGAGAACAAACATATGTTTACGTTGCTAAGGGTGTTGTGTAGTGATACACAGAACAGTTGGGTGAAGTGGTCATAGCTGTTTTATCGCGAATGAAACACAGCTATTGACCAATCAGAATCAAGAACTGGAACTAAGGTGTGAAAGAAACCCACTCAAAAAGCTCTTTGGGGATGTGTCTGCAAAATGTACAAATTTGTATTGTTTATTGCTTTTACTCGGACTTGGACAATAAAATAATCATATAACCCTATATATTCGAATACAGAAAATCCAAACTTTATTTCTAAATGTCAAAGTATACATATGGTGTCACAATACACCTTTTTATTGTTATTTTATTAAACATTTGAATCTATGTATGTAACAATGTGGTTTCAGCACTAAATCCGACAGAAACTTTAGCATTATACGCCCAGCACCTCCATTTGCATAAACTCTCAACCTTTTTTTACCATATCATGTCACAAATGAAACAGAACAGAAGTGATATTAACTCTGACTTCTAACATCATCTGATTTATTAGACTGAGGTAATCTCTTAACAGTATAGCATACCACTGTTCAAATTTTTTATAATTACATAATGCATGCTGTTTCACATACTGTTTTTGCTAACACTAGTAATTCTATACCCTGATAAAGTTCACTAGTCGTAGCACTGATTGACACACCTTGGCAAGTACTACATCTTCCAAAGCACCTATGAATTTTTCTATTCCACATTTATCTGGAAAAAAAACTACCTGTATGGTTAGATGCCTTGTTCAGATTTGACACATCAAAAATAAGCATTTCCAAGTTGCCTCCAGAAGTATTTGGACTTCTTTTCTGCTGCAACAGTTCAGGTGGCCAGGTATGTGTCAGTCATCTCTGGCTTCATTCAAATTAATAGAATGATTAATTATTAGAATCTTGATAATTATTCAAATCTTGACATTTGTTTTTTATTTAAGGAATTATACCCTTTCCAAATTGTGGTGACTAAAAAAGCATCTAAGGATAAGAGCAGATGGAAGGAACGTGAGGAAGGTAATCAATTGGTGACCTCAACATTCAAGAGAGAGATGAAGATTATTATAATGACGACAGTAATAAGAACGAGGATGAGTATTATAGTAGTTATAGCATTTAATCTTGCTGTGAATAATTATTGTTTCTCTCCATCTCTGACAGGATGTGTCAAGAGCAAGAACAAGCAAGGGTTTGTCCTGATCAAGTCTCTGGTGTAATAGGGTCTCACTTACTTCTGAAGTGTCCAGTCCTTCAATGTTCACCGTCTCAGTGGGGCAAATGTTTAATGATGATCAGGAGATACTGAGAAAGCAAACAGAGAAGAGAAGAGACAATGCAGGCAAGTGACTGTGGGGGAAAACGGCAACACAGAAAAGTCAAGTAAGTAAAAATGACACCTCCATAGAGAATTTATTGCTATCCTAGCCATGGCCTAGCCACCACAAGGCACAAAAGACTTCAAACATGATTAGCAGCTCCATGGTATTATGGCACAACACATAAAAAAAGAAAATGTCATTGTAAGTTATGTTACTCATTAAGGTATATATTCTGTACAAAATGACGTTACATTTTATCCGATTTGGCCATCTGAAATGTTCTCAAACAGAAAAATACAAAATGACTCTTTTGAATGACACTTCTAAAAAATAAATAAACAAGAAGTAAAAGTTTTTTAGAGAATCTGTCATACTGCCTGAGCTGCTATCATTGTCCCTGGTGTCCATAGCAGTCTGTTCAATCTACAGTAATCCAAGTGACAAATTGAAATGGCCACTGTCCAAATCTGACCTGTGGCTCCAGTTCTTCCTCTCCCCTGTCTATGTGCTGACAAAATGCTTTTCCAGCAGCTCAAGTCAATCGTGAATAAATCCGCAGTCTTTTTTTCTTACCTTTTCTAAATAGTTTCGCTAAGCTGAGACACTATCAGGCAAGCAGAAGTATGTAATTGATGGTGCTAGTGTTGTAGTCAAGACCACCTAATCCAAGACCAATGTGTGTTGAGACCAAGATCAAGACAGGGCGAGACCGAGTCAAGACCAAGGGCCAGATTTACTAAACAGGGCAAATTGTGAAAAAAAAAAAAAAAAAAAAAAAAAAACACAAATGGGAGTGGAAAGTTCTGCGCGTGATCTACTGACGACGCGCAAATTAAAGAACACAGATGCAGCCGGATCATTTCCATAATGACCAACACAATCTACCAGTTACCGTATGGTTTAAGACATGCTTTTTTGGGCGGTAAATAATGGCGCAAACACCAGTAAATTGACGAGCGCAAACCTTAGTAAATCACCTTGCATGATTCATTTAAATACTCTCCTCCCATAAATACTGTGTCTGAAAGGGAAACTCCTACAAATGCATATGCAATAAGATCAGCCGCAAAAATAACCCTGTCCACGCCTTTTCAGCGCTAATTTTTCTCTGCGGGTCTTTAGTAAATCCTGACAGTAGTTTTTTTTTAACACCAAAAGAGAGTTTGCGCTGGCACAAGCTGTTAGTAAATCTGGCCCCAAGACTAGACCAGCACTCCTTAAATTCATAAAGATCCACATTACCGCCTGAAAAATTACTTATTTTTAATCAATAAACATAATTAGAATAAGACACTATATAGAGCTGTTCCCAATCAACTGAAACCATTAAACAACAAAATTCATCTATGTACTGCAGAGGTGGTACAGAAGATGCATCTGAATTGGTGAATTACAAATGCATAAATAAAGTTGAGAATAATGTTTTTAAAAAAAATGTATATTGAAAATGTATTGTGATATTGCTTAATTATATCACGTTATAATATAAAAATCCAGATCTCGTACAAGTACTTTTTTTGGCAACAATATCTTGAATTTTGTGAGCATTTGTATTAATTTTGGTGACATTTTTGACACAATCCCTCATTAATTTCTGAACCGGACCCAATAAATAAATCAAATTAGAAATAAGTTATTGATTGCATCTGAAGCAGTAAGCTTTACATCCAATCACATTAATGATGTTAATAAATAAATTAGGTATGAGTCACGATTTTCGAATATTCGATTAGTTGATTTAATTATAGAATATCGCCGTCATTCGGTTATGTTTATTATATTAATGTTTCAGCACATTACAATCATTAAATGGATTGAGTTAAGATAGCCTATACCGTAAGGAATTAAACAAGTTTGTTACAGTGGGGAGAGCAAGTATTTGATACACTGCCGATTTTGCAGGTTTGCCCACTTACAAAGCATGTAGAAATCTGTAATTTTTATCATAGGTACTCTTTAACTGTGAGTGACGAAATCTAAAACAAAAATCCAGAAAATCACATTGTATGATTTTTAAGTAATTAATTTGCATTTTATTGCATGACATAAGTATTTGATACATCAGAAAAACAGAACTTAATATTTGGTACAGAAACCTCTGTTTGCAATTACAGCATCATATGTTTCCTGTAGTTCTTGACCAGGTTTGCACACACTGCAGCAGGGATTTTGGCCCACTCCTCCATACAGACCTTCTCCAGATCCTTCAGGTTTCGGGGCTGTCGCTGGGCAATACGGACTTTCAGCTCCCTCCAAAGATTTTCTATTGGGTTCAGGTCTGGAGACTGGCTAGGCCACTCCAGGACCTTGAGATGCTTCTTACGGAGCCACTCCTTAGTTGCCCTGGCTGTGTGTTTCGGGTCGTTGTCATGCTGGAAGACCCAGCCACGACCCATCTTCAATGCTTTTACTGAGGGAAGGAGGTTGTTGGCCAAGATCTCGCGATACATGGCCCCATCCATCCTCCCCTCAATACGGTGCAGTCGTCTTGTCCCCTTTGCAGAAAAGCATCCCCAAAGGTGTTTCCACCTCCATGCTTCACGGTTGGGATGGTGTTCTTGGGGTTGTACTCATCCTTCTTCTTCCTCCAAACACGGCGAGTGGAGTTTAGACCAAAAAGCTCTATTTTTGTCTCATCAGACCATATAACCTTCTCCCATTCCTCCTCTGGATCATCCAGATGGTCATTGGCAAACTTCAGACGGGCCTGGACATGCGCTGGCTTGAGCAGGGGGACCTTGCGTGCGCTGCAGGATTTTAATCCATGACGGCGTAGTGTGTTACTAATGGTTTTCTTTGAGACTGGTCCCAGCTCTCTTCAGGTCATTGTCCAGGTCCTGCCGTGTAGTTCTGGGCTGATCCCTCACCTTCCTCATGATCATTGATGCCCCACGAGGTGAGATCTTGCATGGTGCCCCAGACTGAGGGAGATTGACCGTCATCTTGAACTTCTTCCATTTTCTAATAATTGTGCCAACAGTTGTTGCCTTCTCACCAAGCTGCTTGTCCTGTAGCCCATCCCAGCCTTGTGCAGGTCTACAATTTTTATCCCTGATGTCCTTACACAGCTCTCTGGTCTTGGCCATTGTGAAGAGGTTGGAGTCTGTTTGATTGAGTGTGTGGACAGGTGTCTTTTATACAGGTAACGAGTTCAAACAGGTGCAGTTAATACAGGTAATGAGTGGAGAACAGGAGGGCTTCTTAAAGAAAAACTAACAGGCCTGTGAGAGTCGGAATTCTTACTGGTTGGTAGGTGATCAAATACTTATGTCATGCAATAAAATGCAAATTAATTATTTAAAAATCATACAATGTGATTTTCTGGATTTAGATTCCGTCTCTCACAGTTGAAGTGTACCTATGATAAAAATTACAGACCTCTACATGCTTTGTAAGTGGGCAAACCTGCAAAATCGGCAGTGTATCAAATACTTGTTCTCCCCACTGTATCATACAGATTGGAAGTGTGAATGGTCTCTCTGTTTGTGTGTAGCCTATACATGCAAGCTTGCATGCATGCGGGGGAGGGGTGCGATTTTCGAATAATAATCGAATAATTCCCAGCGATCATCGAATATTATTTTTGCTTGAAATGCCCATCCCTAAAATAAATCAGACAATGCACTGGCAATTTAGTAATATCCCAACAGTTGTGGTCTTGAAACAAAATCCTGAGTCCTCTAAGTCTGAGACCAAGACAAGAGTACAAATGTGGTCATGGTCGAGACCGAGAGACCTTCAAAAAATGGTCTCAAGATCAAGACCAGTCTTGAGTAATACAACACTAGATGGTGATTCTATGATTTAGGTGGCTTTTTGAAAAAGTTACCTAAGCATGGGAAGTTTTTCCACCTTGGATTTTAGAAAAATTGTGCATATGGCCAATAGCTTATTGAAGAACAGCGTTCTAAAGAGGAATTAAAGGGACATGAAACCCTAAACCAAATATTCTGAGATAATTCATAATTCTGAGAGTTATGAGGGTTGAGCATCATAGAAGTCAATGTTACCATCCATTCGTTTTGATTGTAGGAGAAAACCTTTTTGCACTATATTCAACTTCCGGGTTTAAATTCATCTTCGTATCAACGGCACAGAATGTCACAGTACGTTTTCTCGTACTATAGTACGGCGATGACTCCTCGGTGTCTCATAATTATTCATGAGTACGTGTCCTTATCCTATGAGAAGAGGCCTTGCTTAATTATTCACGAGACTGCGTGTCCTTATCCTATGAGAAGACGACTCGCTTAATTATTCATGAGTCTGCTTGTCCTTATCCTATGAGAAGATGCCTCGCTTTAACACAGCAGCACGTGTTGATTGACAGGCGCTTTAAAGAGTGAGATTCAGTAAGTGAGAGATGCATTAATAGATCAAAAACGAGTGTTTGTTTTTGCTTTGTAAGAGTTTCTGCGTCGCATAAGTTCTCTTCAGTAGATCCTGAGTCTTCGAAACAAACGCGATTCATCCACACTGTGAGTGTAACCGCTCTTTACGGCCCAATAACCGATCAAACGGCTCATAAAATGCTGCAAAATAAGTCTCAAAAGTTATCAATGATGCAGCAGCGTGTTCGCATATATTTTCTATGCAGAGAACATGCGAATGGCTGTGCATTTATTTGTGCAATAAATGATAGCTGTCACAGGATATGTACTTTATGTATTTGTGTTATTTACGGTGAGCTTACAAAACCATGTGTATATTGTGTTACGTAATGATATTTTGCAGCGTGCAATTTTTTTTTGGGAAGCTTTGATGCTTTTACTGAGAGTGAAATAAAACTCTGAATCAGAAGCCGTTGCTGTGTTGTCAGCCTCATCCCCCTCCACTCCGCAACTTAAACCACGCCCACTTTTATAGCATTTTTCAAAATTGTGGTGAGAACTGACGGCTGCTGAAACAAGGGGTTTCATGACCCTTTAAGCTTAAAGATCTTAAAGAAACAAGAGTAGCTCTTTTTGTTGGCAGCAGTGAATGGTCATGTCTTATTTATTTTAATTTAGAGACAAAATACTAGTCTTTAACTTTTGTCCACTTGCAGTATTTGTCAAATATTTTGTTGTGATTTATAATTGCGTGGCCTTGCCTTAATCTGGCTATAATGTAGCCAGATTAATATTAATAGAGAAAAAGTGAAAAGCATAGAGTTAAAGCAGCAAATACAAACCATGATATACTCATTTGGCCTTCATTGCCCCCTTCTGGTGTCCAAGGTACAGCTTCCTTCTCATATATTTTCAATGCCCTAAGGGACAAGATTTCTCAATCAGCTCTTTCAACCAAAAGGCTGACCTTATTTCTGCTCAGACAACCTTATCGTTCATTAGTGCTACTTGGCAGTTGCTATAATGAATAAAGTGCCCCAGTGTCCTGTCAGGTGCTAAACCATCACAGGAGACAAAATGATTCTAAGAGGAAAAGTTCTGCTTATCACTTGGCTATGTTCATACACTAACAGTACCCTTCTCATCTCTCAGCTCACTATTCTAATAATTCAGCTAAAGTTATTCTGTATTTGTTAATTGTTTTTTTTTACGTCAAAACTATCCTTACACTAGGGATGTGCAACTAATTTTATTCTTGATCCAGTACCAAGTACTATCAGGGCCTGTATCGTTGTTGTCGATACCAATACTAATTCCTCTACTAAATAGATTTTTTTCTACGATTTCTGTGTTTCTCAAGTTTTGTAATTATAGTCTTTTAACAGTATATTTTAAAGCAGTGTCAGCATTTCAGGCAAGAAATAGTTCCTAACACTGTTCACAGTTTTCACATTAAAGCTTATTTTACAGATTTATGTTCGTGCTAAATAAATAGCTGAACATTGAATTAACTATATGATCACTAGTTTAAAAAAAATTGTGATTAATATTAGGGTTGCTCCGATTGATCAGCTACTGATCACTATTGGTCGATAATCGCTTTGGGAAGTTTGATCGGCGGTCTTTATAAAGGCCGATCTCATAAACCGATCTCATGCTGACGACGCCTGCCGTGAGAGCTATGGCATGACATGCAGCAGCACGGTCTCAATCTCTGTCCGGCGCGGGTAAAACAATTCATATTAGAGCCCTGTACGGGCCTCAAATCTAGGCCCTAGCCCGGCCCGTGTCCGACAGCTTATCAAAAATCTCGGCCCGAGTCCGACTGGAGCCCGTGTTTTTTTTTTTTTTTTTGTTTTTTTTTTTTTTCCTCCATATTACACACTGTTGCAGCCATTAAAATAGTTCAGCTTTGTTTTTAATGTAGTTATATTTCGTTTTGTTTTGTTTCTTTAAGTTAATTTAGAAAAAATGTTTGGAGCATTTTTTGTTTGTTAAATTAAAGTTTTTGTTTTTTATAGTGACGACCAAGCGGCCAGCGGCCGACAGATTTAACCACGTTTGATCAATTTAGCCTCTCAAATCAACTCTTGCCTATAATAAAATCCATAGAATTAAAAACACTTCAAGCATATCACAATGTTAGTTTAAACGTTTACTATCACCACCACGGTAAAAAGGCATTTTTGACAAGCTGAGGCAGGCTGCTGCTGCTCGCAACGGCGCTCGCAAACGAAACGGGCTATACAATCTAAACAATAAACAAAATAAAAATAAAAAACATGCAGTTTTTCTTACCTTACACCTCTCCGCAAAACGAATATAAATCCGATCTTCAATTCCCGCGCTATAGGCTATGCAAATTTAACGGAGTTCACGTCAACGAAAGCAACAAATAGCCTATGAGATGCATTTTATTTGTCATCAGCATTTCAAGATCAAAGACTGCAATAGGAGAAAAAGCGACCTAAGCACTGGTAAGATCATTTAGTTTTAATGAAGATGATTGTGATTTTAAGCATCTGAGACTTACTTTCAGTTTCACTTGCGGCAGTCTGCGTGTTGGCTTGCTTTACTTATTTGCGGCGATGTGTGTTGCAGTAGCGCCGTCATATCTGGCTACAACATGTCATATATAGCCTAGCCTTTAACACGCTCTCACACGTTTATTTTTTTTAACAGTTTGCCAGGAGTAAAATTTATATATGTGGTTTAAACAACCAGATGCATTTACACTGAAATTTACGTCTGAAATGTGTCCAGACCACCTTTTGAATTGGTTTGTTTGAGTGATCAGATATAAATCCGTCTCGAAAGAATTTCAGGAGGCGTTTACTCCTGGTCTTTTCACAATCAGATAGATATCTGATCAGAGAAAACGAATGAAATGACCAGGTGTAAAAAGGCCATAACTCTTCCAGCTGCGCTGAAGGAACGCTTGCTGCTGCTGCTGGCGCGGACTCTGAACACTGCGAGCCAGTCTTGACAGTCGCGGTATCATGGTCTTGTGTTTTTTCCACCAGCGCAGCCCATCTTATAGTTTCTTTAAATGGGTGAATGTCTAAAATAAAAAAAGGAGAAGCCTAAAACAGGCCCGAAGCCCGGCCCGCGTGTGAGGTATGACATGAAAATTGGCCCGAAGCCCGGTCCTAGGGGCGTAAATAAGTCGGGGCCCGTCGGGCTCGGGCTGAAATGCAGCGCTCTAATTCATATTTCTTTCTTAAATACGTCTCACAGAAAGTTTTCAGCTTTGTAAGGTAATTTCACAAATAGCGTGAGTGAATCATTGTGCACTCTCTTTCCCTCTCAAAATGCCCAAATGGCTTCACATCTCCACCATCACCAGCGTCTGCATGCTGCACAGTTGACACAGGAATTGTCACTTGCACGATCGAGGCAGTGTCGCTTCGTCACTAAAGTTTATAATTTGCATTTCTTTTTAAGTCTTGCCAGTGTTTAAACCACTCAGCACTTGCACGCTCTCTGAGACGGCGCGCTCATGCACACTCAAAGTGCACACACTTAAGGCCGCCTCAGCTTGCGAGTACCAAATTGCACAGGGATAGTTCACCGAAAAATTTAAATTACCTCATGATTTACTCACCCTCAAGCCACCCTAGGTGTGTATGACATTCTTCTTTCAGACAAATACAATCGGAGTTATATTTAAAAAATATCCTGGCTCTTCCAAGCATTATAATGGCAGTGAATGGCAGCCCAAAGTTTGAAGCTCAAAAAATTGATCCATCTATTATAAAAGTAATTCACACGGCTCCTGGGGGTTAATAAAGGCCTTCTGAAGTGAATTGATGGGTTTGTGAAAGAAAAAAAAATCCATATTTAAAACTTTATAAAGTAAAATATCTAGCTTCCACCATCCAGTATATTTTACATTTGATTCTTTATTACATTTTTTTTAGTACTTCTTAAGACCTACCTGGAAAAAAAAACTTAAACATTTTCAAAAATGAAAATTCAGGCCCTAAACTAATGTCTGTAAAAATCCTGATTGGAGCATCCCAATAAATAATTCTACATGATAAAAAGAAGGCTTCAAATAGATCGGTTTCGGTGATCGTATCGGCAGATACTGCTTCCTGTGATCAGCGATCGGTGATTGGTTCCAAAAATCCTGATCGGAGCACCCTTAATTAATATTATACATCCGAAGATGCCAACCATTCCAAAAGTAGTTGTTTGTTTTATTTATTTGCAGTTTTTGGAGGGTTCTTAACGGTGTGAAGTACACTTGTTTTTTACTGTATGCTTCAATGTGTTCTAAGGTAGAGTGATCAGTCTTTTTTATGGCTGGAATGTTGTGCTGCAACTGAGTGTCTTTTGGTTGCAGACTTGCAGTGTCCAGGTCACGTACTTGCGGGGTTGCTGCCATTGAGATTAATGGGAATGCTAACAGAGCTTTCTCCAGGCCCTTTCTCCATTGCTTGTGTGATATTCACTGGCTCGCCTTCATGGTTTAAATCACAAATATTTCCAATATTGCAGCGTTACATTTTTCTTTATCAACAATTGCTTGCAAAATGATGGACAACGATTCACATTTCGTGCACGTCACATTTAAAAAAAAAATACCGGTTTCGCAGTATTTGATGTATTTTTTTTCCCCCATGCATGACAGGGTGTTAACCACATTTTCTACTGATTGAGAGAGGAAATACTGCAGTAGATTGAATAAGAATGCCCTATTTTACTGTCATGATAAGTGAATATTGTAGAAAAATTCCACACTAGAATTAATACAGGTTTGCAAGGCCCCACAAAATAATGCTGTGGGGAGACAACAACCAATAATAGCACTAGTCTCTGAACAAATGACACACGTCAGTTTAACACAGAAAGAATAAAGACAGTTACTTTTTTGCCCATTCTTCTTTGAATTTTTGGTCTACATCATTGTCTTGTGTATCAGAATAATTGTGTCATCGCGTTCATGATCAGACGTACGGCTGTATCAGTGTCCTTATTTGCACATATATTTCATTTGAAGAAGACGTGATTTAAATATGTGCACATACACGGTGCTAGTTCATGTTTAGAGCACCAGAGTATATGAAATATGTCCATTAAAAACCTGAAACGCGCTCACTCCGGTCTCTATCTGATCTATATGATCCAGGTGGCGAGCGTTGTCAAACTCGTCGTGGCGCTCCGCGCCGAAACCGCTCTCATGCGCGCGCCCCGTGTTGTTTGAATTCTCCGCTGTAATACGATCTCAGCTGTGCCCTCACTACAGTGCAAGAGTGAAAAGGGACCCCTCTCAAACAGTGTCGCGCTACGGTGCGTTTCGAACGTTGTTTAAGCGACATGCACCGGTATTGCGGTATAATAAAAATTAATATCATAACAAAAATAAACACCGGTATTCGGTATGAACCGGTATACTGCCCAGCACTGCTTGATAATAAAATCAAGTAAATTAAATAAATGAGTAAATAAACAAGTAGACTAAATTACACCCATCCCAATTTTCATGCAAGCCCCGCTGAGAATTGTAAAAGTCGCTTGTCCTTGCGCCGGGACTGGCTTTCTCCAGATATTTAGGACAAACAAATATCTTCAAAAAGAAAAATCAAACATTTGTTGTTACTACTTCAGCCACTAGTTAGGGATGTAACGATTCACTCAACTCACGATGCGATACGATTCACGATACTAATTTCACGACACGATTTTTTTTAACAAAATGAGATTTAAGACAAATTATAAAATAAAAGTGTCCCTTTATTTCTCAGACAAATTTCTGCATATTTCTTTGTGAAATTTAAATAATATATTTTATGTCAAATAATAACTCAATTGAAATTTTAAAACAAATCCTCAAAAAGTCCCTTCAAGGAGATCTTCCAATGGTGTTTTCTTGGGAGGAGGTAACACAGCTTCTTCACCCTCATCCTGCACTGAGGAATAGCAGAAATAAAAAGACTAGGTAAAATTTAAGTACAACCGTGACAGGGGTTTCACATTGTTATAAAGGCAAGATTTTAATTATAATTTGTATCATTACACTTGCAAGAGTTAGAAAAACAGAACACACTTAGATAAATATGCCATAATAAATCAATGAATTATTGGAAAAAAAATCCATGTACACATTTAGAGAAAGAGATAAATAAATACAGCACCTGGTTCTGCAACAGCACAGCGTTCTCCTTCAGTCTGTGGAATACATCCTCGCTCTGGTCTTTCTCTTGATGAGGAAGGGCCTGAAATTCATTTACTACGGCAGAAAACAGCCTTGTATCTTTCGCTGTGAAAACACTGATGCACCTTGTGATCTCCGTGGCAATCGCCCTCGACGCCGCGAGTGGGGCTGCAAATCCGCCGGTCAGTGTGGTTTGGCCTATTATCTTTTTACATGCAGACGGAGGTGACTGAGCCTCTTACTGTGGTGATTATTAGTCTTCGGAAAGTCAAAATACCGCCACACCTCCGATTTGAATGAGTCAACGTAAACTACGCGCTTGCCGACGCCATACTTCTGTTTGACGGCGCATGCACACAGGTGCGCTCGCGCCCAACTTCCATATGAATGAACTGAAAATATTCACTGATTTCACTCTTCTTCGCACCAGTGTGCACGCACAGTCTGTAACGCTAGCTAAAGCTTGCTCGTTGCTATCGGGCCTGTAAAGCGAGGCTGTTTAAAACGTGTATCGCGATTCGTTTAACATCTCAACTGACTTGAATCGTCACACATTTGTATCGATTTTCAACCGGCTCCGACTGAATCGTTACATCCCTATCACTAGTTCTCTGCTGTCTTCAGTGTGTTCAATAAAACTTTTTGCAGAATCTTCTAGTTGTACCACATCTTAATTTATCCTAATTGAACCATGTCCCATCAAATTTGTAATTAAAACGCTAAACAAAGCGAGTCGGCCATCTCTGTTGTCGCCCTAAGGCTATCTCATCTGAGTTTTCATGCCTTTAAATGTCAGTGCAAGAGAACTCCGTTAAAAATTAAAAAAGCCCATTACCAGTGACATTTCAACATGTGTGTGCAACACATTCAGAATAGATGAGTCGAAGTATATTCAACCCTCGACAGATCTCTTCTTCTTTGGGCCAGTATCAAGTTGTGTAATTGGAATTTTTTTTGTTTTGTTTGTTCCTAACTTTACTGTAACCCGTATGTCTGGTGTCATATCCTTAGTCACAATTCTGCCTTGTTTGTGGGCACCAGGATGATTCATGAGCGTTCAGAAAGTCCTTGTTCTTTTTATGCGTTTAAGTTTTATGCGTAAATGTCATTGTGGAAAGGGGTCATCTACCATTATGTTGAATGCGAATCCTTCTTCATACACTTTACAAGTTTTTGGCAAGAACTGATATATAAGTTAGGGAGAAAGAATTGCAAGTCAAATAAATATATATATTTTTTTTAATTAGGGCAGAAATCCATGGTGGTTAATTATCGAGCTCTATATTAAGGATAAAGTTTGATGTTCAATGCTTCAATGCTACAGGTTTGCTTCTTTTCTTAAATAGATCCTTGACTTTTGTTCGACTGTAACTGTTCTATAATACTGCCAAATGACCTTGTCTTGACAGATTAAGACGCAAGCAATTAGCAAATCTCTTTCTGTAAACCTTATACAGCACAGCATGGATAACATAGCTTTTGTAATGTATTTCTTTATAATCCCCATTCATTGTATCAAGACTGGCGTGTCTAATAAGTTGTCAGAAGCTTTGGAAACTAGGATCTGAAACCTTTGTCAGCTTCAGGGTCTGGATCGACTCCATTAAAATGGAAACTTCCGGCAAACATGCAGGTGTGCTGTCTGATTCAGATGACTGGCAGCCAATTACTGAAAAAATGCAGAATCTGTATGTTTGCTATAGATATGACAGAATACAATTTACACGTTATGAAAGCCATTTACCCAGTGCTACCTCTATTTCCCGTCATGCTGACATGACTTTTTTTTCATATAACCCAGTATCTGATCCTGTAGGTTATTACAAGAATTTTAAACACTTTACTGGTTGTGTATCGTTCAGCCTCGTTCAGTAGCAGACTGTCAAGATTCTCTCCAGGGACACTTGAGATGAGATACAAACACAAGTGACAAGCCTGAGCTTAGCAACTGTAGCACAGTGTTTGATAAATGGATAAAACAAGCACATCTGAAATCACTCACAAGATCCTCCATGGAATATCACAGATCTGTTAATTCTAGTTTTGGTAAAAAATTCTCCCACATCTTGATTCTTTGTGATAGGGCAGCAGTGTATTGTTAGGAAGGCGCAGGGGTCCCAGGTCACATCTTTGCAACAATAACAAAAGTAAAGCTTTGTAGGATGTTTCAATGTATGCATGTTTGATGGATGGATCTCAATTTCATGTGTGGATTTCCTTTCCCCCCACATTTAAACACAACAGCCTCAAACATCTGAAAGCAGTGTTAATG
The DNA here is from genome assembly GCA_039654105.1 of Coreius guichenoti. NCBI lineage: Eukaryota > Metazoa > Chordata > Actinopteri > Cypriniformes > Gobionidae > Coreius > Coreius guichenoti. The sequence continues at coordinate 2,505,559 of CM077182.1, read as the reverse complement.
TTTAACATGGCACAGTGTGACTTTTCACATCTGAGAGCGTTTACACATACACTCTGTGATATGCTGTTTTGGGGGGTCTTTTGAAATTTTATGTCTCTTTGAAGCCTACCCTTGTGTAACCGTACTACCACAAATTGATTTCCAGTGTATCCTACAGACGAATCACTGGCCTGTTCCTGCTTCACCTTTCTAACCTCTTTTTAGTCATACTTTTGAGACAAACTTGAACTATTGTGCACATTTTTACAGTGCTTGCAAGGCAGTGCTGTATTGAAATTTTGCTGCAGTTTTCTGCAGTTAATTCAGTTCCAATTGATTAACATACTGGCTATATTTTTAACTTTTTGTAGATCATTTTACTTGCATAAGAAATTGTGATCTTTTATACATACACATTTAGAAACCACTTACCACATCCTAGCTTTCTTGTGGTGAAATCTACATGGGAAAGCAATACTCAAAATGTCTAGAGAGTTAAGGCTATGTGAATAATTTGGCCAAAATAACAACAGAGTATTAAAAGGATAGTTCACCCAAAAATGAAAATTCTGTTATTAATTACTCTCCCTCATGTCGTTCCAAATCTGTAAACTGCGCAGAAGACTGACACAGACGAGAAGAAATTGCTGAATAAAGTCGTTATTTTTGTTTGTTTTTTGCGCACAAAAAGTATTCTCGTCGCTTCATAAAATTAAGGTTGCACCACTGGAGTCACATGGACTATTTTAACAATGTTTTTACTATCTTTCTGGGCCTTGAAAGTGTTAATTAAATAGCTGTGTATGGAGGGGTCAGAGAGCTCTCAGATTTCATCAAAAATATCTTCATTTGTGTTCCGAAGATGAACGAAGGTCTTACGGGTTTGGAACGACATGAGGGTGAGTAACTAATGACAGAAATTTCATTTTTGGGTGAACTAACCGTTTAAGTAATTGCAAAATACAGAAAACCTGTTGATTTACCCTTACAGAAAAAACACATGAACTTCACATGCAAAAACACATGACCACATGCACGTCAAATTTAACATGTAAAAATATGTTAAGAGCACATGTGAAATATGTGGATCACATGTGAAACGTGTTTTGCACATGGAAAATGTGTGCTTTTGGAACATTTACACATGTGAAACACATGTTGTCACATAACGTGAAACCCATTGGAATTCACATGTAAACCCATGTAAACGTGTATATTCCCATGTGAAACCCATGAGATCACATGTGAAACACGTATAAAATTCCCATGTGATCACATGTGAAACCCATAAATTCCCATGTGAAACCCAAGTAATCACATGTGAAACGTATATTCCCATGTGAAACCCATAAATTCCCATGTGAAACCCAAGTAATCACATGTGAAACGTATATTCCCATGTGAAACCCATAAATTCCCATGTGAAACCCAAGTAATCACATGTAAAACGTATATATTCCCATGTGAAACCCATAAATTCCCATGTGAAACCCAAGTAATCACATGTAAAACGTATATATTCCCATGTGAAACCCATAAATTCCCATGAGAAACCCATGTAATCACATGTGAAACGTATATTCCCATATGAAACCCATGTGATTACATGTGAAACCCATGAGATCACATGTGAAATCCATGAGATCACATGTGAAACATGTACATTCCCATGTGAGACCCATGGAATAACATTTGAAACCCATCAACAATCATTTCTAAAGTAAATCCACAGAAAACAGTACCATGTTCTTCTGTAGGGCCTATAGCCATGTTTCCCAACATTAAAACAAATAATTCAAATCGAGCTTTTATTTATTTTCAAAATATGCAATACAAATTGAATGTTTAAAACAAACAATGCAAAACCAAATATTAAAATTATACATGCAGATGTATAAGGCGTGTGTGTGTGTGTGTATATTGTGTGTTTGTGAATGTGTTCTCAGTCCTCCATGTCTCCTTCAGCATGCTTCCTGTTTTCAGATAAAAAAAAAAACAATCATAGATTAGGGCAGTGCAAACACAAGTCTATCCTGATAAAGTGAACTTTTCTTTCTGGATTTCTGGATTGTATCTGTTATTTTCAAGTGATGACTGGTCTATGTATATTGGCAGTAACCAAATATATAAACAAGCAGATCCTGTGCACAACTACAGCATGCCCTCTAGAAGCCATGGGAGTTCTAATGACTCCTAATGCTGCGTTCACACCGAACGCGAATAGAGCGTCTGGAGCGAGTGATTTCTATGTTAAGTCAATGTAAAGACGCGCTGGAGGTCCTGCGGCGCGATAGACAGTTTGCGCGAAAGTCACGAATTGAGCGTCTTGCACGTTACGCACGAGTGATTTTATTTGGTGCTTTTTGTACATTCACACGTTTGAAGTAACATTCGCGTCTGATGCCCGAGTTGAAAAATCTGAACTTTGGCGTCTGTTCGTGCCGCGTTAACCAATCAGGAGCCTGCTTGCTGCTGTCACGTGGTGAAGTGACGTGATAAACTAATGGCAAGTCGATAGCGGATGAGAAACCCCACGTAATTTAAAAATACTACTGTTATTGTGTCACAAAATTTTGTTTTAAGACTTTTTCAGGCGAGAATGTAGTTGTTTAAAGCTCAAATCTGTGGTTTATTTATAAAGAGAGCGCCTATTTGAAAATTTTATCTGGCGTTTTCGGAGTTGTGAGATCCAGTCGATCACCAGGCGCTTGTTAATCCCGGCGAGAGCAGCCTTACCTCGGCTAGTCCTTCTGATATTTGCCACTGGCTCTGATGTCTCTGTAGTGGTTAAACGTGAGATATAATTGTTTGCTTTATTTATTGTATAGCTTCTACCTTTTACTTATACTTTTATAATGGCTATTATTGATCACACATAAACTGACATTTAACAAAAAGAGACTGGGTTGTGTTTTATGTCATATTTAATTTTATTACAGTAATAATCATATATATGCACAGTTATTGTCTGAACCACATATTAATGTTTAATATTTTTTTTTTTTTTTTTTTTAAATGTAAACGAAAAGAGGCATGGTTGTGTTTTATATTTCGTTTGTTATAAATATACATGCAGTGAAGATAATCAAGGTATGCGTTGCCTGAACCACATTTGTTTGGCTATTAATGTTTAATATTTTTTTTTTATGAAAATGAAAAGAGGCAGAGTGGTGTTTTATGACATATTTCATTTTATTGTAGCCTAAAATATACATACAGGAGTGAGAGCGAGCTGAGTGACACTATCAAGAACGCTGCTGTTCCATTAGCAGAGTACCGGACTTGTGTCCTCCTGTCCTCAGGAGTTTGTTCTCCCGTGTCGAACTTGGCAAGTCTGAACTTAGGCGCGGGACAGGTGGAAGTACCGCTGAAAGCGGCCGTCATCCAGGCGCAGCTCTTGGAGCGCCTTGAACGCTCGTCTATAGAAACGCTCGATTTATACGCGCGTCCAATTCGCTGTGGATGCGCGAGTGGATTCAAAATGTTCAAGCATCCAACTAGACTCGATAGACGCGAATTTGACACTCTATTCGCGTTCGGTGTGAACGCAGCATGAGTTCTAGTGAGGTAAAAACATAGCCTAATCATTCGTATCTGACTATTTATTATGTCTGTTGTGATGTAAATAATAAAGTATTAAAAACCGAAGTGTATTCCAACATGTAACCGGGAAACCTACGGACACATATTATCCTCCCATGCCGTACAATATAAATAGGTTATGATGTTCACCTTTCTGTTCATCTTTTAATTTTTGTGCCATGCAGACCTTAATCTCAATGTCTCCAACGGCTGTGTGAATTTGACATAGTCTGTAAGAAATGAAAATAATTATATTAAAATTTGAAAACAAGCTCAGAGTTAGCTGCCAAAGAGGGTCTGAAGGTCAAGAAAAACTAATCAAAACGTTTTAAACCACACACTACATGGCTTAGTTGACTGAAAATGAAAACAAGGACACTCACCTTCAGGTTCCGAAAAACCAAGACACAAAGGATGGGCATGAAGAGCTGTGGATTGGCCCGTTGTGGATGCGAAGTGCCATCCACTTCGAGCAATCAGCCTAAAAGAAAGACAGTAAAGGTGCGGTCACATTAACGAAATTCTGCGGGCAAAAAAGGTCCACTTTCAATAGTTTAGCCTTTTTTTGTAAGCCAAACCCCCTTTGACAAAATATTTTCTTGTAGTAGCCCCTGAGATTATAAGTTAATATTTCATTAATTTAACACCCTATTTGCGTGTACGTTTCTCTGATGTCGGTTAATGGTAACATGACATGCAGGTAAACAAATAAAATATTTTTAGTAGGCGTTTAATTTTGTTTTAAATATAAAAGTATGCATTTACAGTAGGGGAGAGTGGGGTAAGATGAGCCTTTTTTTTTACTTATGTGGTCTTCAAGATAAGATAAAATAAGGCAGAAGTACAATGAAAGTATCTAAAGTAATTTCAGGATGTTTGCTATCATTTATAAAATTTCCTTTTACAAATAGTCATATTTTTTTTTTTTTAAAGCTAACTTAAACAACATAAAAACAAAAAATGTAAATGTCTTTAATTGTTTGCATTTCTGAAACAATATGTTGAACACCAAAGTTGTAACCTTCCCAAAAACAGACTAAACAGAGTTTGAGTAAAATTTAATTAAATAAAAACTGAATTAGAATAAATGAATAAATGTTATTGAAACTAATAAACATTTTAGTCAAAAGGTTCTTGGCATGGTAGTTTTTCTGCAATGTCGAACATGTTAAGCCATTAGGGACTACAGGTGGAAAGATATATATATATATATATATATATATATATATATATATATATATATGATTAAGCATCTTCTGGTTCTTATCAGAGAAGGATTTGGTGTACTTGTACATTGTTCCTATCAAATAAACTCAAACGAAAATCACTTAAGAAAATGATAAAGTAAACCAGTTGTGTAGCGTTACATTGAAATTATACCAGTTTATACTTCAGAGATTTAACTGAACTACAGTGCCGTATTACCCCATAGCATTTGGCTCACTTTGCCCCATTGCTGCAATTTTGGATAAATCTAGCTAGCTTACCAATTCAGGATAATATTTAGCTAAATGATTTGCGTGGTTTTATACATTGCTAAATCACCAATGTGGAACATAAATATTTTAGACCTGGGCAAATTTGCTTTGATGCAACAGCCATTACATCTGTTATGCTAAAATGTTACTTTGACAAGCCAAAAACAGTTTTTAACGTAAATGGGCGCCTTCCACTCCTCCCATGTGCTTCTCATTTTCAGTCTGGCAGAAATGATGGGTGGTTCCAAATATATGGTCACATGACAATAAAAGTGTACAGTTACCAAGATAAAGGGGGTGGGTCAACTTACCCACTGGCTCATCTTACCCCACTCTCCCCTACATGGCTGCACGATTTGGTTAAATGTATATTGTGATTATTTTGTCATACATTGCCAATGTATACCAAGTAACGTATGAAACACAGCTCACACAGACGTCGGTAACGTCACTTTCAAACCAATTCGCAGAACAATTGTGAATGTAACCGCGCTTTAACTGGCTCATTTCCAGTCGAAATAACTGAACATACATTCACCTAAAGGATTATTAGGAACACCTGTTCAATTTCTCATTAATGCAATTATCTAATCAACCAATCACATGGCAGTTGCTTCAATGCATTTAGGGGTGTGGTCCTGGTCAAGACAATCTCCTGAACTCCAAACTGAATGTCAGAATGGGAAAGAAAGGTGATTTAAGCAATTTTGAGCGTGGCATGGTTGTTGGTGCCAGACGGGCCGGTCTGAGTATTTCACAATCTGCTCAGTTACTGGGATTTTCACGCACAACCATTTCTAGAGTTTACAAAGAATGGTGTGAAAAGGGAAAAACATCCAGTATGCGGCAGTCCTGTGGGCGAAAATGCCTTGTTGATGCTAGAGGTCAGAGGAGAATGGGCCGACTGATTCAAGCTGATAGAAGAGCAACTTTGACTGAAATAACCACTCGTTACAACCGAGGTATGCAGCAAAGCATTTGTGAAGCCACAACACGCACAACCTTGAGGCGGATGGGCTACAACAGCAGAAGACCCCACCGGGTACCACTCATCTCCACTACAAATAGGAAAAAGAGGCTACAATTTGCACGAGCTCACCAAAATTGGACAGTTGAAGACTGGAAAAATGTTGCCTGGTCTGATGAGTCTCGATTTCTGTTGAGACATTCAGATTGTAGAGTCAGAATTTGGCGTAAACAGAATGAGAACATGGATCCATCATGCCTTGTTACCACTGTGCAGGCTGGTGGTGGTGGTGTAATGGTGTGGGGGATGTTTTCTTGGCACACTTTAGGCCCCTTAGTGCCAATTGGGCATCGTTTAAATGCCACGGCCTACCTGAGCATTGTTTCTGACCATGTCCATCCCTTTATGACCACCATGTACCCATCCTCTGATGGCTACTTCCAGCAGGATAATGCACCATGTCACAAAGCTCGAATCATTTCAAATTGGTTTCTTGAACATGACAATGAGTTCACTGTACTAAAATGGCCCCCACAGTCACCAGATCTCAACCCAATAGAGCATCTTTGGGATGTGGTGGAACGGGAGCTTCGTGCCCTGGATGTGCATCCCACAAATCTCCATCAACTGCAAGATGCTATCCTATCAATATGGGCCAACATTTCTAAAGAATGCTTTCAGCACCTTGTTGAATCAATGCCACGTAGAATTAAGGCAGTTCTGAAGGCGAAAGGGGGTCAAACACAGTATTAGTATGGTGTTCCTAATAATCCTTTAGGTGAGTGTATAACTGTCCAACAGTTTAGAAAATATTACAGCTATAAAATGTTAATTGTGTTGAATTTGCCATTTTAAACAACTAAAACACTTCCAACATTTATACTATATATTACTATATATATTTGCAGTGCGTTTTTTATATATATATATATATATATATATATATATATATATATATATATATATATATATATATATATATATATATATGAATTTCACATGTTTTCCACATGTGATGTAAGTTGTAAATGGAATACATACAGTGGGGAGAACAAGTATTTGATACACTGCTGATTTTGCAGGCTTGCCCACTTACAAAGCATGTAGAAGTCTGTAATTTTTGTCATAGGTACTCTTCAACTGTGAGAGACAGAATCTAAAACAAAAATCCAGAAAATCACATTATGATTTTTAAGTAATTAATTTGCATTTTATTGCATGACATAAGTATTTGATACATCAGAAAAGCAGAACTTCATATTTGGTACAGAAAACTTTGTTTGCAATTATAGAGATCATACGTTTCCTGTAGTTCTTGACCAGGTTTGCACACACTGCAGCAGGGATTTTGGCCCACTCCTCCATACAGACCTTCTCCAGATCCTTCAGGTTTCGGGGCTGTCGCTGGGCAATACGGACTTTCAGCTCCCTCCAAAGATTTTCTATTGGGTTCAGGTCTGGAGACTGGCTAGGCCACTCCAGGACCTTGAGATGCTTCTTACGGAGCCACTCCTTAGTTGCCCTGGCTGTGTGTTTCGGGTCGTTGTCATGCTGGAAGACCCAGCCACGACCCATCTTCAATGCTCTTACTGAGGGAAGGAGGTTGTTGGCCAAGATCTCGCGATACATGGCCCCATCCATCCTCCCCTCAATACGGTGCAGTCGTCCTGTCCCCTTTGCAGAAAAGCATCCCCAAAGAATGATGTTTCCACCTCTATGCTTCACGGTTGGGATGGTGTTCTTGGGGTTGTACTCATCCTTCTTCTTCCTCCAAACACGGCGAGTGGAGTTTAGACCAAAAAGCTCTATTTTTGTCTCATCAGGCCACATGACCTTCTCCCATTCCTCCTCTGGATCATCCAGATGGTCATTGGCAAACTTCAGACGGGCCTGGACATGCGCTGGCTTGAGCAGGGGGACCTTGCGTGCGCTGCAGGATTTTAATCCATGACGGCGTAGTGTGTAACTAATGGTTTTCTTTGAGACTGTGGTCCCAGCTCTCTTCAGGTCATTGACCAGGTCCTGCCGTGTAGTTCTGGGGTGATCCCTCACCTTCCTCATGATCATTGATGCCCCACGAGGTGAGATCTTGCATGGTGCCCCAGACCGAGGGAGATTGACCGTCATCTTGAACTTCTTCCATTTTCTAATAATTGCGCCAACAGTTGTTGCCTTCTCACCAAGCTGCTTGCCTATTGACCTGTAGCCCATCCCAGCCTTGTGCAGATCTACAATTTTATCCCGCATGTCCTTACACAGCTCTCTGGTCTTGGCCATTGTGGAGAGGTTGGAGTCTGTCTGTTTGATTGAGTGTGTGGACAGGTGTCTTTTATACAGGTAACGAGTTCAAACAGGTGCAGTTAATACAGGTAATGAGTGGAGAACAGGAGGGCTTCTTAAAGAAAAACTAACAGGTCTGTGAGAGCCGGAATTCTTACTGGTTGGTAGTTGATCAAATACTTATGTCATGCAATAAAATGCAAATTATTTAAAAATCATACAATGTGATTTTCTGGATTTTTAGATTACGTCTCTCACAGTTGAAGAGTACCTATGATAAAAATTACAGACCTCTACATGCTTTGTAAGTAGGAAAACCTGCAAAATCGGCAGTGTATCAAATACTTGTTCTCCCCACTGTATACGATATACATGTATACACATACACACACACACACTACAATTGTTTATATGTCATTAAAATAAATGTGAAGTAGGCTATGAACTTTTAAAACATAAGCTTCAAAACAATAGTCTTTTATACACCTTAGACATTCTACTAACTAATGTTGTAACTACATAATAACTAATTAACAAGGAAAACTACAAGGTACTACAACCACTGGACAGGAAACAAGAACAATACGAGTCCACATACAAAACAACAGGGTACACGTAACAACAGTTAAGCTGTATTTGTGACGTGGTAACATCATGATACATATGTTTAAAAGCCATTACAACATGTGGAAACATTTTCCACATGTGCTTCACATGTTGGTAACATGTTTGCCACATGTGCCACATTTCGTTGCAACATGTGGTGACATGTTTCCCACATGTGGACATGTGATCACGTGAAATTCATGTGGTTTTTCTGTAAGGGTGGAAGTTCATACAATTAATATTTTGGTGTACCTGCATAACTCCTCCCCTCCATACTTCTTTCTAACAAGTGTGTTCTGTCCAGCTAGGTGTGAAATTTGCCGGAGACAGAAGCAGAATTTAAAGAAGCGCATTTGAGCAGCTTTCCCTCATTAGAGAATGCACCGCATGGTGAAAATAGGCCTGTAGCAGCGCCACTGGTGTTCCTCTTGTTTATTCTTTTACCCGGCACTCTGACAGAGAGCTTGGCATGCCCTGTTTGTATGTGGAAGAAAGATTAGGTCCCTTTCTTGCCTTTTCCTCAGCGCCTGTGGTTACTTTCAGAATGTAGTGGAGAATTTAGAGCACAAACTGCATCTCCTCTTGAATATAAATCGCTGTTCTCTGAAATTTTAAAGGAGGGAGAAAGAGATAAATAAATCTCATTTTCTGTCCCAGCAGAGTTCCCTCTGCTCAACTCCATTTCTTCTTTTTCCCCCTGGCCTAACCTTGGCACAGAGGAAGTTTAGATAGAGCTCCCCTTGACACACTGGTATAGTTCACCCTAAAATGAAAACTGTCATTTACTCAACCTTCCTCATCTTGTTCCAAACCTGTATGATTTAGTTTCTTCTCTGGAACACAGATTAAATATGTCTCTTTTTGTCCATATAGTGTTGCTTACTTTCAATATGTGGAAAAAAGTCGAGTTAACTATCTTAACCCTCTGGAGTCTGAGCTGTTTTGGGGCCCTTTAGAAGTTTTGACATGCTCTGACATTTGTGCTTTTTTCAGTTGCTTATAAACACATTAATGGCAAAAGTGTAATACACTGTATTCAGCACAAACTGGGCTACCATAATATGTGAGCAACATGCTTGTATTTTTGAGAGAATAATGTGTATGCGTGGTTTTTGAAAAAACTAAATTTTTTGTTTTAAAATTAAGGTCTCAAAACACACAATAGATATGTGTCCACAAGACTTTAGACTAATGGGTGATGTTGCCTAGAGTTTTTGCTTCAAACTGATGTGAGAATCATTGTGCCTACTTATTCCCACAACACAATATATTGATTTACATTTTGTAAGACACTTTTTCTTTACAAAGGCCGTATGCGAAGAGGCGTGAATGATCATGAATAATGCTGTGATTCACACCTGAGATAACAAAAGAACTCATAATGAGCTGCATAATGAATGAGCCTCAGGTATGTGACTGAGAGAGCTAAGCAACAGGACAAAGGAAATATATTTTGTTGTAGTTTATTTAGAATGTAGTCAACAAAGGCACATTACAAAGGTCTATTATATTTTAAATTATCAAAAGATTTGACTACACTGCAAAAAATGCTCTTCTTATTTAGTATTTTTCCTTGTTTCCAGTCCAAATATCTAAAAATTCTTAAATCAATATTAATTTACTGGATAAGTAAATTTTTTATGGGGTAAGAAAAATAATCTTGTTTCTGTTTGGGACAGACACAAGAAACAAGATTTCAATCAGAAACAAGATTTATTTTTCTTCCCCATTGGCAGATAATTTTGCATGTTTTAAGCAAACACTCAATTCATTTTGATTTTACTTTCAACAAAACAAGAAAAAATATCTTATGTCATTTTACTTATCTAGTAAATGCATCTTGATTTAAGAATTTGTAGATATTTAGACTAGAAACAAGACAAAAATACTAAGAGCATTTTTGGCAGTGTACTTTTTTTTTTTTTTTTTAAATAAGTCTCATGCTAAAAAAACAGTAATATTGTGACACTGAACACAATTCAGTATTCAGTAAATACAAATAAGTGAATAATTGGTAATGATGAATGTTATAAGTAAAATATTTGGGATTTAAATGCAATGCAATTATTATTTCAAAGAGTATAGGGTGAATTCAGGTTGATTGGGACACTTTTTCCCCAGTCATTTTAATGGCAAACATTTTCTGAATCATTTGATTTTGTAACCTATCCGATACACACAATACTCAAATATCATTTCAAGCGTTGGTTCATTTATGAGACATGCGTGCAATGCATGATCACACCAGCGCTACGGCTATTGTCTGCTATGCTATCTTATTAAATAAGAAGCAAATATATTAAAAACATTGATTAAGATACAATTTATACAAAACGAAATTCACTTTAAATAAAGGCTTTCTACAAAACAAAACTTAATGAAGTGGTCAATAATTTCTGACAAACTCCATGTCTTCTGATATATTGCGCATCAAATGATGTGTCCTTTATTACTCGTGCTGTTCATTTTTCACAATCAACGTATATTAAATTAAAAAATACCATTAGGCTATAATATTTAAACATCAGTATGAAACAAAATACGTTTTACTGGTACTATATTTATAGCATCTGAGCAGACATTTGCTAATAAAAGCTGTATTGATGTGACACTAGGCTATTTTACAGTAAACACTTCATAATCTGTCCAAAACAGGCCAAAGAAATCTTGTCTAAACAGTCTAACGTCTATGACATTTTATGTTGCAGCAGGATTCATATTTAAACGGTCTTTTTGCGTTTAATATTCACAGAAAACGAACAGAATAAACTTACCTCACAATCAGCGCTGAATCCGTTGCTCTTAGAAATAAAGTTTTCATGAGGTAAATTATTTCAGGATTATTCCTCAATGCGTCTCAAAACGATGTAGCTAAAGTATAGCACTACACTTGATACGTTTATTTGAGTTGATGTGGGCGTTGACTGTGCTCTCGCATGGATCGGTCAGTGTTTGAATCTCAAAAGAACGCGCGCTCCGTGGGCGTGGCGCATTAGCGAATAATGAGACACTCGCGAACGACTGACATCTCTCTCTTTTCAAACAGATTACATAAACACAGAATATTTGTTTTCGATTTTATTTACATTATTTAAAACCTGACATTGCAACGTTTCTTTAGACATATGTCTCATGTTTGTGTGACAAGTGTTCCCTAAGTTAGAGTTCCTTTTCTGAAGACTTTCTGAATGAACGTCTTTGAGAGAGAGGCTGCAGATTGCGCATCATGTTTGTTTTCCTTATTTTGCAAAAAGCACAACAATCTGTTTTTATTGTGACTGTACACAAAAAAAATAGAAACTTAACATATTATAATGTATAACACTTGCCTGAATTATAAAAATCGACAGTTATTTGAGTCTCTTTGGCACTGATAAGAAAAAAAGCGAGTTGATCACGCCGGCGCGACGGCCGACTCCAGGGGGTTAATTTTGTAGCATTAATTAAAACTTAATAGCATTAAGTCTAATGCTATTTCATGCATTCTGACTTTTTTACACTTAAAGAGTTGGATTCTCATGCTAAACATGGCCAAAATAAAAAAAAAAAAACGAGTTGGTTGTATGACGGAGTATTTCTGTGCCAAATACACTCCTTCAGGATTCGAACAAGTTTCAGAAAGTTTTTCCCGAGTATGGCCCTGTATGACGTCATACAGGGCGGAATTCCTTGTATGGGCACATACATATGATTTATATGCTGTTTAATGCTGATGATCGCATTATTTTACATATACATCTCCTTACATATGATATCGGTCATTTCTGCTTCTTCTTCGCCTCTGTTTTGATCAGGAGATTCTGTACTCTTTCAGGACAGGAGATGCGTAATAGCGCCCCCTACCGTATAACAGGGAAAACATGGAAAGCCGGAAAATATCAGATAACAAAAAATCACTCACTGCTCTTGACTGAATAACTTTTAATAAGGGTTAATCTATAATTTATATGTAGTGATATATAATTTTATACAGACTATGCAGTGATAATTACATTTGATTACTATTTTTGTACCTGACAATCTAGTTTATACCTACATGAAAATTTATTTATTACTTTTTTGTGATGGGACCAGTGAAAATTTTGGCAGGGCAAGTCAAAATTTGAACCAGTAGAAAAAGTCCTTAGCATTGAGTCCTGATACATTCCAAAAAAAAACAAAAAACGGACGCACTAGCTCCATGTAGTAACTTTAGCGGTAAAAATGACACTAGTAGTTTCAGGAGGTCTACCACCCCCCTGAAAATAATCCTAGGGGAAACACTGGTGTGTGTGTGTGTGTGTGTGTGTGTGTGTGTCTCTTTAGCTCCGCCCACTGTACGCCTTCAAGCTTGGCTGTTTTGGGAAAGAATCGGTACAGTGTATCTGTCTTTTATAAATATGATAAAACTAAAGACTCTTCAGAGATATGAAGGATGCTATGCTACTCTATAGGTACTCAAGATTAACATGAGATTGGCAGAAACTGTGTGTTATGACCCCTTTAAGAGAAACGTCTGAGACAGTTGATAACTAAATAAAAACTCTCTGGAGACTTAGTTTTTTTATCTGTATAACAGTACTTAAGATTTAGTAAAGGAAGAATAATGAAAGAGAGAGAAAGTATGTAGAACCTCCTCTACAATTACAGTGTTTTAAAAATAACACATGAGCTTTGTCAACAAGGCCCTATTAATTTTTCATCTTTACATTCATATCTATGCCTATAATCTCCATAACTGCAGCCTGACTGCTCATGTCTCACTCAGCACATAATAGCACTTCCCTGGAGAGAGTCCCAGGCTTTCAATACACCAAGCCTCTTAGGTCTGGTTCTATAAGCACTCGGTTATATAAATTCTCTTACTTTCTTATTAACCAAAGGCACAATGTAAACAGGCCAGTGTGTGAAAATATGAGATCTGTTCTATGAATGATTTAGAGGCTGATTATCTGACCACAGAGCAGGAAGAATGAAGAACCAGAAAAGTGTTTCAAGTGAGTGTACTCCATCATTGAGAATTAGAGAAGTCATTATGTGTTGTGTTTGTGCTTACTCATGTTAAATGCAACATTTAAAAATACATTGCATCAGGGCCGTCGCCAGAACAAACAAAATGGGGGGGTGTTTAATTTTCAATATTTTCATATTTTTTTATGATCTGAGAAACAGACATTCACCAAAACAACAACCCGTATTATAACTAAAATAGACCATGTTCTATATTTAAGTCCTGTTTTGTTCGATTATTCAAATAAAATACTTCACTGTATGATCTCAACTTCTCTGTTTATTTTCTCTTAACATTTCCACATTTAGTAGTATATTCTTCGTTGCTCTGCATTGTTCGTCACATACACTCAACACAGTGCCATCTAGTGGCTTTCTTGAGTAACAGGCACAATAAATGATTATCATTACAAGTCCAACCTAAAACTACACCAAAACCCATTTGCTTTATGACTTTACACTTCATAAACATGAGTCACAAAAGCTCCTTGTTTCCACCAACACAACAATAATAAAAATATTATAGCATATAGTCTTTGAACTCCTGTGTCCTATCTTTGAACAATATCTTATCTTTCCACTCATGTTGACACTTGCGTGTGAGGTCCTTCTCAAATGCCAGCTGAATGATCTGGGCCTTACGTGTGTGGCGCGTAGAACGTCTGTGGTCTGTGAATACATTCCTCAAAACTGAAAATGAATTTTCACACATTGCGGTTGAAGCACCGAGCGTCAATCCGGTCTTCAAAGCTGTCAGTACACTTGGCATTGCTTCTAATGTTTTGTGGTACTTTGAAAGGAGATTTTGTGTTGTCAGTTTCGCATTTCCTTCTTTTCTATTTGTGTAGAAATAAACTATTTAGCAACAATACATTGTCTCAACGATGGTTGATTTGGTTATTGACATGATGTGCTGAAGCAACTTCGGGTTCAAAAATTGATCGCTCTCTAGGTTCAAAGCAATCAGTGATTGCGCAAGCTGTGTGTTGCGCTCACCGAAGCGATGGTTGATTTCTCCAAGAAGTGTGTCAAGTTCACTGTAATAAAGCCTTCGTAGCTCTGGCTTGTCATTGTCCTTTTGTTCTGTTGTTTCTTCAACGAAATACTGGTGTAAATTCTTATTTACTGTGCGCTGCCGCTTTGAAGGTGCGGAAGTAACATCCAAATCGGTGACCGCATCCCACAGCTCTGTGAACTTGGCCTCACAGCGGAGTTCACTCACACACTTAGTGGCACTCGGGACCAGTTCCAACCCAGTCAACAGGTCCATGTCCTCACACTGCAAAAGCTTGTTAGGGCCATCCAGCAACATCAACACCATCTTTACAAAGTGTGCGATGAACATAAACGCAGGCTGAGAAATTTCCCTCAAAAGGCCAATGGCCTCCATCCTCACCTCAGCACCATATGTCCGCTCTGCGTCGATCTCCGAAAGCAAATAAATTATCTCTTTGTAAGACTTAATGATCGCAGAGACTGTTGATAAATGTCCCGTCCATCTCTGCTCAAGAAGTCGCTTTAATCACCTTTGTACTGCGCTGAAACAGTCCGAAAGAATCTGTACAGGGTGCAACATATATCAAAAAAATCTGTGACTGCTTTCTCTGCTGTCAAAGTGTTCACAACCACCATGTGCAGCTGGTGGTTCATGCAATGAGCATATGGGATTTCTCGGCCCAGCTTTTCTTGGAGTAGTTCTGCACACTGCCATTCTTTCCAGCCATAACTGAAGCTCCATCATACACCTGACTTAAAATTTTTTGAAGTGTTCAATCCGGCTTTTACCAGTTCTTCCATAATTTTGTTTGCCAGTATTTTGGCATCACCGGCATCTGCTGTAGCTATTGTGAGAAGACGTTCTGTTGTTTCATTTAATGCAGACACGAAGCAAATAACTATAGATATGTTCTCACATCCACTGGCGTCCTGTGCCCCATCCACTTTAATGGTGATGATACACAGGGCAACTTTTTGAGCAATATTAAACGTTGCCGTCAACGGGCAACCAGGTGAGACACAGGGCGCACGACCAATCTAAAGTATCCAGATAGAAATTTGTTGCCCATTCTCAATGGGAAAGTGCCCAAGCAACATCGCTCGGCAACATTGCTCAAAAAAGTTGCCCCGTGTATCATCACCTTAATAGTATACCACGAATCGCCCACCTCTTGTACAATGGCATCAGTCACGACGTTACTCATAATGACGATCAGTTCATTTTGCATGTCCGGACTTGTGTAGCTTGCATTACGGGGGAAGTGTTTTATTATTTCAGACAATGTAGGGTCTTACTTAACAGTATAATTCAACAGGGAGAGAAAAAGACCACTACCATCCTCTGCCATGTCATCAAAAGCATCACAGCTCCCTCTTAAAGGTAACTGATTTTCAGTGAGAAATCCCACAACATCAATCAGAGCAGACACGTAATAACGATTTCTGCCTAGCTGATCAGAATTAAGAAGTGTGGAAATTTCCCTTCCACTATCCATGCGCGTCTGGTGTTTTTTCCATCTTGCTAGACAAGTCAAATGTTCTTTTGAACTTGCGTGTTTATGGAACCCCTTGTCTTTTTCAGCGGCATGTTTCCAGTCCCGGTACCCTTTCACTGTGAAAGTCGAGTCTACTACGGCATGCGCACTATTGAACACTCGACATGGGAAGCAGAATGCTGCATCAGCTTTGACACTATATTCAAGCCAATCACAAGTCTGATACCATGAAGACACAAAGGAGCGATTTTTATTATTGTACAAGCGAGCAGGGTATCGCTGTAAAATGATCTGATTTGGTCCTTCATTTCCAAGATTATCAATGGCCTGCAGCCGCAGCGACGGCGATCACGTCACTAGTAGTAGGCCCATTCATAATTACACCCACTGCTGTCTACGCTTTGACCTTGTGTCTCATTAGACAAATTCTCCATTCCTACCATCTCATTAGCTTCAGATTTGTCTCCACACACATTGCTGTTGGTCAAAGTCATCTTTGTCAACAGCGTATCTTTTAAACCACTTTCTTATATCCATAGCTTCGCTCTATGAAACCGTCAAAATTTGATTGAGATCGCATGCAATGCGCAGCTGCGCAAAGGAATTATGGATAAACAATACCGTATGCTTAACTATATGAATTGTATGGTTAATTTTTTTATATATATATATATATATATATATATATATATATATGCTCTACACACAAACTGCATATTGTAATTTAAATAAATAAGACTACTAACACAAAAATATAAATATTGAAAGGTCTGCTGCTGGAGACTTGCCATTGGCTGTTGTATTTAAATAATTATTGAGGTAGGTCTTTGCAAGATTTGGGTGCTGTTTTGGGATGTTAGGATCTCAAAACTCATCTAATTGTGTGGTCTTAACATACAACAAAGCTTGAAAAAGATGGTGCTATAAATCATGTTGCTTTTATTTTTATATTATAATTTTAAATTATTATAAAGTTATTTGATATAACGGCCTGACATAGAATAAACTTATTGAATGCTATAAACCTTGTGAGTGTTTCTTGAAAAACATAAAAATGAATTGTGCAGCCTATTCAGTGAGCAAACATAACAATTGCTGCATATTTGAGATAAAGGTGTGGGAGTGTCTAATAAATGTCAGAAATGTGTGTTTGAGTGGGTGGGTGCATATGTATTATTCAGTAACTGCATTAGCATACTTTATACTATAACTGTGCCTAGCATACTCCTTTTGTGATTGTCTGTTTTCTTTCCTCTGAGAATGTTGATATCTGGCTCTGATAAAGTCAGTTTTTTTTCTTCAGAAGGTCGCTGCTAGGTCACGCCTGATTAGTAGTCCTCAAGCACAGCTCCACAAGAAGTGTTAAAAGCAGCGTTTATGCCAGAGTGAGCAGTATTTTTCTCCTCCATAACTGTCAAGGCTGGGCTTTTAATTGAGCCAGTGATTCCCCCCCCACCCACTTCCTAAACTGGTGAGGACTCTGAAGACAGGATTTCTATTTCAGTTAAAAAAAGTATTTTCGAAAGCCATATCCTTCAGTATGTCTTCCTCTGGCTCCTCTCTTATTTCCGTATTGCCAAGCATTTGCTTAGGTGAGAGGTAAGAGGTAAATTAATCTTCTATCATCTACATGAACCCCAGTAACTCAAAACAAAGAGACTTGAGTAACATCACAGCCCACAAAGCTAAGCAATAGTAACCCATCATCACATCTCACAAACTGAGGATGAACTAGACCTTGAAGATAAAGATCAATGAAGGATAAATGATTTTAATTTTGCTCTCCACACCTTAACTGAAAGCATGAAATTCTTCAGGCAGATGATCCCAGAATGGTTCATCTTTGATTAAGCTTATGGTTTGGTGAGATTTTTATATTGATTTTGGTGATTTATGTATTGTATTCCTGGTAGTGTATATGCTGAATGTATTACATTGCATATTGCATGTATTAAAATTATTCATCCCCATACCTTTTGCTACAGACATGAATGATACTTCAAATAATGTGGCCTGTTGTGCAATCATTTTTCTAAACCATTTGATTTAAGATTTTAAACTTGCGGGCAATAAAATAGCACAAAATACCACAAAGACTCAAACATCTTGGGGTGGGCTCTTTTCCTTTTCGGTCCTTAGACTAACACCTAACCTCTTCGAACACAGCTGCATTGTGGTGGTAAGTTTTGCATGGGCAAGCACATTTTCCCCCTTTTGACGTATTTATTTTTTAGTAGGAATTGTGAAGGTATGATGCAGTTTGGTAAATCTCTGAAGAGAAGTGCTGGTTATAAGATGCACTTGCCAAATTGATTCTTTACATGACAATATATATGTGGTATGTGTAGGGGTGTGCGATTTTATATATCGTAATTGTTGTTTTAACGATGTGCGATCTGACATTATCGATTATATCCCTCACACACACACAGAGAATGCATGCGTACACTACGTGATGTAGTCTTGTAAATTAGACTAGTGCGGGTGTGCATTTAGAGTGCATGCTTTCACTGCGTGATTTAGTCTGTTTATATAATTTAATATAGTTAATATCACAGGAAGAGTGCAGTTTTTATTGATAACAAATTTGTTATTGATTTTATAAAGTTTACTAAATAAGAAGTTAATATTAAGTGACTTACATTTTAGACACAATATTGCCTGTTTTTGCTCTATTTTGTCAACGACAATAGTTTAAAAAAAAGCCACAGCACTGTAATTGTGTCTCTGAGAAACACACGGAGGTATTTCCTTACTGAATGAATCAGCTTTTTGAACGAATCAGTTGAATTAATGACTAAGATAGATTCTCCCTGTGTCCCAATGTACATACTATCCACCCTATCTGCCCTAAATAGTATTAAAAATTACTAATGTCACATACTATTTAGGATGGATAGTATGCACAGTGGGACACAGGCTAAGATAGTCAAATGCTTCGTTCCTGAATGAATCGGTCGAATCTCAATGACTCGCTCATTAACGGTGACTTACTGCCACCTACTGGCGGTTTTAATTTCACATTTAAAGTATCTTTTTTATGTTTTAAATCATTTCAAATATCAGTATTCAATGTTTTATGTTTTAAACATCAAAACGTTTATGTATTTGTAACTGCAGGTTAAATCCCTCTGAGCTGCATTAAACAGTCTGTAAATGCATCTAAATGCCACTTCACATGCAGCTTCTGTGTTTTCTCTCCTTTGCAAAGATGGATTTTGTTGATTTGGTAACAGCCCTATTGTGTCTTATTATTATAATTAAATTTGATTAAATTTATGAAATTGACACACAAAAATATAAATTTTATAACGGTAAAAATCAATTGAAACGTATTGGAAAAAAGTACTTTGTCACTGTGAACTGACCACCACACAGAATATGAAGAATATCAAAAACTTTAGGTGTCAGCTGTCCACGGCAGTCCTAAACCTGCCAAGGTACCAGCACAATAACACACTCAGCAAAATATCATCTAATTATCGTTATCGATAAAATTCCAGAAAATATCGAGATATAATTTTTTGTTCAATATCGCACACCCCTAGGTACTGTAACCAAATGCAACAGGAAGACGGAAGCAAGATGTGGAGAGGCATGGCTTAATGATTCAGAGGCTGTTGTCAGGGTATTTTTGCACTTTTTTTTTTTTTTTTTTGTTCTGTTCAGACCCTCCGGACTGCCTCAAGGGCCCAAACACTGTCCCTGCCTGCCCTGAGTGCTTACTTTGTCTTCCTGCCATGATGCGGACTAACTGCCTACCCCACCCAGCACTTCTTTTCAGGAATTCCAATATGCGTCATCCCTACTCCAGTACCTATTTAGCATTCCTTACATGTTACCTCAGCCATTATAGAATCTGTCCTCTGTCCATCCGTGTGCTTCGTTTTGGTCAGAAACATGGAATCCCTAAAGTCTCCAGGAAGCCGCCGTAATGCGTAACATTTACAAATAACCCCACGCCTCAGCAGAAATGCTGTTGCGTGAACAGCATTGGTAATAGAGCTACATAAATATCCTCCAGCAGCAAAACGCTGCTCCTCGCTGGTACTGATGAATAATGAATCCTATAGACATGGTTCTGTCAGGGTTTCCACATATATGGCACAGGGTTAAGGATGGACAGGTGTGTCTAATTAGAGGGTATAAATTTAAACCGAAAACCACACAGATCTAAACCCTGCAGAAAAAGCACTGTAGTATGCGCATGGTTGTGCTGAAGAAATGAAGAGCCCTTGAATATTTTTCTCTGTAATATAGTGTGTATTATAATTCAGTGATGACAGACTAATTTTCAATTACATAAATTGGTCAGGCTGAGTTATCCTCTCTTATTGTTGTTGTAAGCTTGAATGGCTCTTGTTGTGCTTCTCCTAATAGGCTCATGAAGTAAACTAACGTATTTCCTTCAGTGCTGTACAGCTTGTATAAATCATTGTTATTATCCTTGGCCGAAAGCCCTAAGAAGCCATGCTGTAGCGCAGTTGAGTGTTAAATTCATCTGCATAAAATCTCATCAGCCCCCAATTCTTTGAGCAATGCTCACGCTATAGATCCTTCGCTGTTATCTATAATAGTCCATAATGTGGAAAATGCACAGGTTTCAAGAATCTGTTTTATCATTCATGTACAAACCCGATTCCAAAAAAGTTGGGACACTGTACAAATTGTGAATAAAAACAGAATGCAATGATGTGGAAGTTTTAAATGTCAATATTTTATTCAGAATACAACATAGATGACATATCAAATGTTTAAACTGAGAAAATGTATCATTTTAAGGGAAAAATAAGTTGATTTTAAATTTCATGGCATCAACACATCTCAAAAAAGTTGGGACAAGGCCATGTTTACCACTGTGTGGCATCCCCTCTTCTTTTTATAACGGTCTGCAAACGTCTGGGGACTGAGGAGACAAGTTGCTCAAGTTTAGGAATAGGAATGTTGTCCCATTCTTGTCTAATACAGGCTTCTAGTTGCTCAACTGTCTTAGGTCTTCTTTGTCGCATCTTCCTCTTTATGATGCGCCAAATGTTTTCAATGGGTGAAAGATCTGGACTGCAGGCTGGCCATTTCAGTACCCGGATCCTTCTTCTACGCAGCCATGATGTTGTAACTGATGCAGTATGTGGTCTGGCATTGTCATGTTGGAAAATGCAAGGTCTTCCCTGAAAGAGACGACGTCTGGATGGAAGCATATGTTGTTCTAGAACTTGGATATACCTTTCAGCATTGATGGTGCCTTTCCAGATGTGTAAGCTGCCCATGCCACACGCACTCATGCAACCCCATATCATTAGAGATGCAGGCTTCTGAACTGAGCGCTGATAACAACTTGGGTTGTCCTTGTCCTCTTTAGTCCGGATGACATGGCGTCCCAGTTTTCCAAAAAGAACTTCAAATTTTGATTCGTCTGACCACAGAACAGTTTTCCACTTTGCCACAGTCCATTTTAAATGAGCCTTGGCCCAGAGAAAACGCCTGCGCTTCTGGATCATGTTTAGATATGGCTTCTTTTTTGACCTATAGAGTTTTAGCCGGCAACGGCGAATGGCACGGTGGATTGTGTTCACCGACAATGTTTTCTGGAAGTATTCCTGAGCCCATGTTGTGATTTCCATTACAGTAGCATTCCTGTATGTGATGCAGTGCCGTCTAAGGGCCCGAAGATCACGGGCATCCAGTATGGTTTTCCGGCCTTGACCCTTACGCACAGAGATTGTTCCAGATTCTCTGAATCTTTGGATGATATTATGCACTGTAGATGATGATAACTTCAAACTCTTTGCAATTTTTCTCTGAGAAACTCCTTTCTGATATTGCTCCACTATTTTTCTCCGCAGCATTGGGGGAATTGGTGATCTTCTGCCCATCTTGACTTCTGAGAGACACTGCCACTCTGAGAGGCTCTTTTTATACCCAATCATGTTGCCAATTGACCTAATAAGTTGCAAATTGGTCCTCCAGCTGTTCCTTATATGTACATTTAACTTTTCCG
This sequence comes from Coreius guichenoti, assembly GCA_039654105.1. Taxonomy (NCBI): domain Eukaryota; kingdom Metazoa; phylum Chordata; class Actinopteri; order Cypriniformes; family Gobionidae; genus Coreius; species Coreius guichenoti. Next base: position 2,483,188 of record CM077182.1, on the reverse strand, counting down.
GCCTCTTATTGCTACCTGTCCCAACTTTTTTGGAATGTGTAGCTCTCATGAAATCCAAAATGAGCCAATATTTGGCATGACATTTCAAAATGTCTCACTTTCAACATTTGATATGTTATCTATATTCTACTGTGAATAAAATATAAGTTTATGAGATTTGTAAATTATTGCATTCCTTTTTTATTCACAATTTGTACAGTGTCCCAACTTTTTTGGAATCGGGTTTGTAGGACTTTAACTGCTTCAAAAATCTCTACCGGAAATGCCAAGCTTTCTGGGACTTAGGTCAAGCCAAGTACTGAAATCGGTTGGCATGGTGGAATTTGCACTTGCTTGCTCTGGGAAAATTGAATTTTTGACTTAGAGATTATTAAAATATTCAAGGAAATAAATACATTTAAACATTTCTGTTTTAAAATTAGCTTATAAAAAGTATTGTTCAGGCTTAATGAGGCATTGATAAAGGTGAAGTGTGTAATTTCTGCAGCGCTAGTATCACCAAATGTAATTGCAAATGTAAGGACAGTTTTCAAACTCTTTTTTTTTTTTTTTTTTTTTTTTTACTTCTGTTGATTTAAACATAATCCGAGTGGTTTGAATGTTTTACATATAGTTGACTGCGTATTAAACTGGGATAGATTTTTTTTTAAATTACCCACATCGATCATTCTTAGACTTGGATTCACTGACATGTAGTTAAAGTTTGATCTTATGTCAAATATCAACCAGCAAACTTTGTCAAATGATTAGACTAGTCGAATACCATTGTTGTCCAGGTTTGGCCTTGATAACCCAAGCCCATACAGCATCTTACATGCTACAACCTGTGAAGCCGTAAGTGCACTTCAGCATTTGTCTTATGCTTGCATATAGTCTCTGCAATCTTTTAAGGTCGAAGGCTTATTTGATAGTGCAAACTGGTGGGGGTGACAATCAATAATGCAATTTTCAGTAAGAAGGGCAAAGCTAGAAATATGTGTCATAGCCTCCTGCTGCAGAAAGCATGTGGAGGTGTGCATGAATCTGCAACATGACAGAGAGACAGAATTCCTGCATTAAAGGGGAGCCTGCCACTTTTATACATCCCTGTCCACATTCTTAATTATCTGTATGCCTTTACATTATCAAGTGCAGGCGAGGCAAAGGCAAGGAAGTGGTGAGGTGGATAAATAACAGCTGTTGTAACTTTATTAACAACAACAACAAAAAAACATTGGCAATCCAGCATGAAAACAGTCCACAGGAGAAAACCAATGCAACCGCTTTACCATAGATAATACTAAACTGAGGGCTTAAATACACAGGAGAAAACAAACTGAACAAGAAACAGATGCACAAAGCAATTTGTAACCATGACAACAAATAATGAATGAAAACTCAAGCAAACAGTGAAAATTAAAACACAATAAAACTAAACATAACCCTTACACACATCCTTAGTGCTTATTCATAGTTTTCACGTGACGTCACACGCTTATAGGAACGCCCACCTGGAGGGCAAAACAAGGCTTTCCTCCATTACCCGCCAGTCATTTTTACTAGGTTTGTAGTCAGTATTAATGCAGTAAGACAGTGATATTAAAAGACCAAATTCAATATACACCTTATTGATGATGCAAACTTTATATAGGAAAGCAGATGAACACAGAATATTAGTGCAACACAAGGTTTCTCGTTAAGCGTTTTTTTTCCATCGAAACCCATTATAAACAAAGTGCGTTGCGTTCATATTTTTGGCTCATCTACTCGCCTCTATGGTTTTACTGCGTAATTAATCTGTTTAAAATGAAAAACAACTCGATTTAAAATAAAACCCATATCAACAAATCCTAGATTAGTGTTAAACTTTACTTTACCTTATTGGTGCATCCCACCCTAAAGTGTTTTTCACGTTAAATGTTTTAGAACGTCCCGTTGTTTTTAGTGATTGAAATACTGCAGCAGGTGCTGTGTATGGATCACAAGTGCCCAAAACGTGCGTCTTGTTCACATATTTTAGTTTTAAGATGGAAATTTGACAGGCTTGTGCTGCAGTTCAATGGAGTTCTATGGCGGTTTTGCCCTCCAAGGCTCCGTGACAGTCACGTGACTGAAAACTATGAATTAAAGGGTACATAACACACACAGTTTCTGTCAGTGTCATGTTAATCTTGAGTACCTATAGAGTAGTATTGCATCCTTCATATCTCCGAAGAGTCTTTAGTTTTATCATATTTATAAAAGACAGATACGCTGTACCGATTCTTTCTGAAAACAGCCGAGTTCGTGGAGGCGTGCAGTGGGCGGAGCTAAAGAGTCACCAGCACACACACACACACACACACACACACACACACACAATACATCATGGCATTATCCCTGGATAACTTTCGATTTACTATACGTTCGTGTTGTTTACATTACATGCACTTACGGGCCGATTGCCAACAAAACACACACATTTGATGCAGTTTCACTCACCTCCTGCGGTTTCCACTCATGACCGGGAACAAACACACACACTTGCAGAACTCCGGAAAAACAAACTGCATCCACTGTTTCCTTAACGCTGGGTTATTTGGGAAGCTGAACAAGGTTATCTTTCCCTCACAACCAGAAACACACTTCTTTAGTGGCATTGTTGATTTCGTGGTCTAAAAACAAAGCGACACCGCTGCTGACGGCTTCCATAGCGTAGCTTGTTGATGGACGTGCTCTTGCTCTGGTTGATGTGCGCACGCGCTCATCCGGGAGAAGTGCCCATACAAAAAATTCCGCCCTGAATGACTCCATACTCAGCCATACTCGAAAAAAAACTTTTCAAAACTTGTTTGAATCCTGAAGGAGTGTATTTGGCACAGAAATACTCCGTCAAACGTCTAACTCATTGTCCATGTTTAGCATGAGAATCAACTCTTTAACAGTGTAAATAAGTCAGAATGAAATAGCATTAGACCCCCCTTTAATAACACTGTTTTGATCATATTAAATAGAGACCCCAAATACACTTGAACATTTCATGAGTTCATGAGTGAAATTCATATAAACAATGAAATGGGGTGAAAGAGTGGCATGCCTCTTACTTTAGTCACAAAAGTGATGAGTGAAAATTAACGGCTAAAATAAGAGGAGAAAAATTAAGTGCTGAAAACCAGTCCCAGGTTTCTCCCTGCACACACACACACACACACACCGTTGTAAAGGGCTCCCGTTGCCATGGCAATGTGGCCTGTACGGAACCAGTAAAGATTCTGTTTCTCTAAAGCTCTTCCCTAGAGTCTTGCTAAATCCATCAAACTTGTAGTCGAAGGAAGTTAAGTGTTGACCATTGTGTACTGTTGTTTCTTGCCTGGCTTTCTTCTAAAAGTGTAGTGTTCGATGCTCATCAGTTCAGAGGCATGCAAATGCGTCTATGATGTCCACACAAAAAAAATGTTTTTCTCTCCTTACTTTGCTGTAGGAAATTGTAACTATTAACTTTTGCTTCTGTGTGATATTTGTAAAAGCATTTGCAAGAATTTTACATTTGTAGGCAAAAGTTTATTATTAAGATGCTGCTGCTAGGCTATTATGGATTAGAATGTTTTGTACAATCAACTTAAAGAGAACTTCTTAGACAATCTGGTTTTAATGCTGTCATGTTCTTGTCTCAAACACTGCACTGGTGAAAAGGTTACGCATATTGTCATTTTCTGAGTGACTCATACCTGTAAAATTTCTTTAGGAATTCTCCTAACTGTCTCTTTCTCAGTCTCGCTCTCTTTGCTCCCTGGTGTTAGAATCTGGGCCTGTGGTTCTCTGCCTAGCAGGGTGACATTTAATAGATGTCTCTCATCAGAATGTTAAAGGAGCCCTGCAGGCTCACCATGCCTGACAGATCCGGTGTGTGTGTGTGTGTGTGTGTGTGTGTGTGTATGAGATTGAGAAAGTGGATATGGTAGAGATGTGGCGGTCCTTCATTTGGCCTGACACATTTTCTTGATTTTTCCAAAAAGTCCTGAATGGGTAAATGAGTGTAGATGAGGATAAGTATAAAGACTGACAATCATAATCTAAGTGCTTATAAAGACAGAGCAGTGCACATTGATGGTGAAGATGATATCACATAAAGTTGTACTTGCTGGCAGTTACAGATACAGTAGTTTGTCAAGAATACCATTGCTGTCTACATTTTGTTGACACATTTTCAGAATAACAACAAATAAGTCCGTTTAGACTAACACAAAACCAAACTAGATTAAACCTAGTTGGTCCTTCCTATTATGATCAACTGCACTATTTACACTGGAGGCACCTGATTGCGACACATTCAGTTGACTGGCACCCGTTCGAGTGTTTGCAGAGCAATTGTGTGAGACAGTTCTAGGAGGCCATTATACTAAATCATTTTGATGACAGACTTTGGCTCTGGCATTTGAGAAGATGTGAAAAGAAATTGGTCAAATCCTTAACAGTAAACTGATGCCTCGTTCTGTTTATAATGTACCTCAAGCACTCGCGATACTTCTCATAGGAAGGACAAATGGATTTGCAACGGTCGTTTTGTTGCGTCCAGTGTAGACAGCTTCTAGCCGCGTCAATGGTCCCGTCCGGTGTAGACACGGTGATATGCCGAGTTCAGACTGCACGATTTTCAAACTCGTCGGGTCACTGCTCTTTTCACACTGCTGACTATCTGGGGTAGCATTCAATCGCTGCTGTGTTCACACTTCACGATGGATCGGCGACCGGGGTTTCACATTGTATGACTGTACAAGAGGAACAATCGCCGACAGCTCCGTCCCGTCCACAAACTACGTTTAACAAGCAAACACACGCGAGAAGTGACAAGGAAACAATGCGAGATCACACGTGCGTCAGACTGGAGTTCTCGCGCGAGACTGGAATTGTTATTATGATAAACTGCAGAAAGCTTGCGATCCAAATTGTCTGTGAGCTGATTTGCAGCGAAAAGGAGAAAAAGAAAAAAAGATTATGGCGGAGGGAATGGTTGGGGAGACACATGGAGCAAGGATTGTGTTCTGCAAAGAGAGTTGGAGGTAAATAAATAATTTTGCAATGTGCTGCTGTTGCGGATGGACAAGCAAATGTTTGTGCTTTGTTTCTGTTTGATATAATTGTAAATATATCTATTAAAATACTGATATTCTGGTCTATAACTCCTCCCCGAACTTCCCGCTGCCCTGTTTCTTGCTCTCTCATTGGCTGTCGGTCATCGCCGATGTAATTTTCAGTCAGAACTCATTTAACAGAGCAGGGTTTCGAATCGCCGACAGGTCCAGATATTTAGCATGCAAAATACCTCACTGGCGATTCTCTCAGATCGCGTCTTTGATCATTCTCACTGCGTGATTGTCACTCACCGATTTGCCTATGATTTCGGGCATTAGGGCAAGTCAAGTGAGGCAAAGTGTTGAGGTTAGGGATGTAACGATTCACTCGGACCCGGTTGAAAATCGATACAAATGTGTGGCGATTCAAATCGGTTGAGATGTTAAACGAATCGCAATACACGTTTTAAACAGCAGGGATGCTGTAACCATATACTGTGACCTCGCTTTACAGGCCCGATAGCAACGAGCAAGCTTTAGCTAGCGTTACGGACTGTGCGTGCACACTGGCGCGAAGAAGAGTGAAATCAGTGAATATTTTCAGTTCATTCATATGGAAGTTGGGCGTGAGCGCACCTGTGTGCACGCGCCGTCAAACAGAAGCATGGCGTCGGCAAACGCGTAGTTTACGTTGACTCGTTCAAATCGGAAGTGTGGCGGCATTTTGACTTTCCGAAGACTAATAATCACCACAGTGAGAGGCTCAGTCACCTCCGTCTGCATGTAAAAAGATAATAGGCCAAACCACACTGACCGGCGGATTTGCAGCCCCACTCGCGGCGTCGAGGGCGATTGCCACGGAGATCACAAGGTGCATCAGTGTTTTCACAGCGAAAGATACAAGGCTGTTTTCTGCCGTAGTAAATGTGTTTTCTGCCGTAGTAAACATTTCTCTAAATGTGTACATGGATTTTTTTTTTCCAATAATTCATTGATTTATTATGGCATATTTATCTGTGTGTTCTGTTTTTCTAACTCTTGCAAGTGTAATGATACAAATTATAATTAAAATCTTGCCTTTATAACAATGTGAAACCCCTGTCACTGTTGTACCTAAATTTTACCTAGTCTTTTTATTTCTGCTATTCCTCAGTGCAGGATGAGGGTGAAGAAGCTGTAACAACCTCCTCCCAAGAAAACACCATTGGAAGATCTCCTTGAAGGGACTTTTTGAGGATTTGTTTTAAAATTTCAATTGAGTTATTATTTGACATTAAAATGTATATTTAAATTTTACAAAGAAATATGCAGAAATTTGTCTGAGAAATAAAGGGACACTTTTATTTTATAATTTGTCTTAAATCTCATTTTGTTAAAAACAAATCGTGAGAAAATCTTATCGTGAAATTAGTATCGTGAATCGTATCGCATTGTGAGTTGAGTGAATCGTTACATTTGAATTTGTACATTTGACTTACAGTGAGGTTTTTTTTTGTTGCGCATCGAGGGATTTATTCGGTAAATGTGTTTCCGTCATAGTTTATGTGCATGTCTTCTTATCGGATAAAAAAAGTTTTTTGTTTTTTTTTAAATGCACATGTTTAGAATTTATGCACATCTTGGCTTTTCCATTCAGCGTTTCCATCCCAAAATTCGCATTAAAATTAGGTGGATGGAAACTAGTTACTTTGTCACTCTCAAAAGCTCTCTTTAGTGGAAACTGGTTCTGAGAGAGTTTCATGTGTCGCCCAGCTGTCTACCATCAACATTTCGCACAACATTTGCTTGTACAGGTAGAAAAGCTCGTTCATGGCATTGAGTTGTCCCACTAGATGAGGGTGAAAATCTATTAACCCAGCTCAGCTGCTGAGTCGGTCTTCCACTCTGCTGGGACTTACAAAGTAAAAAAAGCCTGATGATTCAGCCCTAGCCTTCCTTTACGAACTTGCTTATTCCATAAAGCAATTATTTGTTCTGTTATAAATCCACTGTGCGCAGTGTTAATAGTCATTTATCAGCTTTGACTTGCCATGCATATGAATATTGATTGTATTGGGTCTTGGACCATTCTGTTATTTGGACTTTGATTGACAAAGCCTTCTCTTTAAGACCTGAGCTAACTTTTAGCATGTTGTTCAGGGTCAATTTCTTTTGAGAGTAACTTTGTAGTTAGAACTAACAATTCTGCAAATAATTCAGAGATATTTTCTCGACTCGATTGCGTGCATATGTTTTGTTTAATGGACATTTTTTAGAATTTATGCGCATCTTGGCTTTTTCAGCTTTTAAAAGCTCTCTTTAGTGGAAACACTGGCTGGTTCTGAGAGAGTTCCATAGATTTTGTTTATGACAGCAAAAGTATCAGACCACATTGTTTAAATTGTGTTTCTAGTGTGCATAATAAGGAAGTTTAGCCTCTTAGTAACACCACAATCCCGTAAACCTATCATATATGATTTTATTTTAATGGTGTAATTATGTGATCGTTAGATTTTTGTGAAACACCAAATCTGTGGACTTCTCTCTAAAACCATTCAGCCCTAAAAAAGGCTGAGTTTTATCAATTGATTTAATTTGTCTTTTATTCATTCTGACAGAGAAAGCGGCTGTAACGATTTTCATTTTTGATTCAACAAGTCTCTTCATGCCACCTGAGAGCTTGAGAGTTTGTAGGAACTGAACTTTACAACTTCTACATACAAAATGTATAGATTTGGATTTTTTTTTTTAATATACAAGCTATAATATAGAACTATGGTAAACTCTTTTGGTGTGGCTTTTTGGTAAACTCAGACATTTTGCAAAGTGCCTGAACTACAAAAAGGCTCCATTTAACTTATATTGCACTTTCTAAAATATAGAGTTGGGTTTTAATGCATTGAAAGTTGCTCCTCAACTGCTTAAAAAACAACTAAGGGGACTGACCTGCAAGATGCTAATGAGATACAACTTGGAGGTTATGGTACTATGCTGTGTTATGACTATTCAAATATGCTTTAAGTCCAACCCATTTTAATTGTTCACAATTTACATGATTACTCTGAACCCACTGATTATGTATTTCAGACTGTGAACCACAATTTGCACTAAATATGATAATTAACATAATTGTAGGGGAATAATTGGGCAATTCTTAATGCTTGCTTGCCATAATGTTATCATAATAATATCCCTTCTGCTTCTGTAGTTCTTTTTAGAAAAGGTCTTCTTGTCTTGTCTCTTGGTTACAGTATGAAATCTTTTAACTTTTTTTTTAAGATTACATAATTGGGTCATTGCTAAAGGAGATTTGGGTGATTGTGAAACAGAAGCAGAATCTGTTGTTGTGGCTTTCAGTTAGGGTTAGCTTGTGTAAAAGAGTAGTTCACCCAGAAATAAAATATTGCCGTCTACTCACATTCATGCTGATCCAAACCTGTGATATTTTCTTTCTTCTTTAGAACACAAAGGAACAGAATGGATATTTACTGGAAATGTCAAGCTCCAAAGGGACTAAAACGTCCATACGTTAGTCCATACAACAATACGTTTCTAAAGGCACACAATATTGTTTTGTATTAGATTGAATTAGATGAAGATTTAAGTCTCAAAATCCCTGCTTTACCAGGTTTTGAGCAACTTGGTGAGTAGATGACATAATTTGGGTGAACTTTCTTTCAAAATGATGACCTTCTACAACTATTACCAATGAAATGTTCTTTTTCCCCACAAAGCTACAAAGCTCTTAAAATAATAGTTCTGAGATGTGTAGACATGGCTAATGGCTTTCACAGAGTTACCAGAGAGCCCAGAGCCTTTGTAAGTTTGAACATTGTGACTTGATTGATAGTCTTAGGGCAAAGAATTATTTTTTTTTTTCCCAGTGCTAATGATCATTTTAATGAGACAACCCCATCTACAGCTCAGATGCTCCTCCCTAGTCCACAGTTAGTCACCAGACACGTTTATAACTAGTGTTTATACCATTATTTGCTTAACTTAAAAGGAGCCCCATCATCAATAATTTACAGAACAGTCTGTATCTTCTGTCTAACCTGAGAAATCAAGAAACAGAGACAAACTCCATAAATAATGTTTATTAACAAATTCATACTTACAACTAATTAGGCACTTCAAACCATGCATTTGCATGTTTATATATTAATATGGAAATGGGCCAGCCACATCACTCACTAAGCAAATGTCATGTTGTCTTGTTTTTATCTCTTTCATTAGTGCCTTCCTTTCACTTGAATGGCTAGACAACTCGAAGCATGCAAAAGTTCCTCTTCAGGCTTGAGAAATTTAATTGGAATATGTGGGTGGAAGCTTTCAGACCACCAGAGGTTGAAACATTTCTCCATTGGGATATTAGTCACGTTGCACGTTCCCTAATATTTGACAATAACGCTGGACGTAATTACATTGTGACAAAATGCAAATAGAAGTGTTTGATCTAATTTCACTGAATTTATGAGACTTCCACCAAAATGCAATTGTGCAAAATAAAATTGACGTGCAAACATTATTGTGCAAATTAAAATGTGTGCCTGTGGTTTTGCTGCTGTTGCTTGTGAATTGGTTTTTAAATATAAATTCTCAAGATCTCTGCTCATGCACTACTAAGACCATGGATTTGACAAGTCACCTTTAACAAAGATTTTGTAAATCTGATACAGAAAGTGCAAGGTTGTCATTTGCAAGCTTCACGCTAGAGCAGTGCTTCCCAAAATTGTCCTAGAGGTGCACATTTTAGATTCCTGCTTTATCAGACACACCCATTTCAGGTCTCTATCACTGAGCTGATGAGATGAATCAGGTGTATTAGATTAGGGAGACATACAAAATACACAGATCAGGCATAACATTATGACCTAATATTGTGTTGGTCCCCCTTTTGCTTCCAAAACAGCCCTGACCCATCGAGGCATGGACTCCACTAGACCCCTGAAGGTCTGCTGTGGTATCTGGCACCAAGATGTTAGCAGCAGATTCTGTAAGTCCTGTAAGTTGCGAGGTGGGGCCTCCATGGATCGGGCTTGTTTGTTCAGCACATCCCACAGATGCTCGATTGGATTGAGATCTGGGAAATTTGGAGGCCAAGTCAACACCTCAAACTCGTTGTTGTGCTTCTCAAACCATTCCTGAACCATTTTTGCTTTGTGGCAGGGCGCATTATCCTGCTGAAAGAGGCCACAGCCACCAGGGAATACCATTTTCAATGAAAGGGTTGCCTTGCCTTCTTCCCATAGTGCATTCTGGTGCCATGTGTTCCTCGGGTAAGCGACGCTCACGCACCCCGCCATCCACGTGATGTAAAAGAAAACGTGATTCATCAGACTAGGCCACATTCTTCTATTGCTCCGTGGTCCAGTTCTTTCGGCGGTGGACAGGGGTCAGCATGTGAACCCTGACTGGTGTGCGGCTATGCAGCCCCATATGCAACAAACTGCGATGCACTGTGTATTCTGACACCTTTCTATCAGAACCAGCATTAACTTCTTGAGCAATTTGAGCTACAGTAGCTCGTCTGTTTGATCGGACCACACGGGCCAGCCTTCGCTTCCCACGTGCATCAGTGAGCCTTGGCCGCCCATGACCCTGTCGCCGGTTCACCACTGTTCCTTCCTTGGAGCACTTTTGATAGATACTGACCACTGCAGACCGGGAACACCCCACAAGAGCTGCAGTTTTGGAGATGCTCTGACCCAGTCGTCTAGCCATCACAATTTAGCCCTTGTCAAACTCTCAAATCGTTACGCTTGCCCATTTTTCCTGCTTCTAACACATCAACTTTGAGGACAAAATGTTCACATGCTGCCTAATATATCCCACCCACTAACAGGTGCCATGATGAAGAGATAATTAGTGTCACTTCACTTCAACTGTCATAATGTTATGCCTGGTCAGTGTATGTACTGGTCGGGGGGCCTCTAGGACAAGTTAGGGAATCTGCACTAGAGTATTACAATTATTGTTAAACCAGCCCACAAACAAACAGGAGGTGTCTGACAAATAAGAGTACCCTAATATGATGCACAATACTTGATACTCCTTAACTGTCAACATTTTTTTATCTAGCTGTCTAATTAACACGTTCAGCTTAAAGGCACAGACATTTGAAGGTAATGCTATCGCCCCCTTGAGTACACCAGTTACATGTAATGGGATCACATCGTGCAATATGTTGGGCAAGAATTTGTTTTGTGTGCATACATCTGTTTATGGCCTGAGAAAGTAGAACAGCTTCTAATTAGCAGGATATTGGATTTCACACTTCATGTGCTGTCATGATTTTTTTATTTTTTTCAAAACTGTTTGTCCATGCACTGTGGAAGAGTGAAGGCCAGGGAGTCTGGTGAGAGTGCCCTTGCCTCAGTTAACATGGCGTTGCGGTGGGAGGGACCGGGGGCTTTAGGAGGCTTGGGATTTGGGGGCCAGTTTGACTGACAGCACTGAGCTTGATGTTTGTCTACTGGTAAAAGCGGAGCGTCTCTCAGGAGTAGGCCGTAACTCAGCATGTAAACACTCTCAGTGCCTCTGTGTGAGCTGTCTGCTCGTAATGGAAACTCTGTCTCGGAGCTGACCAGCTGTGCTTCGTATTTTTCAGAGAGTTGGGATTACGATAAAGTGGCATGCCATGAATATTGGTGTTTAATGTGGTTAATTGAATGAAATGAGCTTTGACGCTGCAATTACACAAGAGACTTTATTATTAGTGGTGCTTGCTTAAGATAAGTATCACTGATATTGCCCATACTTAAAGACCCACTGAAGTGCCTTGAAACGTGCAGCATTATTCAATGTGTTGACATAATTTCCACTGAAACAGGGCGGGACATATCAAAGAGCTCCTCCCCTTTTTAAAAATAGCCAATAGCGTTTAGTTTATATCACATCTCGGTCAGAGAAATCTCTAACCGTTTCTCCTCCTAATCTCCTCCATATCGCTTTAAAATATCATTCTGTGCAGAATTCAAATGGGTCCGATACGTTTTGTGGTCTGCACCGACTCACGCATATGATCCGCTCTGTGCTAGCGTGTCTCTGGATCGGAGCTGCGGCGGTTCGCGTGACACTAACGTGAAACCAGACTTCATTCGCCCCAATGAAAAGAATATTTACACTGTCTGAATTGTTCCCTACCCCCCTATATAGTTGCCACAAACACCGGTGAAGATTCCACCATCGGCCACCGGAGGTCTCACTCACCTGAATACTAATGTTCATTCGGACTTAATTTCCCAAGCACCCACAGTCTGGGACTGATTACTGCACACCTGATCCTGATCACACTGATTATATATACCCTGGACACACACACACTCATTGCGAAGTCTTGTTTGCCCCGGCTGCATTTCTGAGCGTTTATTCCTTGTTGTTATCCTGCCTGTGTTTTGACTCTGCCTTGGACTCCCGTTTTGACCCTGTGCTGCCTGCCTTCTGATCTTTGTGTGCCTGGACCTGGTATACCGACTGTTTGCTGCCTGCCCTGACCTATTGCCTGTTATGACCACGTTTTCTGCTCTGCCTGTGATATTGCTGTTCACCCTGGTTTATCGACCCACGCCTGTTTATACTGTGAGTTTGAGTTGTTTTAATAAACTGCACATAGATCCCAATCTACCTGAGTCCGCGTTACAGAAGACTTCGCCACCTACCGATCCAGCGGTTTTCATGCACTTCTCTAATGAACTCTCAGCTCAAGCAAATCAACTGGTGGCTCACCAACAGCAGCTCAGTCGTCTGACAACCATGACGGAGTAACTGGTCAAAGCGGTTCAAAGCTTCAGCCAAGCCAGGTATCCCAAATAACACCTGTTACCACGCTGACAAGCAACCCCCGCTTGGCGTTTCCCGAGAAATTCAACGGCACTCCAACCAAGTGTAAGGGCTTTCTAATGCAGTGCTTTTTTTTCCTGGCTCAACAACCCGCTCTGTACTCGACTGACACTGGCAACCAAACCCTCGAGCGACTCACTTACACAAACTTCATCCAACGACTACGCACAGTGTTCGAACATGCCGAAGGAGGACGGAATGCGGTGCTCGCACTTCGACAAGGAAAAGGTACGGCCGCTGAATTCGCTCTCCCTTTTAGCACTCTTGCAGCGCAAACAGTATGGGTTGAAGACACATTAAAAACCCTATTCCGCCAAGGTCTCAACGACGATCTACAGTCTGAACTCGCCTGCCGTGACGAAGACAAAAACCTAGACCTATTCATTGAAATGTCTATTCGTATCGACAACCTCATTCGCTCTCGAAGAAATCATCGAGCCTGTAGTAACCTTCAACTCATCTATCCACCCAACACCAGCGAGGAACCCATGCAAACCGGGCGCACTCACCTTTCCACTGAAAAACGGGATCGTTGCGTTAAGAACCATCTATACCTCTACTATGGTCTCGCTGGACACCTAAGAGCTGAATGCCCGACCCGACCTCCGCAAACACAATCCCGCAGGATGAGTCTACTAGTTTCAGCTATTTCCCACAACAACTGTTTCGATTTGCCTGTCACGTTAAGCCATCAGTCTAAAACAATCACGGCCAAGGCACTAATTAACTCTGGGGCAGCAGGCAACTTCATTGATGAAGAACTGGCCTGGCAATATGACATACCGCTAACCCTTTGCAACTCTCCTTTGGCAGTGGCCGCACTAGAATGGTCACGTGCAATACACCACCACCGAACTAAATCTGCAAGTGGGCGCTCTACACACCGAACTCATCCGCCTATACGTCATTCATTCTCCACATAACCCCGTCATTCTGGGCTTCCCCTGGCTGCAGGACCACAACCCGCAAATTTCCTGGCAAGACAAACAGATCACTCGATGGGGCTCCACTTGTCATTCCCGATGCCTACGCTCGACCAAACTACTGCCAATAAGAACCACCGTCATGAACAACATCGTCAACACCAGGGGGTGCCTCCTGAGTATTCAGACGAGGCATTCAGTAAGACCAAGGCATCACAACTGCCACCACATCGCAACAACGACTGCGCCATAGACCTCCTACTGGGCACCACGCCACCTAGAGGACGCATCTTTCCATTGTCTGAACCCGAAGATCAAACGATGAAAGAATACATCAAAGAGGAGCTGGCTAAGTGGTTTATTCGATCATCCACTTCACCTGCAGCAGCCGGTTTCTTCTTCGTGGGAAAGATGAAGGTCTTCGTCCCTGCATTGATTATCGGGGTTTAAACGACATCACAATCAAGTTCAGATACCCGCTACCTCTGGTCCCTGCTGCCCTGGAACAACTAAGGACTGCCAAGGTTTTCACCAAGCTCGACCTCCGTTCTGCCTATAACCTCATTCGCATTCGGGAAGGGGATAAATGGAAAACTGCCTTTTCCACAAGCAACGGGCACTATGAATATCTTGTCATGGCTTTTGGGCTGTCCAATAGTCCTTCCGTGTTTCAATCGTTCATCAGTGACATCTTCAGAGACATGCTAAACCAATGTTTGGTGGTATACATTGATGACATCCTCATTTACTCAAACACCATGGAGGAACATGTCCAACAGGTCCGTACAGTCTTGCAATGTCTCATTGACCACAAGTTATACGCCAAAGCCGAAAAATGTGAGTTTCACCAATCATCAGTGTCATTTCTCGGATATATCGTCAGTCCCGAGGGAGTTGCGATGGACGAGAAGAAGGTACGGGCAGTTCTAAATTGGCCTCAACCCACAACCATAAAGGAGCTACAAAGATTATTGGGGTTTGCTAACTTTTACAGGAGATTCATTAGAAATTTCAGTTCAGTCGCCGCACCACTTACTGCCATGACAAGGGGAGGAAACAGCATGCTTCTGTGGTCCGGCGACACCATACAAGCATTTACCGACCTGAAGAACCGATTCACGTCCGCTCCCATCCTGCATCATCCTGACCCTCAAGTGCAATTTGTGGTAAAAGTAGATGCCTCCAACACAGGGACTGGTGCCATCCTCTCTCAACGCCAAGGTAACCCGCCTAAACTATTTCCCTGTGCATATCATTCTAGAAAACACTCAGCAGCCGAGCAGAACTATGACGTGGGTAATCGCGAACTGCTAGCGATGAAGGCGGCATTCGAAGAGTGGCGGCACTGGCTGGAGGGGGCGAGGCATCCTTTCATGGTTCTGACCGATCATCGCAACCTCGAATATCTACGCTCAGCCAAGAGACTAAACCCCAGGCAAGCCAGATGGGCACTATTCTTTACTCATTTTAACTTTTCCATCACTTACATTCCAGGCTCGAAGAACATCAAAGCTGATGCTTTATCACGACAATACGATCCCACACCTCAGAATTCCCAGCAAGATCCCATCATTTCACCCACCCTAATTCTGGCTCCGGTCCAATGGGACATTATGTCAGAAATCACACAAGCGCACGCACAAAATCCACCCCCTGCAGAATGCCCAGCCGACCGAGCATTTGTCTCTCCAGAACTCAGAGAGAAGGTGATTCACCGGGTACACTCTGCCACAAGCTCCGGCCACCCAGGAATTACGACCACAACTCGGCTGATAAAGAACCGGTTCTGGTGGGACACCTTACAGGCAGATGTCATCGACTTCGTGAACGCGTGTCACATGTGCCGCAGTGAAGACTCCGAGACAGCTACCAGCAAGGCTGCTACAACCACTACCCATTCCACAACGACCATGGTCCCATATAGCCATCGACTTCGTCACAGACCTGCCGGTCTCCCAAGATAACACCACCATATTAACTGTGATTGATCGGTTCTCTAAAGGATGTCGATTAATTCCTTTACCTAAGCTTCCTACAGCCTTCGTGACCGGCGAACACTTATTCCACTACGTATTCCGATATTATGGTCTCCCTGAAGACATCGTCTCTGACCGAGGTTCCCAGTTTACGTCAAGAGTATGGTCATCCGCAGTCTAATGGACAAACCGAATGACTAAACCAAGAGATCTCCAAGTTTCTCAGAATGTACTGTCAACAGAATCAAGCCGACTGGAGCCGCTTTCTTCCCTGGGCGGAATATGCACAAAATTACATTCTCAAACCATCCACCAAATTAACACCCTTCCAGTGGGTTTCAACCTCCACTGTTGAACACTAGCACACTAGCTTATAGATGACAGTGAGGCTAACATATTCATACTAAAAGCTAAACAACTTCAATTTTGATTTCATGGACACTTTAAGGTTCGAGATTTGAAGCAATCATCCCACCATTTCTTCTACAGATTGTGCATGAACTTGCACGTGAAAACAACATCCTTCATAGTTACAATAAAAGAAAGGACCAAAGTCTTATCAAGAGACCAGAATGTTATAGACCAGGGGTGTCAAAACTTGGACCTGTGGGCCACTGTCCTGCAGAGTTTGGCTCCAACTTGCCTCAACACACCTGCCTGGAATGCTTAGTATGACCTTGATTAGCTGCTTCAGGTGTGTTTAATTGGGGTTGGAGCTAAACTCTGTAGGACAGTGGCCCTCCAGGAGCAGGATTGGACAACCCTGTCGTAGACACTAATTGGGATGTGCTTTTATTTTTTTGAGTCAAAACCATCTGGAATTCTAGCAACCACATATCAACACACTAAAATACTCATCTCATCCAATGCCATCTCTAAGAGAAAGCAAATTGTGTGTGTAAGAGCGTGTCACTGTCCTTCACTTTTAACCAACATGTCTTTTCATACATTTATATTTGACTGGAACAGCGGTTGCCATGGAAATGACGACGACCCTGAGGCTTTTTAGTCAGTCTTTTGTTTTGCTGCCTGCTTGTGTTTGCGGGATGTTGGCGGGACTGGGCCTGCAAGATAAGACGCAGTATCAATAGCAGGAGTCGTGACTGTACTGTGGTGCACTCATTGGGACCACTCAACACAGTTATCATGAGAACAACAAAACGCATTATACTGTCTTTGCGACACACCAAGACCATAATGACAAAGAATGAAGAGCAAGTGACATATTTATTGGATGTAGGTGCCATTCCTGGTTCAGCCTCAACAAATTCAATGAATTGGACTCTTATCAGGAAAAAGGCAATTAATTTGAGTTATGAATATCTGTAATTATGCAAAATTGACACTGGTCTCATAGCTCATTAGCTTATTTTGCGGAGTGGGATTTACTGTATTGCTTATTGTGGTCATTGTTCATTATTGCTTTTTTTTTTTTTTTTTTTACATCTGATGGCCTTCTGTAATTAAAATGAAATATTTGCATAAACATAAAACATATTGTTTATTATCTGCCATTTAATGAAGACTCCACTCATTTACATGTGTATTTCCTCTTTATTCTACAAATGAATTAATTTGGCTCCAGCACCACTAAACCTCTCCAGATCATTTTTGCTCAGGAAAGGCTAACTCCCTGGAGTGGACAGATGATATTAATGGATGCGTTTTTTTTATTAATTAATTAATTTATTTCCTTGTTTTGAGAACATAGTGGAAATGCACTGTGCAGCCTGGCACTGTGAAACTATGGGTCTCTCCACATTGCTTTAGAGCACAAAAGAAAATAAATGAATGCCGTTTCCTCTGTAGGCCTACCACCTGATGGTTTGGTGTTGTGCCTGCGGCAGTATGGAGCTCTAACAGACAGCCATATTGGTGGAGTTAATGACGTACTGCTACCTTTTGTGTCTGGTTTAACATAGCTGTGACTGGGCTCAGAACTGCAACATATCACTGTCTATTTTACTAGCCCCATGGGCTGGGTCAAAAAACTAGCCACTTTTCTTTCACTGAAGTCATTTGAATGCTTATACTTTTGTTCTGTGTTCCTTGCTATTGGTTTTCTAGAATGATTCCCATGCCTCATATTACTGCTACACATTCATATATTGCTATATTGCAGTCATATACGTTCTTCAGGCAATGCTTGGAGCTAGAATATTCTCTTTTCTATGGTCTATAATGGCCTTATGTTATATATGGCGTTTATGAATGGAATTACGCACACATCTCATTTACCTTGTGATAATAGTGGCAGCAAGGAATAAGCTTTTAAAATTTTAAAAGGTGGGCTGTTTTAAAGGTATGCTACTTTAAGAAAGCTAGATGTTAGAGTATACTATGCGTGTCTTTTTTTTAATAAAACAAGCCCAGAATAATTTGCGACAAGCAGAGTGAAAAAAACATCCAAGATCGTGGACAAGTTGAGAAATGTTTTTTTTGTTTTAATCTAAATGCATTTGTGTATTTTATATAGTATTGATTTAAAGTAATTAATATATTGCTATTAGGGCTTGGACAAAATAGCAATACGGCAATATATCGTTGTCCTTCTCCGTGCGATACGAGAATCGATACACTGGTGCCAAATATCGATATTTTAATTAATAAAATAAGACTTTTATTTTGAAAGACGTGCGTGAAAGCTGTTGACACTTCTGTCAGAGTTCCTGAGAAAAACGCGTTGTCCCGATTCAGTATCTGCGGTCATTTTCAGTGTCATTATACTATCATTATTTTCGTAACTTGCAGTCTCTCACCTGAGAAAACGAACTTTCCTGTCCTGTCAGACGTTATACTGTGCTCGTAGCACACACTCTTCAATTGGACGCACAAATGCAGCATGCAGCGTCGAAGTTATGTTGTCAATTAGTAAGTCATGAAATAAAAGTAAAGTACCAATAAATCACGTAACTGGTACGTCGTGTGTCAGCTGGGAAGGATTTGCATGCAGGTATTATGTTCATTCTATTCAGGAGCAGTTTCCATGTTTACTTAACAGTTAGTTAATAGGGGTGTCTCGGTACATGTTAGTATTGTGTATTCACCATGGTAACTAGGGGTGTAACGGTTCTCGGTAAAAAAGTTCTCCACTCACGGTTCAGCACGCACTTGCACCGCGGTTAATCTCAAATCTGACGACACATCTATAATATGGTTTGTTGAAAATAACAACGTGTAAAACAGACAAAGTTAGGCTAATGTATGTTTCTGTCGATGGATACTGTTACGTCCCAAAGATGGCTAAGGGCATGAGGGAACACAACCTAAAATAAATAAATATATTCCCGGATCTTTTAACCCTGGAAGACGTTCAGAACACAAAAAAGAACACAAGAGCAAAATGGAGTTTAATTTATTCACAATAACACTCAATTAAGAGGAAAAATCAACACAGGAGGGAGGAAAAAAAACACAGAGGCCGATACCAGGGAGTAGGAACTTTAAACGGGGCTAAATCAAAGAAAATAATAAAACAAAACCCCACACGTTACCTATATCCCATTCCCCACTAAACTACTTAACACAATAAAATAAAAATGAGAAAAAGAAAACCAAGAAAACCTACATAATCTACACTAACTAAAAAAACTCAAAACATACAATGATGGCACCCACTCCTTACCTAGTGTGTTAACAACGCGCTTCCCTAGATGTTGCGAAATGGAAGTCACGTGACCTTCTTTCCTGTTCTCTACTCCCTGGTCCAGATAAAATATTGGAGGGAAAAAAAAAACAATGCGAAAGAATAGAGATTCAACATATCAAAATAACTCAAGGACAATAACCCACCAAAAGGGAGGGAAAAAAAAGAACAAACTAACTCATAAACAAAAATCATACTCTCAAAGAACAAACACAACGTAAAGGAGAACAAAAACCCAAAACACGCAAAAGACAAAGCGTGGCAAAACAAACGATCCCGCTCCCCTGCGAGCGCAGGTGAGACCTGAACACCACACTTTGCTATTTGTGTTTAAACTAAACTCATTTAAGCCTTGCCTTGTAAACATTTAAGTGCGAGACACGAAAGAGAACTCGCGTGCGCTGAGAGAAGATTTGTGTGTGTGTGTGTGTGCGTGTGCACTCATCTGAAGAACACACACGGCGGGTCGCAGATTGCACGCAAATATTGAGTTCTCTGAAGTCTTGAACGGACAAATTCACACAAAAAAATGTCAACATGCCTGTCTTGGTGAGTATCCTAGAAAACATAGTAGGTTATGTCTTAAGTAAAACGTAAACAGTTGAGAAAGACGTGTGTGTTCATGTGTAGTGTGTACTGGATCCGTTCATTATGTCTTAAAGGGACAGAGGCCTTTTCTCTGTCTCTGCTGTCTGTGTTTTTAATGTTAATCAAACAATAAATGACAAAGAAATCACTCACTGCTCTTCACTGAATAGCTTTTATAACTTCAGTAATGATTCATCTTTAATTTATATATTTATTTTATATTTGATTACTTTATTCAATTTGTGTACCTGAAAAACCTGAAAAGCACAGTTTATTTTATATCCATCTTTGCTCTATTGTATGTATTTGTGCTGTTGCTTGTAGTTTGATTATTTGTTCTTATTTTGTTTATTTCTATTTGACAAATGTCCTAATTACCCTGAACATAGCACATACCGAACCGTACCGAAACCGTGATCCTAAAACCGTGATGATAACTGAACCGTGAGTAATTTGAACCGTTGCACCCCTAATGGTAACACTTGTTTAATACCACGAACATGCAAAGCAACGCCATATCACCCTGATCTCATTGAAAATGTTTAATTTGCTTAAAATGTTTAATTTAATTTACAGATTGAAAAACTTTTTGTGCTGTTTTCTAACAGTTTGGACTTGAATAAAGAGAGAAAACCTGCACTTAACCTTTTCACTGGCATTTTGTTTTCATAGTTAGACAGATATTGTGATATATCATTATAGGATTGTCTAGCAATATATCGATTATCGCAGAATTGCTGTATTGTGATATTATCGGTATCGTGAGCCGTGTATCGTATCGTGTGGTACCCTGTAATTCCCACCCCTAATTGCTATGTATTTTTGTATTGCGGCTTAGACATTTATTAATGCCAAACTATTGGAATCAACTGTGGGTCGAGTCTCTCATGCATGACAGTTACGTGTGCTGGCAGTAGACAGTTAGGCAACTGAGTTTTGGAAAAGAGCTATTAAGAATATGCCAGTTATAACTGCAAGCTTCGGGCATTTGATATGGGCCAAATCCTGTTCCAGCATGGAAGCTGGAGCTTCTCTGAGTTTAGGCTGACACACAGTTAAACAGATCAGATTCACACATGCTCCTGTAAACAACCTTTTCATTACACTGTGGCAGCTAGGCTGAACCATGGGATTGATCTGACTTCATTGCTCTGGGTGGGTGGCAGACACTATATTCATGCTCTTTGAGTAAATGAATACATTGAATGAATTCAAGATGGAAAATGAGATTCATTTAACCCTTCGATTGGTGTGCAAACTTCTGTGCTCCCAAAGACTGCAATTGTGAGCTAAATTTCTGTCTGTCAAAGATAGATTGTACATGGCTGTGTCAAAGGGTTTTTTCCCTGAATTATTAGACATGCTTTTAGATTTACAACATACATTTATATATTGATTTGTTAGTTAACTTCATCACTGCAGAGTGAGAGATGTATTGATCAGGAAAAAAAATAAGGCATGGATGATCGATATCCTACTGCTCCACCCCTGTTGACTGTAGCATTTAATAGTGTGATTAGGATTAACAGCTTGCCATGGCAAGCATCACTAACAATTGCTTTTTTTAAATGTTAAAGGGATAGTTCACCCAAAAATTTAAATTCTGTCATCATTTACTCACCCTCAAGTTGTTCCAAACCTGTATAAATTTCTTTCTTCTGCTGAACACAAAAGAAGATATTTTGAATAGTGCTGTCAGCGGTAAAGCCACAATATGTAATTTCTCGCCACTAGAGGTCGCTAATTCAAAACAAAGGCGTGGCTTGATGACGCCTTGATTTCGCAGAGCTTTTATTCTGCCGCAGACGAGCGTTTCCGCTTCTTCCGCTCGTGTGTATGTGTGTATGTGTGTATGTCGTGTGTATGTGGGGTAACGCAGTGCTGTTTTATCATATTACACACATTTGAGTGTGTTAAAGTTATGTTATAATGCGACTCTGTGCGTTCGCTCGGCGCTACTATGAGACACTTGTTCACACTGCAGTGAGCTAGATCATATTAGGCATGGTAAAACATGGTACTCGCGGTAAATCAAGAACACCAGATTTAAACAATAAGACTAACTGTGTTGAGCTGGATAACAATGATTAGTTTTCTGTCTATGAATGATCCAAACAGTTGCTCACCCGACTAATAAAACACATCATGTATTAAAACGTCTTTGGTGTTTCCATGGTTTCTACAAAATAAAACTGGAAATCGAGGATAACACGGGTATGATGTCATTGATAGGCGACACACGGTCCGTGTCCTGGTTAAAATTGCTTATTTCTCTGGATTTAAACATTCTTGGAAACATCTGGGATAATATAATCAACAAAAAAAAATACAAGTCAACAAATATATATAACATTGTTCTAGTGGTTTTTGGATATTTTAATCCAAAAATCGTACATATTGTGCCTTTAACACGTTAACACATGCAGTTAATTTCAAAATCATTAACACGTTAAAATAATTTAATAAAATTGTTTATTTTTTTGGTAGGTTCAAATAATAAACAGTAACTTTTATTATTATTGTTATTGTTGTTGTTGTTGTTGTTATTATTATTATTGTTATTGTTATTGTTATTATTATTATTATTATCATTATTATTATCATTATTATCATTACTATTATTGTTTTGTTTTAACCATTTACCATTTTGGATAGTAAAATACTGTTTCTGTGCGGGATGAACCAAAATTTTATTTCTAATTACTGGCTCTGAAAGTTTTTTGCCATCTCTCTAATTTCCTGCATTTGTGAAACCCATTCTTAAATCCCACCTTTAATTTTTGTGAAATCGTTAATTTTCCCATCGTTTAATAGAATCACTTCACTGTAGAAGTCCAAGTAATTCCTCAATGCTGCTGTCTAATTCAATTCAATATCTGTCTCACACCTTTTATTCCACCTGATGTGTAAGATTGGCTCAATAGATATAATGCAATCAAATGTCACTCTCTGGAATCAATTGCCTCTTTCAGATGCTTTGGAGAAACTCTTTACTGCCACACACTTTTTGCTTCACATTAAAATGGCCTGTTTTTCACTCAGTGTGGCAGAATCCGTGAAGCTACTTTTTTCCTGGAGACTGCTTGCGCTCTGTCCAATTGCAAATATGTAAATAGGGAGTGTGGTTGATTAGGCACAAGTTCTTTTTTCTTAATCTAAGACACCCAAGAGATAACAGTAACAAAATTGTACTCCTGGAATTTGTAATCCAATACCAGCGAGACAGGAAGTGGGACTCTTTGACAGTTCTATCCCACTCTGTGCTTTTAAGCTTGAAGTTTTGCTCATCTTTAAATGTAAATGAAACCCAATGCAGAGCTCCCTGAAACATTTTCAGAAAAAAAAAAAAACCATGAACCTGTCTGAACAGTGCTACAAAAGCGCAATGGTTTCCTTCCTGACAGGAAGTGACTCATGAAGTGTCTTAGCCTTCTTTAATTGGCATTGGCAGATAAGAAAATATGACAGGAGAAGCGGGGTCTCTCATGAGAAGCCACCCTCTCTAGTAGGCCTGCCACCCTCAGGCTGTCAATCCCACAATCCTCAGGAGGCATCTCAAAGGCGGCGGTGTTCCCCTACTGAGCTGCACCTGCCTGTCTTTATGCCAGAAAAGCTTACTAATGCACACATGTGCAAAGCATACAAATTCATACACAGCTGCTCACCTTTGGGAATTACTGGCTTCAACTTTGTTCTGTATTTCAATGATCCCTACACCTTCCAGGTGTGCCGTTTCAAGAGTGGATTTGTTGGGAAGTTGGGAAGCCCATTCCCTGAGCCCAGACCACTAGTAGTAAATGACTGTGGGGTTTGTCAAGCAGAAAATCAATATCCTGGCCAGGGATATCGAATCAAGTTGTCATATTTCTCCATTTCCAACTCTTTTTGATTTTTGGAAGCTACTAGATTTGTACTGACAACCACGGGGAGGAAAACACTCATGTTTGTTTCACAATATCCATGTCAGAACTGTGATGGAGAGGAGTGATGTATTTTACATGTTCATATTTGATCTGATAGTGCATTAAGCTTGAACAAAATATACTTTAACACCATTCCAGCTAAAGCAGAAGAAATGTTTGCTGAGAGATTATTGGCATTGAGAGACAATGGCCGTTTCTCAATATGCGTTCTTGTCTGTACTTGTGTTCTCTTGGACTTGTGAGACGTCATCAGTCGCTGCCCAAGTACTGTTCCAATTCAAAGTTCACATCTAGCCAAGTACAGTACAAATCCCCGGATGTGTTCTTGATCCGCCCCTTTTATCGAGGATGCATCAAGAGGTGACTTAAGCGGACTTGAGACAGACAGGTATCCCAGAATGCACCTCGCACCAACCAGCAAGCGTCAATAGCAGATGAGAAACCCTGCGTAATTTAAAAATACTACTGTTAATGTGTCACGAAATGTAGTTTTAAAAGTTTTCAGGCGAGAATGTAGTTAAAGCTCAAATCTGTGGTTTATTTATAAAGAGAGCGCCTATTTGAAAATTTGATCTGCCGTTTTCGGAGTTGTGAGATCCAGTCGATCACCAGGCGCTCTTTAACCCCGCCGAGAGCAGCCTCTCCTTGGCTAGTTTTTCTGGCGTTTGCCGCTGGCTCTGATGTCTCTGTAGTGGTTAGACGTGAGATATAATTCGTTGTGTGTAGATCTAACGGGTGATCTTAGGTCTCATGAATCTATCATTTGTTCCCTTGCAAATCGTTTTGACAAAGTGAAGTTTTATAACTATATATTTAGCTGTTAGGCTATTTAACTTTACCGTTGTAGCCAACTAGCGCTGACTTTGTATGTTTGACTGAATTGTTTGCTTTATTTCTTGTATAGCTGCTTATACCTTTTACTTATACTTTTATAATGGCTATTATTGTCTGAACCACATGTTGTTGTTTTGTTTTGTTTTTTTATGTAAACGAAAAGAGGCAGAGTTGTTTTATATTTCGTTTTGTTATACATGCATTGAAGATAATCAAGGTATGCATTGCCTGAACCACATTTGTGTGGCTATTAATACGTTTAAGTTTTTTTTTTTAAATGAAAATGAAAAGAGGCAGAGTGGTGTTTTATGACATATTTAGTTTTATTGTAGCCTAAAATACACATACAGAGAGAACCGGTGTAGCCAGAGCGAGCTGAGTGACGTTATCAAGAACGCTGCTGTTCCGTTAGCAGAATCATCGGACTTGTGTCCTCCCGTCCTCGAGAGTTTGTTCTCCTGAGTCGAACTTGGCAAGTCCGAACTACCAAGGACGCAAGTCAGAAGTTCGCGTACTTGGTATTGAGAAACGGCCAATGTTATACACTACATTGCCAAAAGTTTTGGGAAGCCTGCCTTTACATGCACATGAATTTTAATGACATCCCATTCTTAATCCGTAGGGTTTAATATGGAGTTGGCCTACCCTTTACAGCTATAACAGCTTCAACTCTTCTGGGAAGGCTTTCCACAAGGTTTAGGAGTGTGTTTATGGGAATTTTTGACCATTCTTCTAGAAGCGCATTTGTGAGGTCAGGCACTGATGTTGGACGAGAAGACCTGGCTCGCAGTCTCCGCTCTAATTCATCCCAAAGGTGTTCCATCGGGTTGAGGTCAGGACTCTGTGCAGCCCAGTCAAGTTCCTCCACACCAAACTCGCTCATCCATGTCTTTATGGACCTTGCTTTGTGCACTGGTGCGCAGTCATGTTGGAACAGGAAGGGGCCGTCCCCAAACTGTTCCCACAAAGTTGGGAGCATGAAATTGTCCAAAATGTCTTGGTATGCTGAAGCATTAAGAGTTCCTTTCACTGGAACTAAGGGGTTTATTAATATTTAGTAGTGAGGAAATTTCACGAATGGACTTATTGCACAGGTGGCAACCTATCACGGTACCTGCTCCTGAGAGCGACCCATTCTTTCACAAATGTTTGTAGAAGCGTCTGCATGCCTAGTGCTTGATTTTATACACCTGTGGCCATGGAAGTGATTGGAACACCTGAATTCATTGATTTGGAGGGGTGTCCCAATACTTTTGGCAATATATTGTATGTGCTGGAAATATTTTTAATAGCTGACATCTCAACTCTTGAGATTTTTTTTTTTGCCTCTTCTTAAAACTTTAAGCTCTAATCTCATTGACTCTTTACTCAATTTCTGAGTCAGGGTGCACAGGTTTTTATTAGTCCACAGGTAGATTGTTACATTTACAGTGTGTTTTCTGCTACAATAAGTGTTTCCAAAGAGGAAATAACTTATCAAAGTTTCAAGGTTAATTAGATGGAATCAGTTATTCAAGAGTTTATTTTGAGACACTTTAAATGAGATATGCTTGAGCACACCTGTATATTCTGTTCAGTTTAGGCTTATATTTGAAAAAAAGAGAAGAACTTTTTCCCTTAAACTTTATGTAACAGCCAGTAGTCTTGTAGTAAGCAAAGCTTATCATTCCACTAAAATGTCTTCTTATGGCTCAATCGCACATTTATGAGGATTGACTGGGTATTGAGTGTTAGCCCCTCCAGACATATTGTCATTCATGCTGACCCAAATGCTAGAGCCAGAGATGGCACAAAAAGGGTCTGTCAGCCTTTTTAATGGCCTTTCAAGTCTCTTGACAAACTTGAGGATGGTTTCACCCATCATCTTTCAGCATTATAGACTGTCAGCTTGAATGGTGTCTTTCACGTTTTCAGTGAGCTGATGGACAGCTTTTAGCATCGACTGGTTTCCGACAGAGCTTAAATGTTGTTCTCCTTATCAAAAGTAGTTTTTACTAACAGCAGTAAAAGTGTAAAAGAAAATTCAGATCATAGTGTAGCGGTTACAGCGCATGTCTCGCTCAGTTAAGGAGAAAAAGGAATTAATCTCTTCGTTTCAAGCACAACAGTGTTATCAGGCAAGAATTAATTACCCTGTGTTAGAACAGGTAGCTGGTTGTCGAATAATTTTGCAGGCAAAAAGTTCACTTCCCTCTTCAAGAGTCATAATCCTCTTTGCTTATCCAGTAATGGAAAAAAATCCATTATATCACCAATTTAGTCCTGATCCAAGGGGCACAGCAATATTTGGGGGTGTTTCTTAATTAGCCGTTATCTCGTACATCCCCTAAAACAAAGACTTTTGTTTTTTGTTGATCAGTTACGTTTTGCTGCAGAGATTCTGACGTGGGAAAATCTCATAAGCCACGATACAATTCAAAAAGGTAATAAAAGAACAATATAATTCAGTTTCAGCAATTAAGCCCATAGTGGTTTACTGAATTGCACAGTGCAGGTTGTCTTCCCTGAGGATTCAGAACCTGTATTGATTTGTATGACCACAGAATGCAACTGATTGCATTGTTGCATGGGTGGCACTCTTAAAGTGCCCCTATTGTGCTATTGTAAAGTCTCCTAATTGTTTTGGAGGTCTCCTACAGCAGGTTTTTATGTATCAAAAGTAAAAAAAAAAAAAAGTTTCATTTTCTGATAATATACATTGCACATCACCACATTTTTTTAATGATTCTCAAACGACTCGATGGATGAATCAGTCTCTCTAAATCCCTCCTTTCCGCGAGCTACTCTGCTCTGATTGGCCGGCCCAGTCTGTTGTGATTGGTCTACTGCTTACAGTGCGTGTCGGAAACAAAAACGTCCATTACCATGCGGAGGTGTCCTAAAGCTCATCGATTGTACACACTGTAAAGACAGTAACGATGACGTCGATTTTACCATATCAATCGTAGCGCGAGTCCGAATCGATGATGAAACATTGGAAGAACTAGTTATTCAACCCGAACCTCCATCGCAAGGACGACTTGAGCAGGATGTTTCTCAGTGATACGCTACTCATTTTGAGGTACATTTATGAGATGTTGCAGCTGTAATTCCTCACCGTCAGCATAAACAAGTGTATGTACATCAACAAACCCATGTGTATATTTCTAATTCATTGCGGTGCACATGTGGGAACTGTATCAATAACGGTGCTGTTAGCCCAGCACTAACGTGAATGACTGATGTAACATAAACCTTTGTAAAACAAATCTTGCTCCATCCTTTATCTTTACTCAAAGTAATACAAACAACAGACAATCTGCATTAATAGACACAGTTTTAGGTAATAGTGGCCCACAGCTGATTTGCTGTAAAAAAATTATTGTTGGTTTAACTTTAAAAAAAGTAAGTTACCTGGTTGCCTTAAAATTGAGTTCATTCAAATAAAAAATTTGAGTTAATACAGTGAAGGACATTAATTATTAAAGATGAAAAAAGATAAGTTGTGGTGATAAATCGTGAAAAAAAATGTTTTGCAGTGCAGTAGTATTTCAGTAAGACAGTAATAATGTGAGTTAGCCGGAAACTTACACAATATAAAACACAAAAGTACATATTTTGAACACCTGGTAGAAAATATATACATCAATAATTATTCAGGTTATGATTCTGAGGAGCTGGTCCAAATAAACGGAGTACTGACCCATCTTTTAAGAGCAAGTGTTTTGCGAATCCCACGTTGAACTCCGAGATTTGAGAAGCAGTCGTCAGTAAAATGACGTGTTTGAGGGCTGGGCAAGTTATTCGCGGGCTGACAATGTACAACACAGGCGGACATATGCAAATGTCTTTTCTAGTAGAACTGTCACGCAGTGAGATTCGAAATCTAAACGACTTATAAAGGCGGTTCAGGGTTGATTCTTTCTTTTGGGAGACAATAACTTTACTTTCGACTTTACAACTTTGTTGAATATTTACACTGCCGTTCAAAAGTTTTTGATCGGTAAGATTTTTAATGTTTTTAGAAGAAGTCTCTTATGCTCACCAAGGCTGCATTTATTTGATTAAAAATACAAAAAACAGTAATATTGTGAAATATTATTAAAATGTAAAATAGCTGTTTTCTATGTGAATATATAGTAAAATGTGATTTATTCCTGTGATCAAAGCTGAATTTTCAGCATCATTACTCCAGTCTTCAGTGTCACATGATCGTTCAGAAATCATTCTGATATGATGATTCGCTGCTCAAGAAACATTTATGATTATTATCAGTGTTGAAGACAGTCGTGTAAATGTGTTCTTTTAGGATTCTTTGATGAATAGAAAGTTCAAAAGAACAGTATTTATCTGAAATAGAAAGCTTTTGCAACATTGTACTACCGTTCAAAAGTTTTGGGTCAGTAAGATTTTTTCTTTTTTTTTTTTTGGGAAAGAACTTAAAGAAATTAATACATTTATTCAGCAAGGATGCATTAAATTAATCAAAAGTGACATTTATAATGTTACAAAATATTCTATTTCAAATAAATGCTGTTCTTTTGAACTTTCTATTCATCAAAAAAATGTTTTACACGACTGTTTTCAACATTGATAATCAAAAATGTTTCTTGAGCAAATCATCATATGATTTCTGAAGGATCATGTGACACTGAAGACTGCAGTAATGATGCTAAAAAATTCAGCTTTAAATCACAGGAATAAATTACATTTTAAAATATATTCAAATAGAAAACAGTTATTTTACATTTTAATAATATTTCACAATATTACTGTTTTTTTTGTATTTTTAATCAAATAAATGCAGCCTTGGTGAGCAGAAGAGACTTCTTAAAAACATTAAAAATCTTACCGATCAAACAGCTATATTACACACTGCATGAAAGGGAATATTCGAAAAACCGTAATAGGGGAACTTTAAATGAAGGGAGAAAAAGTGCTACTAAGATGTGAACACTGCCTGTGTTTTAGCTTAAACAATCTGCAATAAAGAGAGACTTGACAGGGGCCATGAATTATATCTAACTATAGCCCCATTCCCATTGAAATTACCCGGAACAAATTGTCCCAGGAACTCTTTTTCCCCCAGATCTGCTGCTGTCTGAGTTTCCATCGCGGTCTAAAGTACCCTGAAGATTAGTCCGTTGACGTAGGACTGCGCGCGGCTTTCCAGAGCCCACTGGATTTCGTCCTCCACATATAAGCTTAATAAAGCCTGAACCTCGTCGTCGGTCCATTGTTTGTTTTGTTTTTGTAACTCCATTGTTGATTCGAATAGCAAACGACTCTTACTGCACGCACCGCAACTGACTTTTAGGTTGAAAAAAAATGCTGCGTGAACCAATCAGCATGTTCAGCGCCCAAGTCCCACCCTCGAAAGTTCCTGAACTTTGAAAAAGTACTACCTCGCGAGCAGGGCCGTTTTGAGGGGGAAATTTTTACCTGGAACTTTTAGACCCTGGTTCCTGCGGTCGAAACACACCGAGTACCACCCCAAAGTCCCTAGTTCCTGGGGAAAGTTCCCGCGGTGGAAACACGGCTTATGCCTCATGCTGTTGGTGAAAAGGATTACTTCCTCCACTTTAAAAAACTTTGAAACTTTGGGCATCTGGGCGAGGTGAAAGGTGTCAGGGTCATAGTGCAACAGCAGGACAGTCTTCCATGTTTCACCACCATTCTTACTCTAGTCTTCTTGGGTGTTCAGCCTTCTTGGCCACTGCCATCTCAGTGCAGAGCCGGGTGTGATAAATGGTCAGTGGAATGAAGCCGGACGTTTGGGATTACCACAATCTGTTCCGCTCTGCCACGATAGCATCTTCATTAGGAAATCATCTCGTAATTCAATATTCATTACTTTTCAGAACCAGCTGTCTTCATCCACCTTCAGATATTCCCCAATATTATTCAAAGATAACTAATAATGAAAGACATGCTGTGATGTTTATATCTAAGGTTTTAAGAATTAATTGTTCATAAATTTGATTTTGTCTGGCTTCAGTTCCACCCCCCACTACACTGGTGTCTTTTCACACTGTACTATTTGGATCCAAAAGCCACTTTTACACCAACTTAAAGAACCAAAGTGAGAAAACCACTGAGAATTGTTTCAAGATAATGCTGTTCTTACGCATTTTTTTCCATATCATTAGTAGCCCATTTATTGTTCTTTCTGCTACAGAAAAGTTACTTTGTCAGGGAAAATGGGTATCTGCCAGTTACCTCGGGGTAAACGAAACGAAAAAATAACATTTAATTGCCTTTGCAGTATTTCCTGATGAGAAACTTTCTGTGCTTTGAACTTTAATAGTAATGGCACTAACATTTGTAGCATTTGTTTTAGGGATGCACCGATACCATTTTTTCAGAACCGGTCTGATACCAAAAATTCTGAGTATCGGCCGATACCGATCCGATACCAGCGCAGTTTTGTTTAAAAATTGTAGAATTTCTACCTCAGTGTGTTGAACTGATAATCACTCTTTTGTGCGTTAAACACAATCTACTAAATACAGACAACTTCATTATAAAGAAAAACAAATGAAAAAAATACATATGACAAAAATACTACTATAAACTAGATTAGTGGATAATTCGGCAGCAAAAGTCAATCTAGAATAATCATGAGTGCACAATAATTGTATGAAATCTAAACATTTAGTGGGGAACAAATAAAAGTGAATAAGTGTAGCACTAAATCTGGTAAAATGTTACACATTGTAAAATACATTCATGAAAAACAAGTAAATATATTTATAGAAATAGGGCCTTTAAACGAAGAAATTAAAAGACATTTATTTTAAATGTATAGCGCAGCTTTTTTAATGAGGCAGCAACATATTATAGATAGGGCAGAACAATAAAGGCTATTAATAATCTTTCATTGCTCAAAAGTATTATAATACGAAAGGCTCCGATACAGAGCGGCACAAAGCGCGTATGCACATCCCGTGTGCAGGATGATGCGCTTGAAGCAACACTGAGTCACAGCGCTCCGTCCGCATTGAAAAGTTCAAAACACAAAGGGAAGATATATCGATGCGTAGTGTATCCATCTATGCAATATTGTATTGAGCCTTTTCTTTTAACAGTTTAAAAATTCAGTTACCGTGCGTGTGAAGAACAATACAATCTCTAGTCCAGTGTTGTGATCTAACAGACACCCGGTAGAAAGTAATATGATTTAGAAACCGCAATAAACTCCAGCAAGATAAAATAATTTCATGCGAAACCATAGAGCGTTATCTACAGATCAAGCATAATAACAGGAACATTGAATCATCTTGGAGAGACTTTCATCGCGTTGACTGTCGTAACCGAACGCGACATCCAGTTTGAAAGCTGAATGGAGAATGACTGACAGACGCAGCGGAGGGACGCATTCGTGAATTTGAATTTAATGACTTAAATATTCATCTGTACCTCACATTAAACTATGGAATGGATTCAGAACACTTAATATAGCGCACGAAGCGTTGATGATGCTTTATAATGTTTTTGTGCCTTTTGTGGGGCTTAACAATAACACAGAATATTATACGCACAGTATCGGATGTGGATCGGTCCTGTCTGACCGATACCCAATCCGGCAAATAATGGCGAATCGGAGCCGATACCCATCCCTAATTTGTTTTTCTAGTTTTTATGATTGAGGATTAGCGATTCACTAAATTTCAGTATTATAGATTAGCACTGGAAAATACAGAACTCACGCATTTCCAGCTCACTGGCTGAGCAGACTGTTTACACTGTGAATTAAATACTTTAATTTCTTTTCTTTCAACACAAAAGGTGCAAGAAACCATAGCCCTCAAAAGGTAGAGGAATTGTATTGTGATGGAAGCCAATTAACTTTCTCTTCAGGTCAAATCCTTGATTACTTCAACAAGATCTTTTGTAATCTTAATAGTGTCCTCAGTGCACCAATGTAGTTACTGCAAGAGAAATAATGCTCACCTACGCATTGATGTCTGCTTAAAGCTTTCCAGATTAAACTCTCTGAGAGATTGTTTCATGTGTCTGCTAAATTGTTTTAACGTAAGATGAAACAAGTTATTAAGGTCATTCTTTATGCATTAGGAACACTGTCAGTAAGCAATTTTATGCCTTTTTTCTCTGAACAGAGATAACGAGCTTGGTATGGCCCTTTTCTTTGAGCACTTGAAAGTGTGCTTGCAGCAAAGAGACAGGGCTTATGGAACCCCTTGGATTTGTTGACAATTTGTCTTTGTCTTCAGAGGCAGTAGGGATGCTTCTGATGAAGAGATGAGACTTTAGAAGGAGTGGAGGTCAGTTTGTCCTTTGCTTCTGACCACCATTATCGGTGTGTCTAGTATGAGAACTCCTTTGCAAATGAGCTGTTGTAGCACCAGAGAGTGGTAAAATAAATACTATGTATGGAAACATACTATATGCCACTTCACATCTCAGTTGTATATAACCCGTTATTGGTATACCCTTTTAAAACATCCTTTCCACTAGGGGTGGGAATCACAGGGTACCTCACGATATGATACGATACATGGCTCACGATACCCATAATATCACGATACAGCAATTCTGCGATAATCGATATATGTCTAGACAATCCTATAATGATTAGGGCTGCAACTAACGATTATTTTGATAATCGATTAGTTGGCCGATTATTTTTTCGATTTAATCGGATAAAAAGCCCGTTTTTTTTTATTGACAAAACACACTATTCCACATCCTGCCCAATGCTGTCCTTCAAACAAACGTGCCAGCTGAGTGCTATGAAAACATACAGAGTGAATATATCTACCATTACATAAATTAACCATGGTTTTACATTGAATAAAACAAGCAAAAAAATGATGTTGTTATTCCATGGTAACCACAAATTAACCATGGTTTTGCTTCAAATCCATAGTTTAACTATATGGTATTTGTGTAGCTATACAAATGGTAATCAATACGCCAAAAAAACATGGTTTTACTACAAACCCGATTCCAAAAAAGTTGGGACACTGTACAAATTGTGAATAAAAAAGGAATGCAATAATTTACAAATCTCATAAACTTATATTTTATTCACAATAGAATATAGATAACATATCAAATGTTGAAAGTGAGACATTTTGAAATGTCATGCCAAATATTGGCTCATTTTGGATTTCATGAGAGCTACACATTCCAAAAAAGTTGGGACAGGTAGCAATAAGAGGCCGGAAAAGTTAAATGTACATATAAGGAACAGCTGGAGGACCAATTTGCAACTTATTAGGTCAATTGGCAACATGATTGGGTATAAAAAGAGCCTCTCAGAGTGGCAGTGTCTCTCAGAAGTCAAGATGGGCAGAGGATCACCAATTCCCCCAATGCTGCGGCGAAAAATAGTGGAGCAATATCAGAAAGGAGTTTCTCAGAGAAAAATTGCAAAGAGTTTGAAGTTATCATCATCTACAGTGCATAATATCATCCAAAGATTCAGAGAATCTGGAACAATCTCTGTGCGTAAGGGTCAAGGCCGGAAAACCATACTGGATGCCCGTGATCTTCGGGCCCTTAGACGGCACTGCATCACATACAGGAATGCTACTGTAATGGAAATCACAACATGGGCTCAGGAACACTTCCAGAAAACATTGTCGGTGAACACAATCCACCGTGCCATTCGCCGTTGCCGGCTAAAACTCTAT
This sequence comes from Coreius guichenoti, assembly GCA_039654105.1. NCBI lineage: Eukaryota > Metazoa > Chordata > Actinopteri > Cypriniformes > Gobionidae > Coreius > Coreius guichenoti. The sequence goes on along the minus strand of CM077182.1, from coordinate 2,448,809 downwards.
AGGTCAAAAAAGAAGCCATATCTAAACATGATCCAGAAGCGCAGGCGTTTTCTCTGGGCCAAGGCTCATTTAAAATGGACTGTGGCAAAGTGGAAAACTGTTCTGTGGTCAGACGAATCAAAATTTGAAGTTCTTTTTGGAAAACTGGGACGCCATGTCATCCGGACTAAAGAGGACAAGGACAACCCAAGTTGTTATCAGCGCTCAGTTCAGAAGCCTGCATCTCTGATGGTATGGGGTTGCATGAGTGTGTGTGGCATGGGCAGCTTACACATCTGGAAAGGCACCATCAATGCTGAAAGGTATATCCAAGTTCTAGAACAACATATGCTCCCATCCAGACGTCGTCTCTTTCAGGGAAGACCTTGCATTTTCCAACATGACAATGCCAGACCACATACTGCATCAATTACAACATCATGGCTGCGTAGAAGAAGGATCCGGGTACTGAAATGGCCAGCCTGCAGTCCAGATCTTTCACCCATAGAAAACATTTGGCGCATCATAAAGAGGAAGATGCGACAAAGAAGACCTAAGACAGTTGAGCAACTAGAAGCCTGTATTAGACAAGAATGGGACAACATTCCTATTCCTAAACTTGAGCAACTTGTCTCCTCAGTCCCCAGACTTTTGCAGACTGTTATAAAAAGAAGAGGGGATGCCACACAGTGGTAAACATGGCCTTGTCCCAACTTTTTTGAGATGTGTTGATGCCATGAAATTTAAAATCAACTTATTTTTCCCTTAAAATGATACATTTTCTCAGTTTAAACATTTGATATGTCATCTATGTTGTATTCTGAATAAAATATTGAAATTTGAAACTTCCACATCATTGCATTCTGTTTTTATTCACAATTTGTACAGTGTCCCAACTTTTTTGGAATCGGGTTTGTATAATAAAACCATGGTTAATTTTTGTATGGGTATGTCTGTGCTATACATGATGTGCAAAAGTTACTAAGCAAAAGGAGTTTAAATCCCTACATTAAAATGATATTAAAGAAAAACAAAAAATCACAAACTCCGTGTTAGCAGATAAGAGGAATGTTCTGCAGGAACACACACACACACACACACACACGTAACCTGTTATTGCCATTTCTTAATCCTTTAAATAGGCTATAAGAAACGTCTTACATTTATATTCAATTACACGCTGTTATCCCTTTACAGTCACTACTCATAAAATACTTGAATTACACGTTGACTTTTATACCTAAATTTATCGTCCAACAGCAGATATTTCAGCTAAATTAATGTTTTTGTGCTGAATATTAATTGTCTCCCTCTCGACTGTGTTCTGTCTCTTTGCGCCACGCCGGCACTCGTTCAGTGAAGTTTGAAGCTTAATGTCAGACTGACGCGCTTTCATGCAAAATGGAAATACTCGTGTGAATTAGTAACATTTACAGATGAGAATATAACCTGTAAAATGAACGTTTTGCGCTGAGGACCCACACACATCTGTCAAAGCGCATGACAGGGTATGTTAAACGCTGATGCATTCGCTTGAAGCTTAAAATAAACAATCCTCATGTTTCTTGATCACGTACCTTTCCTACATCAGCTCGCTCTGTTTACACTTTTTTTAGCTGCATTTTGTCCATAGAAATGCGTTATTCAGTGCTGTAGTTTGGCACGACTAGTGGAAGCTTATCGTGCACAGAGAGCAGACCCGACTAATCGATAATGAGAATCGTTGTCGATGATTTTCATTATCGATTTTATCGACTAGTTGTTGCAGCCCTAATAATGATATCACAATATCTGTCTAACTATGAGAACAAAATGCCAGTGAAAAGGTTAAGAGCAGGTTTTCTCTCTTTATTCAAGTCCAAACTGTTAGAAAACAGAACAAAATGTTTTTCAGTCTGTAAATTAAATTGAACAGTTTAAGCAAATTAAACATTTTCAATGAGATCAGGGTGATATGGCGTTGCAAGTGGCTTTGCGTGTTCGTGGTATTACCCGTGCACTTTACTTTTACCAGGCAGTTCTTGTATATTGCGTACTCTTGGTCGATTTTGCTTGTCCCATCAATGGTATAAAAGCCGAAGTGGGTCCAGACTTTGCACTAAACGTGGCTAGGGTATCTATTATTTTGCTCACACTGCTGTCCACCATCCCGTTAAATCCCTCTTTTTCTTAGGCTAGTTCAGTGGTTCTCAACTGGTTTGGCCATGAGACCCACGTTTTCCTGTGGTCATCAAGCCGTGACCCATTTTAAAGCAATAAATTAAATTGTTGACACACATACGGGGGATGCTACTCCAACAGAGCATATAAAATACCAAAAATAAAAATATTTTTTAAAACATCGCCAAGTAAAACACTGCAACATGACAATACAAACAACAATAAAATCAAACTGTTAGCGCGCTCCCGCTTGGAGATGTTTCACTTTAGATCCTGTCTCACGCGCCTCAATCCACACAGAGCTTTTCAGAAAGTTAGCACGCACCATTCATCCATTTCAGAGTGACAGTATGAGATTAATACAATGTTTCTGCTCACTCTATTGTGACCTAATGCAGATATTATATGTAACAAACTGACGCATAAATGTATTATGAGACAGAACGCAGAAGTTTACCGTCACCACAAGGTGGGATTTATTATCGCGCAATATTGACTGACAGATCGGCAGAGAATCGTCTTTCTGCGAGTCAATTATGGTTCTATTCTATCTAAAGAAATATGAGGTAAATGTGTGAATACATATTTCTCCAAATGTGCGCACTTTTGGGCTAGTTTGTAGCCTTGTGTACTGAAGCACTGTGATGAAAAATAAATGGGAGCAAACACGATTGAATATGTACAGGTTTGTGTCTCATTATTCTATTCAGAATATCAATAACTAACGATTAATTTTGCATGATTTTGCATTCCTATCAGAAATTAAGAATTATTAGCGTCATTGTAAATAGTTCGAAGCTATCTAATCTAATACTTCAAAGCTCAAGGTTAAATCAGAATATTTATTGTAAAAATAACAGCTGCCAAAAATAGTCTATATGGGCTATATAGCTCCACTGTGGTTTGTGATTTATTTTCAAAACATACCCCCCCCCCCCCCCCCCCCTCTGTTTTTTTTCACAAATCGCACCGTTCAAACATGTACTAACTAACTAAAGTAAACATGGAAACTGCTCCTGAATAGATTGAACATAATACCTGCATGCAAATCCTTCCCAGTTATGATTTATTGGTACTTTGACAATTGACAACATAATTACCACGTTGCATGCTCGTAGTTTCTTTTGCGCTTTAGTGAAGTGATATATGGTGCTGCATTTGAGCGTGCAATTGAAGAGTGCGCGCTATGAGCACAGTATAACGTCTGACAGGACAGGAAAGTTCGTTTTCTGAGGTGAGAGACTTTTTATTTCGTAGCAAGTTACAAAAATAAAGATAGAATAATGACACTAAAACATCTCATCTGACCGCAGATACTGAACACGTTTTTCTCAGGCACTCTGACAGAACAGCTTTCACGCAAGTCTTTCAAAATAAGTCTCGCATCAGAAAAACGTTTAGAATTATGTTTTTTGTTGTTGTTGTTGTTTCTTTGCCTGCTCACTCAGAACGGTCTTGCGACCCACCAGTTGAGAAACACTGGGTTAGTTAACTTATGTTCACGTTTCCCTCATTCATGTGTTGAGCGCCACCTCGAGGAGCCATGAAGTAGCGACGCTGGGAGCAGGGAAATCTATTTAGAGCGCCTTATTTTATTAATTAACCCCTTTAACTGTCACCGTCCCACTGGCAGGACGCCTGGCGCTCTCTTTTTTTTTTGCCTTCTTTTTGCCTTTTTTTCGTATCCTATATTTTAGTAATTATCATAAATTAGGTATCATTCGAAAGCTTACGAACTCAAAATTCATCTGTGAAAACCGTTTTGAAATCGGACGAGTTACCATGGAAACGGTACTCTAAATTCTTCTAGCGGGCTCCTCCCATTTGTGGGCGGTGTCATGTTTCATATTACTAAATTTATTTTAACTACTTTATTATCAAAATCTTTTCTAATCTTGACAAAACACACATCGTCGCAAAGGTCTGAGTCTCAAGGTTCCATATTTGGTGACTGTTTTGTGATGGAAGTGATATTTGGACAGAAATTTAGTAATTTGTTACAGGAAAATGCGTTAAAAAAAAAAATCAATGGAATGTGGATGACACCCAGTGGGTATTTTTGGTACAGCGCCTAAACAAAATCAAAAACAAAATGGGAACTTCAATTTTTGTGATATCAACTTCAAATTTGGAACACAACTTGGTTAGACAAATGGCTTTGATTTTATAGTAATTTTAGAGTAAAACATTTTTTGTAAAATATATATTTTATATAAAATAAAAAATATTTAGTACAGTATTTTTAATTTACAGTAAATTTAAACTTCCATAACTTTTTGAATTGCTTTCACTTCAGCAATAATCTGCCGAGTGTCTTCTTTACACAAGACCAAACTTAGGTCTATATTCCAAAGCATTCTTGAATTACAGCGATTTAAGTTTGGATAGTGCATTTTCATGTCTGTTCTCCAAAAGGAGGGGTTACAGTTAAGGGGTTAAAATATCGATATTCGGCGCCAGCGTGGACAACGATATATTGCCGTATCGATAGTTTGTCCCACCCATACTTTACACTACTCATAGCCAGACTTTAGACTATCAGCGTAAAGTCCACATGGCAGAGATCTGCCCATTTAAGGCTGGAATACACAACTTTTAAAATCTGAACTGATTTTAAAACTCTAAGTATCATACACTTACACTAGGCATTATATACAAATATACAGATACAGAAAAACTGGGCTTTATACGCTATAAGACTTGCGAATTGTAAAAACTTGCACTGAAATATGCACCTTATTGCTAGGGAGACGCATGACAGATGAAAAAAAACATGGATGTGCAGGAGATTACCGCAGTAGTTGATGTAGCGAGATCTGTGTGTGAGCCAAGCGCATTTGGAGGCTGTCTTGGGTGGGTAGATGCGGTCAGTATGGACAGATACAGATTATAATGTGAGTTAGAGGTGAGTGGCTCAGACAGTTTTATCTGTGCTGATGACTTAAATTATCGAGGCTGATTTCTTATGCATATTCTGCTGATTTACTATTGTTGTTGTATTTCCTTTGGTTTCAGTAGCGACGTTTCATACACACGTTCTAAAATCAACTCAAAATATAAAACATGTTTTGATATTCTCCAACTGGGTGGTAGTTAAAAAAATCAGAGTCTGTGCCCATCATACACGACATGATTTTCTGTGAAATCTGCCAACTCCAACTGCCCAAAATCCACAGAACTAATTTTGACTCATAAATCTGCAAATTGGGGCAAAAATCTGAGCTAAAGTTGTGTAGTGTATTCCAGCCCTTAGTTAGATTAGTCAGTGTGACTGTAATTGCTGATTTTAAACTGTTTTGTCTGCAGTATGTTTGAGATGCTCAGTAAACAGACTGTAGGCCAACCACTAGTTGGTCTCTTCACTTATTATCAGAAAATATTAAAAAGCAGTGAGTTAATACATGCCAAATTGAAATGCACCTTTGCCAATGTTGGCGTTCTCTTTTATGGCCATTCTCTGCATGGTTGGAAAAATGAGAAAATAATATTTTATTGCCCAGAAAGTGTTGTTACTTATAAAAACGGTGGAGATTGTCTCTATTATGAGCTAATAGAGTGCTGACTCCTTAAACTGCCTTTCAGACGGAGCCCGAGCTTGGGAGTAATTTAATGACAGCCGAGCTGCCAAAATAACAAATGATAGTGCCACAGTTGGCTAATGTGCCGGAAGCATGGTGGACCGCTAAAGAGCCTGGATTCCACTTAAACCCTTCAAGAACAAAAATATGTCTCTGGATTCTTCATTCGACAAGTAAAATGTTAACTCATCCGCAATATGGAAATTGTCAGCACTAATGTATCTTTATTGAAATGTTCAGAGTGCTTTAAAGGCCGTTGATTCATTTGTTTTTTGCTGTTGATTATAAGTTACCTCTTGAGTTGGTGGTTTTGTTCATGGTTGGCATTTCCAGTTTTACTGCTGATGCAAATTGTCTATTTTTCTTGGAAGCGCCTGAGGGAACGCTGTGCAGGTGGGTCTTTATCTGTGCTGTGTTTTCGTATTGTGCAGTAATCAGGCTTGGCCAATGCTAATGATGACTGAAAAAAAAGCTTAATAATGCCTGAATAAGCTACACAATAGCCCTTCTTCTGCTTCTGAAAATGTATTGTATACTGCAAATTAAAATTACTGGAAAAAACAAGCCTATAAAAGCTCATTAGGACTTGCTAATGAATATTGCGCCAGTGGCGTACTGGGAAGACGAGGCCTATACAAAGAAATCAGACCAGTGTAGGTGCATGTGAATGTTTAGCTTTTTGTGAATTACACAATGAACTTTTGTGCATCTCGTTAAGAACTTTATTTATAATGGAAGTAAACATATGTCAGCTGTGTGTATAGTGCTTTATCAGTCAATGACGAATTTAAAATCAGTGACGGCGATGAGTGCCTAATGAGACTTTAGTGAGTCAGGGTTATCTGACTTCTGTATGACAGCAAAAACATCATGACAAATATGTTTTAGAGAGCTGTTCTTCAAATACATGCTTAAAAAGAGACATTTCGGGAAAGATGTTTTTTTTGATAAACATAATGAAGAGGTGATGAGTTCTATGAACAAGATTTTAATGTGACCCAGCCAATGTCAAGGACATAAGAAAACTGTGTGGAGGATGTTTCGGCCCTTACAAGTAGATATTTTTATTTAAAGGGTACACACAGTTTCTGTCAATCTTATGTTGGTTCTTACAATATTGAGTACCTATAGAGTAGTATTGCATCTTTCATATCTCCGAAGAGTCTTTAGTTTTATCATAGTTATAAAAGACAGATACACTGTACCGATTCTTTCTGAAAACAGCCGAGTCCGTGGAGGCGTGCAGTGGGCGGAGCTAAAGAGTCACGAGCACACACACACACACACACACACACACACACAATACATCATGGCATTATCCCTGGATAACTTTCGATTCACTATACGTTCGTGTTGTTCACATTATATGCACTTGCACGCCGATTGCCAACAAAACACACATTTAATGCAGTTTCACTCACCGCCTGCGGTGTGAACAAACACACACTTGCAGAACTCCGGAAACACAAACTGCATCCACTGTTTCCTTAACGCTGGGTTATTTGGGAAGCTGAACAAGGTTATCTTTCCCTCACAACCAGAAACACACTTCTTTAGTGGATTTCGTGGTCTAAAAACAAAATGGCAGCGCTGCCGACGGCTCCCGTAACCCGAGTGAAGCTCGTTGATGGACGCGCTCTTGCTCTCGCTCTGGGAGAAGTGCCCATACAAGCAAGAAATACATCCAACTCGTTATTTGAAATTTTGTCCATGTTTAGCATGAGAATCAACTCTTTAACAATGTAAATAAATCAGAATGCATGAAATAGCATTAGACCCCCCCCCCTTTTTAAAAAAGGTGAATTCTCTTTGTATTACTGTAATACAGCCTTTTTAACGCATTACAGTAAAAAAAAATACTATATGCATGGATGTTACAATGCAAAAGAAAATTATTTTTGCACAATATTTTATACTTTTTATTCTTGATGTGAAATACAAACCAGACTTGACACCCCAGCCTTCCTGAGATTCACCCAAACACTTTAAAGTTGCGCTTATTTTGCTATTACAATAAACCAAGCTAGTGCATACTGCTAATTTTTTTTAAATAAAAACTTGTTGGCTAAATTGTAAGATAGCATTGCATGTCTCCTTGGGAGCAAAACATCACTACCTGAGCAGAGCTGCTTTTGATTAAGTTTGCCGTATATTGACGTTGAGTAAGAATCACAGTGACCGCTTGGCCTCCTCAGCTCTTCTTTTTATATTACCCTCCACTCGACACAAAGTTTCAGCCCCTCGGAGACCACACTAAGTTTAGTAGCAAATTCTGAAAGCTGCCAAAATGTTTCTCTTGGCCTTAAAACTCAATTTCATTGTGCGGTGTGTTGGATGAAATCTGTTAATTGCCAGGCTCTCTGAAGACCTAATGCATATAAATTGACAGGAACCCATTCGTTCCCTTCCATGTCAGCGTATGCACACAAACAGAATCAAAAACATTGATTCTGAACGCCAGTCGAGAGTGAGATGTGCCCAGTGTTTACTGTTGATCGTGAGCGATTTTATGCCCAGGGGTCTGGTCCATGTTACGGCTAATGAAGTGTTGCTTATGCTTGCATGTTAATACACCACCTGTTCCTCTCCTAGTCAGCTCAAAAGTTTGGTAAAATTGTGCATTTTTCACACTTGTTGGCACCAAGTGGATTTGCAGTTAGATTGAGTGACCGCAGCATTGGCACAAGTATGGGACTGTTTTTGCAGTTCTCATTTACATACTTCTTTTGTCCTGTCATGTTGAATGATTAATATTTCAGTCAGTATAGCTTTTCCATTATACACTGATGTGCTGAAAGTGTTTTTTTCCCTCCAATTTTGATATGTCCCTGACTTCTAGGAACTAGGAAGTAATTCAGGCAAGATTGTGGAAAGAGAAATGGGATATCCAACTGTGGCAACAAATCCAGCACAGATTTCCATGTTCAGAAGATGCTTCTTAACACTCTGCATTGTGCAGGTAAGAAGGTTGGCTGAGTTATAAGAGCAGAGAATTAACTATTTCAGTGCTTTTGAAAAGGACTGTGGAATGTGATTCCTATTTGTGATCCAAGGTAATTCAAGTCTCATGTAATCTAGAGATTTAAAGGATAATTCACCCAAAACCGTAAATTCCAAACTTGTATAACTTAAAGGGGACATGTCATGAAAATCTGACACTTTCCGTGTTTAAGCGCTATAATCGGGTCCCCGGTGCATCTACCAACCCAGAAAACGTGAGAAAGGACAACTCCATAACTTAGTTTTGGGAGGCCTTTTTCTGCAAGCATGTGAAAAAACGAGCCACTCAGATTTCTTTCCCCTTCTGACGTAGGGGATCTTTTATAATATTACCGCCTCTTAATCTGCACGTTTCCACCCACGGCGCTGACAGACTGTTCCGGATTAGCAGTTTCCGCGCTCAGCCGGTTGTACACTGTCCGCCATACACTCGAGCACCTATAGAGACAACAATGTCTTGTAAGCAGTGCAGGTGCATTGCCTGAACGAGGGACAATTCAAGGCAGGTCTTGCTAAAAAGTTAAAGCTCAAGGAAGGATCAGTAACTATTCGTGATCCAGCTTTAGGGTTGGGTACCGTTCACATTTTAACCGGTACCGGTACCCAACGGTACCTTTTTTCGGTACTTTAGGGATACATCAATAACTGTAAAGAAACTGTAATTCATTTATAGAAGTGTTATTGACATTATGCCAGAGCTGCCTTGGTCTCTGTCTGCCATTGTCTGTGATGTTTGTTTACTGTAATATTTACCAGTAAATTGTAGGCTATAGCTACTTAACTAATTGAATTCATAAAAACAACCATATAATTTTTTTTTTCTTTTTAATTAAATTTCTATGAAAAGATTTCCCACAAATTCTGTTGTGTATTTTCTGATAATCAAATGAAGCCATAAAACATTAATTTATCTTTTAACTTAATTCAACTTTTTTGTCAAACAAAGTGCTGCACAACTGAGCTTTATACTGTTAAAATTAAAACAAAAATGTTAAACTTAAAAAATAAAGTTTTGATGATTTATTATTATTATATTAGTGTTAGTATTATTATTACACTGAGACGTATTTAAATTCTACTGTTAAACCGAACTTTTATTTTGACGGGTTGCCGTGAATACCTTTTGAGTTTCTGTGTGTTTATGACATGACGGTCATTTTTCTCAAATGAAACGGTAAAATGCTCATGAAGTGACTCTCAGAGCGGCTCTGCATTCATGTCCTCGTATGAGATGGAAACACGTGACCATCACGCGCGATTCTGTGTGTGAGGTAAATTAAACTGCGCGTCAGCGCCATTCATTCACACAGAGACACACGGGACATGCAGAATTCGTATTTAAATAGTCTTTTTGCTGTTTAATATTCACAGACACTAGTCTATATCACCAGATGCGTTCTCAGGTACCGAAATTTGGTACCGATTGATTTAATGTGAATCGGTACTCTGTAGTACCGACGTAATTCAGTTGGTGCCCTTAAAAGTACAGAGTTCGGTACCCAACCCTATTCAGCTAATAGTCTCCAGAGCTATGCTGGTCACAGCCATAATGAAAGGGAGACCGTGCACTTTATAATGCTTTATATGAGTTGTTTTATGGATATAAAGTTTACAAGTTTATAAAGCACCCCCTGAAAGGCATAAGGTCTGTATATATTTGTTTACTGTTAGTTGTAAGGAGTGTTTTTGTGTAATTCGCTGATAATGCAAGGGAGAGAGTGTTTATGGATAAGACTTTAATGTGCACTTCTTGTTTTATTCAGCTCTTACAGTGATTTCCTGGAGTGAAAACAGACGCTTCATCTTTTGTGTGATGAACAATAAACTTCATAAAATTCATCAGTAAAGTTTTGGCCATCATTCGGACGGGGTCCGCTACAACAGTCTTGTACTAATAGTGGATAAAAGCAAGATGGCAACATAAGTTAAAACCAGAATTAAACTGAACTATATCTGTTCATGCAGCATTTATTCTCTGACTCCGTAGGCATTATTGTCCGAGTCCGGTTTGAACAATATTATCTGCCTGCGATACCGGAGACTGCACTTTTAGGACCGCCGCAGTTTCAGGACTGCATTTCTAGGACCCTAGTTTTTAGGACCCCTAGTGCCATCTAGCCAACTGTACTCCAACAGAGGAGACCTGATTCAAACTTGTTCCACCTTATTTTTAACAAAACAGCAGGCACGGCCATTTTAAACTTAATTACTTAAAATAGTTTAAATATTTCAACAGGGTTACCAATGGGTAGGTTTAGGGCTAGGGGTTGGTTAGGACAATATATCAATTAAACAACTAAATCATTGCTAGGGTCCTAGAACTGCGGTCCTAGAAATGCAGCCTCCGGGTTGGCAGGCAGATGCTACTAACACCGTTAGTTTCTGACATGTTCTGTTGTTGTTGCACAAGCTATTGAAGCCCCGCAGGGAGCAGCAGCTCATTTGCATTTAAAGGGACATACACAAAAACAGTGTGGCAATTTTAACATGCTGTAAAATATGATCTGTGGGGTATTTTGAGCTAAAACTTAACATACACACTCTGGGGACATCAGAGATTTATTTTACATCTTGTAAAAAGGGGCATAATATGTCCCCTTTAAGGTGATGATACACTTTTTGAGCGATGTTGCTTGGGCACTTTTCTGTTGAGAATGGGCACCAAATTTCTATCTGGATGCTTTAGATTGGTCATGGGCCCTGTATCTCACCTGGTTGCCCAGCAACATTGCTCAAAAAGTTGCCCCGTGTATCATCACCTTTACAGTACTTTCTTCTGTGGAACACACGCACTCATTTTCATCATTATATAATCAAGGTAAATTTCTCTATCAGCAACATTTAGCATCTATTTGTAGAGCCTGACCGATATGGGTTTTTGGGGGCCGCTACTGATATTAGGGAGTAAAAAAATATTAGGGAGACCCAGTATTCCACCTTTCTTGGAAGCCAGCTACTGTAATTAGAGCTGAGTAATTGCTTGAGCTCAAACCTCCTTTTTCCTTGCTGATTACATGACCTTCATGGTCACACTAAGTTAGCCCAAACAAACCCAGCCTCTGGCTCCCTGTGTAATAAGAACACATGAACTGCGGACTGCAAAGAGTTTTCAAAGTCAAACCACCACCTGAATTTCGATGCACCTTGGGCCCAGTCTAAAGTCATAACCACTAGGCTAGCATGATAATTGCTACAGCTAATTAGCCTCTTGTGGCAACCAGCAGGATTTCCAAACAAGGGGAAATCTATGTAAGTCTTGTTTTGCGTCTTAATAATTATAGAATAATCAACATGAATTATGTACTCTATGTCAAATGGGGACTTTTTGTGTTAATTCATATATCACCTTTCTATTTAATACCGCATCAACTTGGTATCAGATAACATGGATTATTCCAAATACGTATTCTCATAAAGATAATAGTTGCGATTGCAAAGTTGAGTAATATTCTTGCTTTAACACCGATCAGGCATAACATTATGACCTAAAATATTGTGTTGGTCCGCCTTTTGCTGCCAAAACAGCCCTGACCCGTCGAGGCATGGACTCCACTAGACTGCTGAAGGTGTGCTGTGGTATCTGGCACCAAGATGTTAGCAGCAGATCCTTTAAGTCCTGTAAGTTGCGAGGTGGGGCCTCCATGGATCAGACTTGTTTGTTCAGCACATCCCACAGATGCTCGTTTGGATTGAGATCTGGGGAATTTGGAGGCGAAGTCAACACCTCAAACTCGTTGTTGTGCTCCTCAAACCATTCCTGAACCATTTTTGCTTTGTGGCAGGGCGCATTATCCTGCTGAAAGAGGCCACAGCCACCAGGGAATACCGTTTCCATGAAAGGGTGTACATGGTCTGCAACAATGCTTAGGTAGGTGGTACGTGTCAAAGTAACATCCACATGGATGGCAGGACCCAAGGTTTCCCAGCAGAACATTGCCCAAAGCATCACACAGCCTCCGCCGGCTTGCCTTCTTCCCATAGTGCATCCTGGTGCCATGTGTTCCCCAGGTAAGCGACGCACACGCACCCGACCATCCACGTGATATAAAAGAAAGCGTGATTCATCAGACCAGGCCACCTTCTTCCATTGCTCCGTGGTCCAGTTCTGATGCTCACGTGCCCACTGTTGGTGCTTTCGGCGGTGGACAGGGGTCAGCATGGGCACCCTGACTGGTCTGCAGCTATGCAGCCCCAATACGCAACAAACTGCGATGCACTGTGTATTCTGACATCTTTCTATCAGAACCAGCATTAACTTCTTGAGCAATTTGAGGTACAGTAGCTCGTCTGTTTGATCGGACCACACGGGCCAGCCTTCTCTCCCCACGTGCATCAATGAGCCTTGGCCGCCCATGACCCTGTCGCCGGTTCACCACTGTTCCTTCCTTGGACCACTTTTGATAGATACTGACCACTGCAGACCGGGAACACCCCACAAGAGCTGCAGTTTTGGAGATGCTCTGACCCAGTCATCTAGCCATCACAATTTGGCCCTTGTCAAACTCGCTCAAATCCTTACGCTTGCCCATTTTTCCTGCTTCTAACACATCAACTTTGAGGACAAAATGTTCACTTGCTGCCTAATATATCCCACCCACTAACAGGTGCCGTGATGAAGAGATAATCAGTGTTATTCACGTCACCTGTCATAATGTTATGCCTGATCGTGAGTTGTACGTGTCGCTGTGATTTGTAGGGTGTTGTGGGTGGTTGCTAGGGCATTGCTATACAGTTGTTAAGGTGTTCTTTAGAAATGTGTGATTGCAAGGGTTTTCCAGTGGCTAAGTGGTTGTTTACTGTCCCAAGTCAAAAGAGACTTTATGATATTCTGGCTCAGCTACCTCCTTCAGTTTTATTGTCTAGCAAAAATCATAAATCTGATCATTTTGGAAAATAATAGCACACCTTAGCAAGTCAAAAAAAATTGAGGTGTAATTCTAAACAATACCATAAATGCCACAAGCAAACATTAGAGTGAGAGTTATCACCAAAATTAAACAAAAAGTAATAAAATGCAAATCATCACTACAAATATTTGCATCATCACACAATCGGTGTGTACATTTCAGCGGAATATGGTGAAAACTGGCCACAAAACCAACAAAATGTAATGTTAGCCAGTGCATCATGACAGCGCTCAGACCAAAGCACATTAGCGACAGACACTTCCGCATCATAGAAAGTGAACAGCGATCGTGGCATTTTGGAATCCACCACCACAAACAAGCAATGTTGATAATAAATCATATCATTAGATTGGCACAGCAGCCGATGAAATGTATGTAACAGACTGCATTAAGCTTATGATTTGGGGGAAAATGTAACCATTATGCAGAATTACAACAAATGTGCATGGTCGCTAAGTTAGTACATTTACAGATTGACCAGTAATTCTGCAAAATAACTGTTTTCTCAAATAAAGCTTAAAACAGTCACATAACCTATTAGATTTTAAATAATTTACCCAAACAGCAAACAATTCCAGCAGTAAAGCTTTAGCTTCTTGATTGATTGCGGTCATCCAGGGGTATTGCTTAATTGCTGTGGTTAAAATGCTTTAAAAAGCTTTGGCTTTCTGCACAAAATTAAGCTCTGGTGTAGGTCTTCCTTTGCTGATTAACTCCAGCTTTTCTTTAAAAGTTAATCTTGAAAACGGTGTGGATAATAAATTAGCCACGATATCCTCCTCATTAATGTTGCTTGCGGTTTCCATAGCGAATAGCGCTAGCTATTTTATCAGCGTTTTTTTTTTTTTTCTTTCTTTTTTGAATTGTTCCCCAACGCGGAACGTGTCATAAACTTAGTGATATCAGGCCCCACCCATTTAGAGGGACGATATGATTGGTCAGTTTTCCTGTAATTTGAAATTAGTCTCTCATTGACTTGCTGTTGCTTGGCCCTCTATAATTTCACAGCTGGAACACCAATCACAGAGCTGGAAAGCATTAGGTGGAAAAAAATGGAGAAAATGGACGTCTACATAACACAAATTGAATAGGTAGATTTTTCCTTTAAAAAGATTGAGATATTATTTGTCAAATTATAAATTCAACATTAGAACTGATGACTTTTTATTAAAGAAGTTTTTACTTTTTAAAAGTTTGTAAATATTATTTAGTTAGGTTAGGGCCCTGACAGTTTGTCTCTGGTTGCTAGATTAAACACAAAAGGCAATTCTTATATTTGATTTTGAAAAAAAAAAAAAAAAAAGTTTCAATATAAAAGGTACTATTAGGATTAAGCACCACTAATAGGGATGCTTGCACTGCTAAAGGCAGTATACTCTGTTCTCCTATATATACCAACAATATTAATAACCAAAATATCACTATATCACTAATATGACTACTTTACATGCAGTGATACATTGTCTATTCAGATGTTTGTGATTTGCTGTAACATAAAATGTGTTCAGAGTGTGCTGTTTGATATCATAGAGAATCACATCAAGTTTTGAGGGGATATTTTGTGTTGTGGTAGTGAAAACATAACCCAGTTAATAAATAAACCATTAGTTACACAGTTATTGTTTTTTTATTGAAGGAGAAGTTTGCTGTAGAAACACATGAAATTCATGTGTACTGTTGGCCATCTCCCTTGCGAGGTGATTCAGTGATATCAGTCCTGTGAATTTCTCATTTGAGGTTATCATATTATTAAAGCTGACCTTGCGTTCCTGCCCCAGACCTCTCAGGAGAGGCAAGGGCGATTGTTTCACTATCATCACAGGTCAGGGAGGTGACGTACTCAGGATTGTTTTTGCAAGTTTCCTATCGTGTCGTCTCATCATTCTGATATGTCTGTTGCTTCAAAACTCAATAAGAGAGTGTGTAAGGTCTGCCTGCAATCTCTTTTCATTTCAGCTGACAGAAAGCAACTCAAACCCCCTACCAGTGAACAGCCTTAAACGCGTGACCTGACGATGAACTCACAGATCCCATCAAATTCCAATGTGAATGCAAAGCGATTGCTGATTCTTTGATAAAGCTGAAGGTTTTATTTTATTACCTCGTATAAAATTTATATATATATTTCCTGACCTGTGATAGTCTGAAATGTTCATTGCCAGTTATTCAGTAGACATATTCTTTTTCAAGCTGCTATCAGATTGGAAGGAGTGGTTTAATTCCACTTTACATATGAGATGGACTGCCTTCACTCAGGTAGTTGTTGTGTGTGAAACAACACATGTTGTTGTCATGAAGGCTCACCTATTCTCTGATGGCGTTCTCCAGCGGCCCTCAGCGCAGAACGGATGTGCAGACAAGCTCATTCCTGGTGTTCATTTTGTCATATTATTTTTCCAACAAACAATCACATCTCAGGCATAATTTAGAGTTATTGCAGACACGTGCAAAACATGCTAATGGATAGGGCTGGACGATTAATCGAAAAGCAATCGAAACCGAAATTCAGATCCTCTAACCGACATGATTTTCCCATGTTGGTTATTTTATTTATTTTTAATCCTGTTAATACTTTCCCCTTAAAAACATGTCACGTGTGTAGTCATGTGACTCCGCCCCGTCCGGTCTGTGGCATGGAAGCAACATGGAGGCGAACTCAAACACAGTCAACACACAAACATCTCGCGAGCCCCAAAGCAAGATCACTTTCGCTTGTGTCCTCACGAAAGATGCTCTGACCCAGTCGTCTAGCCATCACAATTTGGCCCTTGTCAAACTCGCTCAAATCCTTACGCTTGCCCATTTTTTTCCTGCTTCTAACACATCAACTTTGAGGACAAAATGTTCACTTGCTGCCTAATATATCCCACCCACTAACAGGTGCCGTGATGAAGAGATAATCAGTGTTATTCACTTGACCTGTTCATAATGTTATGCCTGATCGGTGTATAGTGTCATGTGTGAATAAAGTCTGAGCACATGGATGTTCTGGAGACTCTTGAATGAATCGATCATAAATCAGAGTCGTATGAGACTCATATTACCTGATGAGAAATGACAGACAAAACCGATCATCAGCTCTTGAGGCGAACCAGAAAACAGCGAAGATGATTCATCCTGTAAGAATCAATGAGTCACAAGTGATGTGAATGAATAAATGTTTATTATAATCTGTTTTTGGTTGAGTGTAAGTAAAAGTGTCTGAGGTGCGAGTGTCGCCCTCATGTGGAGAAGGTTCAGGTCTCACGATTGTGGAAGGTTTTTGGTTACTGGGAAGTGCTTCTGTTGCTCAGTGTTGCTTCTTTACATGGAGGTTGAAATCTCTCTTTTGAGGTGGAAAATGATTTGGTTAATTTGGTTTAATTGGTCAATTGAGACAAACAGAAAAGCTGAAGGGTGGAACCTCCAGTGGATCAGCGGTCTGCCATTTGTATGGCTCTCCTTTAAGTGGAGAATCTGGGTTCGAGTCTCACTTTTGTGGTAGAAAATGCTTTAGTTTGATTGATAAATTGAGACAAAATTGGCCCCCAAAAAACATCTTTTGAACGCATCTCTTCCGGTGGCTCAGTGGTCTGAGCGTCACTCCTTGCTAGTTTGAACATTCAAGCATTTGTACACCATTCAAGAACAACATGGAAAACATCGCACTCAGTGCTTGCGAGCTGTTTTCTGTGACAGAGAGCGGAGCCGCGTCGTGTCAGATCACGTTCACTTGGGTCTTCACTAAACTTTGTCAGTTGTATGTCTCTTAAGGCTTGCCATTTTGAACATTCAAGCAATTTTAGACCATCGGATGTGTATCATTATATTGAACTAATGCGCTGATGCATTGTGGCACACGAACACTCGTACAGACAGTAGCTCGCACATCATGTGAAGATCGCGCGCACAGAGAAACATTTCAGGAGCGCCAACGCTGTCCTGTGATTTATCACTAAAGCAGCTTAGAAACTCAACAGTTATAGTATAGATTGTTCTACTTTTGGAGTAACTACAACAAATTCACACACACAATTGCTCTCTCATTAATCCATTCGAATAAATGTACCTGTACTGTGCTAATTTATCTGTATCTGATTTAGAACGAGCAGAAATCTGTAAATGTTATAACCCATAGACAAAATAACTGCTGAAAGTGGGCTGGAGCAAGAGCACTGAGGGCAAGCTGTGCACAAGGCAATCCAAGGTCTTTTTTTTTTCTTTTTTTTTAATTACAAAGATAAGAAAAGCACTCTTTCATTAGAAAAAAATATTCCACCTTTAATAGTTGAGCATATTAACAGTACAAACCTGGTCAGTGAACTATGAGTCCCCCCACAACAAAAAAAAAACAAAGCAAAAAATCTAAAGAATTGTTCATTAATCGTAATCGAGGTAAAAGGTTTAATTAATCGAGATTTTGATTTTAGGTCATATCGTCCAGCCCTACTAATTAGTGCTGGGCGGTATACCGGTTCATACCGAATACCGGTGTTTATTTTTGTTATGATATGAATTTTTATTATACCGCAATACTGGTGTATGTCGCTTAAACAACGTTCGAAACG
This sequence comes from Coreius guichenoti, assembly GCA_039654105.1. Lineage (NCBI taxonomy): Eukaryota > Metazoa > Chordata > Actinopteri > Cypriniformes > Gobionidae > Coreius > Coreius guichenoti. The sequence goes on along the minus strand of CM077182.1, from coordinate 2,430,638 downwards.
CGCCGCCACGACGAGTTTGACAACGCTCGCCACGTGGATCATATAGATCAGATACAGACCAGAGCGAGTGCCTTTAAGTTTTTTATGGACATATTTCATATACTCTAGTGCTCTAAACATGCACCAGCACCGTGTATGCGCACATATTTCATCACGTTTTTCTTCAAATTAAATATATGTGCAAATAAGGACACTGATACAGCCGTACATCTGATCACGACCGCAATGACACAATGGATTATTCTGCTTCACAAGACAATGATCTAAGTTAATAGACTGACAATTCAAAGAATGGGCAAAAGTAACGGTCTTTATTCTTTCTGTGTTAAACTTGCGTGTGTCGTTTGTTCAGAGACTGTAGTGCTCTTAAATGTACTGAAAATATCCTTAGACCTTTTAAATGTTCTTCCGCGTTTCTCCCTCGTTTTGGCAGTTTGTTGTTATATAGGGTTAGATTTGTAAAATGCTTAAGGTGCCCTCAACTCTGTTTTTTTCTCTCTCCGTGGTCATATTTTAATATTCATGTGTCTGTAATGAGCGTGTAGTCTGTGTTTTATTGGTTGTCTCCCCACAGCATCATTTTGTGGGGCTTTGCAAACCTGTATTAATTCTAGTGTGGAGTTTTTCTACAAAATTCACTCATCATGACAGTAAAATAGGGCATTCTAGTCAATCTACTGCAGTATTTCCTCTCAATCAGTAGAAAATGTGGTTAACACCCTGTCATGCAAAAAAAAAACCATCATATACTGCGAAACCGGTATAATTTAGAAAAATACCGTGATATAAATTTTTGGTCATACCGCCCAGCACTACTACTAATGGAGAGGTCTCATGTTTTTGAGTGTGTAGACTTCTGAAACTAATTTTTACAACAAATTTTACTACAATTATTTAGCTGTTAGTTCTGAGATAAATGGCTTCATATTGTAAAGGCTGACATGAACATGCTCACCATATATTGTGATTGGTGTCAGTGCCACCCTGTCGCTAGGGTTGGGCCGATAGACGATGCCGATGTCTGACAGACATTGCGATGTTGAGCTTTGTTATATTGTTTCCATGGCGACGCGTCATGCATGCAAAATAGCGCTGTATGACAGATGTATCGCTTTTATTTCCTTTTTCCTTTTTTATTCAAATTATTCACAAACTTGCTTAACATGTCATCATCTATCTTATATTCCGATTCTCAAAGGTGACCCTGGACCACAAAACCAGTCATAAGGGTGAATTTTTTGAAATTGAGATTTATACATCATCTGAAAGCTGAATAAATAAGCTTTCCATTGATGTATGGATTAGGATAGGACAATATTTGGCAGAGATACGACTATTTGAAAATCTGGAATCTGAGGGTGCAAAAAAATCTAAATATTGAGAAAATCACCTTTAAAGTTGTCCAAATGAATACATGCAAGAAATACATGGAAGTAAGTGGCCGGTGAACTCGAGACACGTTTTTTTAAAAGTTGAACTGATTTTAACTTGAGTGGCGCGTTTTTAGAACGCCCTGTCATGCGCGAAATGGTGCATGACACCCCACCCACCCCCGATGTCATCGTCCATCACGATGTTTCACAGTAGACGTCGTCCGATGCCAACATCGCCCAACCCTACCTGTCGCCCTATATTGTTCACCCTAAAGGCCTGTTCACACCGGGACGATTATCGCGCGCGTTTAACGCCTCGTGACTAAACAAAGGCCGCCAATGTGAGTGTGCACACCGACGCGCAAAACGGCAGGCGTAAAAGCGTAATTTAAAAAAAAAATGCCTCTGGTTCGTTTTTTGGGTTTGACGCGCCGCGTTAAAAACTGGCCGACCAATGAGATTGGTGCTTTTGTTCACGTGCCTGGAGCTGCTGAAGTTACAGTAAAACACTACTTGGTGGCACTCAAGCACAAAACGGTCTTGCCGAGCACACATTGATACGACGAAGAGGAAGTAGATAACGAAGAAGATGAGCTGCTAATGCTGCTTGCCAGTTAGCAAAAAGTGTGTGAATACTGTCTCCTCTTCTTCTGTGTGACAAGCGAGTGTTAATCTTAAAGTGGCGCAGCACCACCTTGTACTAGGAGTGCCATCTACTGAATTTGCAGGTTCACTCGGCGCATCGCCAATGGAAATCACTTGGGTGTGAACACCAAAAAGTCTCGAAAAACGCTGGGAATAAGCGCGTGCGATAATCGTCCCAGTGTGCACAGGCCTTAATATTGACATTTTCCAGCCAAATTCACTTAAAAGCATCTGTTTTTGTTGAGCGCATACACATTAGCTTAACCCAGTGCCTGCTAGATAACTGATCCGTGATTGGTAGATGGAGGATAAAAGGTTTAGTTGGATTGCTGCAGAAAGGACGTATGATTATACTGTCAGCCTGCGTTGAGGTTGACACAGCAATTTTGGCATTTTCACCAGTCACTTAAACCAGTTGGCAGGGGTGTTTTATCTTGAAATCTACACATTTGACAAAAGAGGATAGCTTAATTTTTCTGTGTGGCATGTACAGGATTCTGCTCACTGAAGATCATTTATTATGAAACAGGCTAAATGCTGGGTGTGCAACATGAGTGCTTGCCCTGCTGTTATTCAGAACAAGCGGGTCAGGTCTGAGCTTTCTGTGGTCCTCCGCAGCCTTACTGATAACTCTCCAGACTAGAAGAAAACTGAGCAATCACATTCTGCTGGTGGGTAATTGGACTTTCAAACAGTCATCAAGGATGAATAGACAATTGTAATTTTAAAATCAGACCACCTTGTTCTTTTCAACCCCCACACACAGATATTCACACATTTAGCATACCACTGTAGTTGTGCTTTACCGAAGAACCCGGTGACAGAACATTGTGAATGTTGAAGGTCTTGTTGGCTCCAAATCGGAAAGAAAATTTGCTCAACATTGCTCCTCAGTGAAGCGGATGCTGCACTTGTTTGCATTCTATCAGCAAGACATTCATAGATTCCAGGAATCCCCGTGTTGCCATTTATCACACCACTTTCAACCACAGAGACTCTCAGGACGGTAACTACAGGGCAAGTCGCCCAACGTCTGAAATCTTGCATGCTGGAATCGGCAATTTCTAGGGGTGTAACGATACACCAATGCCACGGTTCGGTTCATATCACGGTTTTGGAGCCACGGTTCGGTTCGGTTCTGTCTGCTGTGGGTCAGGGTTCATGGCAGGGCACCAGCAATAATAACACTAGATTCACTTTTAACTTAATAATAACAACAACAATAATTTAACTTATTAACTTTATCTTTATTAACTTTATACATTGGCTTCATGTTTTCTTTAGAGCAGTCAGCATACCTGAGTAAACTAAAATGAAGTAAATGCCTCCACTGTAGACTAGTCAGAAATAATCTACTCATTTTAACATTTACCATAATGTTTTTAAAAAAAAAATTATTTCATAAAAATAAATAGATAAATAAAAAATAAATAAATAGGCCTATAAGTTAAAGCTATTAAATAGCAATTTTTGTTAATACAATAAAGTAGCCACCACATTAATTTAAAAATATACAAAATAACATAAAGTGAAAATAAAGTGGCATTTTGGGGTTGTGGAAACAACAGTTACCATGGTGAATACACAATACATCATGAACTGTTAATGAAACGTATAAACTGCTCCTGATGAACAGAATGAACATCACACCTGCATGCCTTCCCAGCTCACACACGTCGAACCAGTTACGTGATTTGTTGGTACTTTACTTTTATTTCATGACTTACGAATTGACTACGTAACATTGCTCATAGTTTCTTTTGTGCTTTATGAAGTGATATACAGCACGCGCCGCCGCATTTGCGCATGTAATACGTGTGCTACGAGCACAGTATAACAGCTGACAGGACAGGAAAGCGGTTTTCTGAGGTGAGAGATTTTTTTATTTCGTAACAAGCTACGAAAATGACGATGTTGCTGGGACTCCAAGGTAGCATTTAGCCAACCTGGCTAAATGGGGAAACTGGCTCTCTTTGTCCTTCCACCATGCAACTTGAGCGATCACCCAAGTCACGTGACATGCACTTGGAAGACAAAAGTTAGTGTTTATTTAGTAAATAATATTATAATAATATTTAGTTAAAATACAGCTCTTATTAGTTGTTAAAAGTGTACTAATTACTATTTAATCAAATGTCAAGGAAGAAAAAAATAGTGTTGTGGTATAAGGTGAAGTGAGAGCTGGGCTGGGGCGGCAGGAGGCGGGGCGTGTTCGGTTCGACATGAGAGTATCGCGGTTCGTACTGTGGGTGATGTATCGCGGTTTTTCAGTTCAGTTTGAATATCGTTACACCCCTACCAATTTCTTCACTTATGCTGGGTACACACTACAAGATAATCGGGGCGATTTTGGGCCGATTTCTCCCCTTCCGACAATCGTAGGTAAAGTCCCGATTATTTTGATGGTTCTACAGATTATCTTATCAGATTTTCTTGTGGTGTGATCACCTCCAGCTCGCGCTGTAACATGTAAATCCATCTTCACACTGTCTCAATGACTTTATTTAAACATTTTCCTTTTTCCCCCGAGAATTTTCTGTAAAATGCAGTCCATACACTATAAGCGCCATTTCTTTTTGCCGGTCAACCGCCATGTTTGTTTACTCTAAAGTCACATTTGATGCAAGAGATTTTAAGAGATTTCCTGTGTTCACAGGCGGGACTCTGATTGTTTGTGAATGGAATCTGTTAGTGTGTGGTGTAGGGCTGGACCCGAATATTCAAATATTTGTTGGGTGGGTTGGTATTTGATTTTCAATTTTGGGATTCGAATATTAGGTTTTTTTTGTGGCAAATAGAATAATAGAAACAAAATGTATTAGCCTTTTTACCCGTTAGGGATGTGACGGTGAGGAAATTTTCCCACCGGTTAATCGACGTGCGACAACACCGGTAATACTGGTATCACCGGCGGGGGCTTTTAAATCACTAATTCTAAACCGAAAGTAAAATGCCCACGGCCGCTCTGGCATTTGTAACGGAGCGGAGCAAAGCAGGTGTTTTCAATGAATTCCTAATGAAAGTTGAGCTTCCATATGAATGAACTGAAAATGCTCCAGTGGACACCGTGAATGACAGTGTAGCCGTAAATGCGTGAACAAAATCAAAATGACGGGGGTGGGTGCCTACCGGTGCCTGAACACCGGTAACATCTGCAACACCGACTATCGCAGCAAGCCTACTACCCATTATTATCAATCTAAATGAATATACAGCGAAATATAGGAGCTTGTTAAAACTCAAACGTGAGATTTTACTGGGACGTAACAGACCTGTGTGTTTTGTATCACTAGTGCAGTGTCCGTTCTCGGAGCATATAAGCGCTGGCCGCGTTCCTGCCTTTATTAGAGAGAAGAATATGTTCAGCCCCCTCCCCCCAAAGCTTTGAATATTTGGTGTTGATTACTACCGAAGCTTCGAAGCTCAAAAAATGGTATTCGGACCAGCCCTAGTGTGGTGTGCTTTCCTGGCGTCGCGGAACTCCACACATTTGAGGAACAAAACGGTTAAATCTATGATTTCTTATCGTCATGTTTGTGGTCTCTCACATTTGGTCTCTCGGCTTATAAACTTTAGCTGAAACAACATGTAGATTCATTTGTTGCTTTGTTTTTTAAGTTATAATATTTCAGAAAATTGTAAAATGTAAATTCCTTCATGACAAAGCGACAAATGATGAAAGGCATCTCTTCTTTTTCAATAGGAGTTTTTCTCCTAACCTACCCACAAACACTACATTTTCTTTGTTTCTTCGTTTCTATTTCTGTGCTTTTGCACCGGGTACCCCTGTACACACTCAAATCTCATTGGACCGAAGTACTGCTCCAAATGTAGAAGTGTTATTCTTATAATAATGCACCTCAAACATGGTTTATGACTGATTGTGAAAGTTGAGAAACGTTGGATATTATGACAGATTCTTCACGGTCTACAAGGAAACCCATAAAATGGATGAAGTCTTGCAAATACAAGGTATGTGTCAGTTATGTTTTGTCTGAGTTATTGTTCAATTGCTGTTTTTCCTTTGACCCACATTTTCCTGTGTGTTTGATTTCTTTAATCCCGTTTCCAAACTGAAATTGGACCAATCAGCTGTGAGCAAAGTGACACACCTCTGATGCAATAAAGTCACTCCCCCTTTTTCTACTCCAAATTAAAGGTCACTACATAGCAAATGGTTTTTAAAGCGTCTGGCTTTTAACAATGCTTATTTATAATAATAATAATTTTGAATGATTTAGATATCATTTATGTAATTGTTATACCCTTAATCAATTACACATGTATCATTTTAGTTAATCAATCATTAATAGGCACTTTGTTAAAATTTATATAAATAGCCTATATAAAGGTCATACAAATAAGCTTTAAAATCAATAAATAAAGCTATAAAAATTACTACATGTAAGCTTAAATGTTCAATTCTCTCTATATATCAACTAAACTAACTTCATAACTTTTACTTGCATTGATGTATAAGATTTTTCTTTAAGTTGTCCTCTTTCATAGACAGCTCTTTTCTTCTTGCTGTGTAAATTTGTTTAAATTCTTAATATTTTTCAATCATGTAATATTCTGCAGAAGAGAGAAATTAATCTCGGTGCTTCTCTCGCAAGAAGTGAATCTCAGTTTCACTGATCCACAGCATATGATTGGCTGTTCACTACTGATGTCACAGCTAAACTCCTAAACTCAGGATCAAAGCCTGAGTTGACAGAGAAAGCTGATGATCAGCATCATGGGACCAACAAAGCCTGAATAGATGGGTTTGGTTTTGTCAACTTGAAACTAATCCTGTAACCCTGAGTTTGTTAAACTACCATCATGGTACAGGCCCCTGGTCCTGCATTGATTTGCGCTATGTGGATACGTTATCTCCTGGATATTCTCCTGTTCCTTGTGTGTTAAGTTAGTAATAAAGACTATTTTCACTTGATTCCTTCGCTGTGCGCTCATCTACCACCACAGACCGTTACAGTATGTGAATTTGAGATGTTTTATCTTTGATTATGTAATAATTTTATTTTATTAAATAAATTAATATATAATATTAATAAATTTAATTTTGTGGTGACTACTGTCTTCCTGCCGTTTGAATAGGTCACTCATAAACAGCTCAGATGCAGACTAAACACAATTGAATGCGTTTCCCATGCTCCTCAACTCCATAGACTGCTAAGACCACTCATCCTGTGACTTCATTGCCTATTTTTGGGAAGCTTTTGTCAGTCTTGACAGAGATTATGCAGATGAGGCAGCCACACGCATCCTGGAATGGTTTAAACGGGTCGGTGTAAACAAAGAGTGTCGACGGCTTACATGCTGACAGGATGTGCCTCTCCATCACCACTTTCCCTCAGGGCTGCCGATGAAGGGGCTGCATCTCCTCAATTCAGAGCTCGCTTCACAGCCAACGCAGCGTTGTAAGCTTTTCTCCTCACCCACACAACCTTTTACAAAGCATGTAGAAGTCTGTAATTTTTATCATAGGTACTCTTCAACTGTGAGTGACGGAATCTAAAACAAAAATCCAGAAAATCACATTGTATGATTTTTAAATAATTTGCATTTTATTGCATTACATAAGTATTTGATACATCAGAAAAGCAGAACTTAATATTTGGTACAGAAACCTTTGTTTGCAGTTACAGAGATCATGCGTTTCCTGTAGTTCTTGACCAGGTTTGCACACACTGCAGCAGGGATTTTGGCCCACTTCTCCATACAGACCTTCTCCAGATCCTTCAGGTTTCGGGGCTGTCGCTGGGCAATACGGACTTTCAGCTCCCTCCAAAGATTTTCTATTGGGTTCAGGTCTGGAGACTGGCTAGGCCACTCCAGGACCTTGAGATGCTTCTTACGGAGTCACTCCTTAGTTGCCCTGGCTGTGTGTTTCGGGTCGTTGTGAATGCTGGAAGACCCAGCCACGACCCATCTTCAATGCTCTTACTGAGGGAAGGAGGTTGTTGGCCAAGATCTCGCGATACATGGCCCCATCCATCCTCCCCTCAATACGGTGCAGTCGTCCTGTCCTCTTTGCAGAAAAGCATCCCCAAAGAATTATGTTTCCACCTCCATGCTTCACGGTTGGGATGGTGTTCTTGGGGTTGTACTCATCCTTCTTCTTCCTCCAAACACAGCGAGTGGAGTTTAGATGAAAAAGCTCTATTTTTATCTCATCAGACCACATGACCTTCTCCCATTCCTCCTCTGGATCATCCAGATGGTCATTGGCAAACTTCAGACAGGCCTGGACATGCGCTGGCTTGAGCAGGGGGATCTTGCGAGCGCTGCAGGATTTTAATCCATGACGGCGTAGTGTGTTACTAATGGTTTTCTTTGAGACTGTGGTCCCAGCTCTCTTCAGGTCATTGACCAGGTCCTGCCGTGTAGTTCTGGGCTGATCCCTCACCTTCCTCATGATCATTGATGCCCCACGAGGTGAGATCTTGCATGGTGCCCCAGACCGAGGGAGATTGACCGTCATCTTGAACTTCTTCCATTTTCTAATAATTGCGCCAACAGTTGTTGCCTTCTCACCAAGCTGCTTGCCTATTGTCCTGTAGCCCATCCCAGCCTTGTGCAGGTCTACAATTTTATCCCTGATGTCCTTACACAGCTCTCTGGTCTTGGCCATTGTGGAGAGGTTGGAGTCTGTTTGATTGAGTGTGTGGACAGGTGTCTTTTATACAGGTAACGAGTTCAAACAGGTGCAGTTAATACAGGTAATGAGTGGAGAACAGGAGGGCTTCTTAAAGAAAAACTAACAGGTCTGTGAGAGCCGGAATTCTTACTGGTTGGTAGGTGATCAAATACTTATGTCATGCAATAAAATGCAAATTAATTACTTAAAAATCATACAGTGTGATTTTATGGATTTTTGTTTTAGATTCCGTCACTCACAGTTGAAGAGTACCTATGATAAAAATTACAGACTTCTACATGCTTTGTAAGTGGGCAAACCTGCAAAATCGGCAGTGTATCAAATACTTGTTCTCCCCACTGTACCTGCATCCCTAGACCGTTTCTCTCAACAGGTGTGCATCTGGAATTTCTACAGCTCAGAAGAATTGAGTCACTTTTATGAAACTCATTCTTTTTTTTTTACTTTAAAGACCTGGTGATTTTAAAGAGGATCAAACATGAACATGGGGGGAGGGTGCTTTTCTAGGTCAGAAAAACTTTACGGCTCAGGTCTGCGTGGAGGAGATTTGCAAAGACATTCACTGGTATCTACACAGAAGACATTCGGCCCAGTGATTATACTACAGCTAAGTGTAGCCTAAGGCATGCTTACTACAATATTCATCATAGCTATAGATTGTCTTTTAATGCCCCTATCTTTTAGTCAGTTTACACAAAACTACAAATGAAACCTCACGGGCATTGTTCTACCTTTTTTTGTGCTCAAACAATTGCTGACTTGTTCTGTTCTGCTTTAGGATGAAATCAGATCTAAACAGAAGACACTATTGCAATGCACAGTATACATTTCAACATGCAACTTCTGATGAGAAAGTCACTCCATCATTGAAATGTAAATGGATGGATTTTTTCCATCTTGATTATCCTTTATATGAAACAGCATGCATTTAAACCTGCTACATCAATTTCAAAATGATAAAATGCAAAGAGTATAAAATTTAACTCTGCAGTGTTATAAGTAGTGCAGTACCAATTTTAGATTTAGTCAGTGCAAACCCTCTTTTGGCATTAAAAAACTACTGTCAGGATTTACTAAAGACACGCAGTGATAAATTAGCGCTGAAAAGGCGTGGACGGTTATTTTTGCGGCTGACCTTATTGCATGTACATTTGTAGGAGTTTCCCTTTCAGACGCAAAATTTATGGGAGGAGAGTATTTAAATGAATCACGCAAGGTGATTTACAAAGGTTTGCTCTCGTCAATTTATTAGCATTTGCGCCATTATTTAACACCCAAAAAAGCATGTTTTAAACCAGACACTAATTTGTGCTGCTCTTGGTAGATTGCATTGGTCATTATGGAAATGATCCGGCTGTGTCTGTGTTCTTTAATTTGTGCATCATCAGTAGATCACGCACAGAAACTTCCACTCCCATTGGCGCTTTTTTCGAATTGCACTCTCGAACTAATTTGCCCTGTTTTAGTAAATCTGGCCCTAAATGTCATATTCCAATTATCTGAATAATTCTGCCTGCTTAAAGTCTATTGTGACTGCACCTCAAGATTCTTTATAGTAGGGGTCTCAAACTCCAGCTCTTTTTACAGAGGTGAGTGACTCATCTCTTCCTCTGACCTAGCATAAAACTTTATATGTTTAGTGAACTAATGATGCCTGAGATTGTATTTCTTAAAAATGACATTTTATTCCTTTCAGATCAGACAGGTAGCAGTCCCATTAGGAGACCAGAAACCTCACAGTCTGTCTTTGAACTACCAGTCAGTTATTTAAATATAAAAGAACTAGAAAATACATAGCAATCAATTCACATATGCAATCTGTAATTAAAGTTGGCATGAAATGGATGTTGTGATAGTCTTTTCTTCCCTATCGTGGCATGTATCCGAGTGAAGCGGCTTCCGGAATGAGAAAATTGTATGGCAGGGTTTGATTTTGTTTTAGTTAGCAATGCCCAGCTGATCTGAATGCCAGTTTGCAGTCAGTTGTGGTGGATTTTTAGGGGCCCGAGCACCGATGGTGTGAGGACCCTATTGTAATTGCTCAGCCTATTATTATTCTTCACCCAAATGAATCGCATTTTTGATGGCCTAAACATGCTCGAAAACTCATGAAACTTTGCACACGCGTCAAAAGTCGTGAAAATTTACGTCTGATATGGGTTTCAGAATTAGGCGTGGCAAAATGGCTCGATAGCGCCACCTACAACATTTCAACGAAGTGCCCCTCCCGCTACGTTTCACGTACAGGTATGAAATTCGGTAGACACATGTAACAGCCCAATACCTACAAAAAAGTCTCCTGGTACGAAATCTGAAAACCAACAGGAAGTGAGATATTTTGAATTTTCTTTGCAAAATTGTTGCAAATTTTGCCATTTCCAGACGCTGTACTTTAACAAACTCCTCCTAGAGATTTAATCAGATCAACATCATATTTGCACAGTCTAATCTAAAGGCCTTTACGACGTTAAATTGCGAAGATCTTCAGTTTTCCCTGAAGGGCGTGTCCGTGGCGACCTCACAAAGTTCGATGTTTCGCCATAAAACAGGAAGTTGTTGTAACTCGGGCATACAATGTCTGATCTGCCCCAGACTTCACATGTATTATTAGAGTCCTGGCCCGAAGACATCTACACACCAATATTCAGTTACAGTCATAGCACCACCTACTGGCAACAGGAAATGGCATGTTTTACACTGTGATTAACTCCTCATAGTGATTTAACCAGATCAACATCATATTTGGTCAGTCTAATCTAAAGGCCTTTGCGATGTTACATTGTGAAGATCTTGAGTTTTCGCTGAAGGGCGTGTCCGTGGCGGCCTGACAAATTTCGATGTTTCGCCATGAAACAGGAAGTTGTTGTAACTCGGACATACAATATCCGATCTGCCCCAAACTTCACATGTTTTATTAGAGTCCTGACCTGAACACATCTACATGCCAATATTAGTTAGTCATAGCGCCACCTGCTGGCAACAGGAAATGGCATGCTTTACACTGTAATTCCCTCCCAGAAACTCATTTAAATATGCCATCAAGTCCCAAACATGCTAGAAACACATTAAATCAAGCAAAACTTGGCTAAGAGCTAATGTATGCGATTTACGCCACAAAACAGGAAGTTGTTGTAACTCAGGCATACAGTGTCCAATCTGCCCCAAACTTCACACGTTTGATAATAGTCCAGGCCTGAAGACATCTACATGCCAATATTCGGTTATAGTCAAAGCGCCACCTGCTGGCAGCAGGAAGTGTGGCACATTGAAGTGACTGCCATTTTTCTCCTATATTTACCCACTTAAATGCATGTCGCCCACTATTCGCTGTTTTACTGAGGCCACCGGGTGGCGGTGCTCCCGGATGCGAGGGCCCTTTCATCGCTGCTTGCAGCTTTAATTAGTCTTATATTTAGTCCCAATGCCATATGGAGGGGGAGGGGCGGTTAGCATTCAATTAAAAAAATATGGTGTGCATGGATAAATCATTTATAATAAACACTGCAGCATTCTGTAAAAAATATAATTTTGGTTCTTCACTGTTAGCACCCCACTGGCTTGAATTTAGGTGGATCTGCAGGTGTGTATGTCTTCCTCTGATAGACCTTCTGTGGTTGACACAGGCAAATACAAATGTGTCACAGTGAAGATAATTCTGTGCTTACTTCCACCTAATAAACCTAAATATGTGCTGTTAGACATGCTGTTTTGAAAACAATTAGTTTTTGCGTTCAGATGGTTTTCAAACGTTTAACTCCGAAAATCAATGGAGCTTAGCTGAGCACCAGCTTGACTCGTTTAGGGAATCATCTAAGATCCGCAAACAATTTAGGCTGGTGTAAGATACAGTACTTCTTGTAAGGGTAGTTGTGCAACACTTACTGTTTATGAAATCAAAATGTACTCTATTTCCTGTTAGTATACACATTCCTGATCTTGTTGTGCATGCTCAGTGCATATTATTTCGAAGGCAAATAAGTCATTCATCAAAATAGCAACTTGTTATGTCTTGTAAATTAACGGCACTGGCCGTGTTTCAGGGAAGTAGCCATCCGGTAAACTCCGGTATGGAGCACCCACTTTTCATGATCCAGTCAGTTCCTGAAAAAAATTTTTTCTTGTTGACTTCCCTGGATATGCAGTGTGAAGTAAGTAGTTTGCCATCTAAATATAAAAGAGCATTCGTTATTATCGCACTATATGAGAGGCAGCTTTCTGTGTGCGTGTGAGTACCAAATTGAGTTCTTTCTTATTGTGCGTGAATTTTTAAATCACATGAAAATGCGCACACAGGAATCTGTAAGCAGAGTTGAATTTTTCAATTTTTCTTTTGAAGTATCAAATTTCTGACCTTTTCGATTCCCAACCCTAGAACTAAAGCTGTCAAAAATGGCTTATTTACTAAAATATCTCTATATATTGTAAATAATGGTACACTGTGTGTAACAGGGTCAAAAAGGTGTTTCCACTTGCTACACTCATTTTCATGTATGGTCCCTTTAAAGGAACACACCACTATTTTTGAAAATAGGCTGATTTTCCAACTCCCCTAGAGTTACACAGTTGAGTTTTACCGTTTTCAAATCCATTCAGCCGATCTCCGGGTCTGGCGGTAGCACTTTTAGCATAGCTTAGCATAGATCATTGAATCTGATTAGACCGTTAGCATCTCGCTCAAAAAAATGACCAAAGAGGTCATTTTTTCCTATTTAAAACTTGACTCTTCTGTAGTTACATCGTGTACTAAGACCGACGGAAAATGAAAAGTTGCGATTTTCTAGGCCGATATGGCTAGGAACTATACTCTCATTCCTGTGTCATAATCAAGGAACTTTGCTGCCATACCATGGGTGCAGCAGGCGCAATGATATTACGCAGCGCCTGAAAATAGACTAACTTCCGTCAACATAACCAACGTGACAACCTAATCTTCAGCGTATTCCGGTTCAAATAGATACGGTTCAGGATCTGCACCAAAGTAAATATCTTCTGAATCGTCTCTCAGAAATGTCTCCATGGTTACAAGGCACACTCCCTGTGCAAGCAGGTTTCCGTCGGTCTCAGTACACAATGTAACTACAGAAGAAAATGAGCCTATTTTCAAAAATAGTGGCGTGTTCCTTTAATTGCAGTCTACCTACACTCCACCCAGATAATGAACTGGCTCCGGTAGGGTCATTTAGATTCACGCCAGCCGAGAAAGTGAATGGCTGCGGTGAGTGAGTGCTCTGTGATAAAAGTATATTGTATAACGATGTTATGGACTAATATTGATATATGAATATTGTATGATTTGTGTTCATGATATGTTATATTTGTGGTAACATCAAGTTTGTTTACCTCATTATAGAACACGATGCACGAGGGTGATTTGCCAATCTGTTTGTGTTGTCAACAGAATAAAAATCCATCCTCAAGGCGTGAATTGGTGTCCATTGTGAGTTTTACACAACGCAGGGACAACCCTGTTACATGTGCATGTCGGTGTGCCGAATGGAAATCGAGAGAATATTGGATTCAAATGTCACTTCATGTTGACTTGTAGTCTTTCAGTTACTCAAACAGATTATTCAGTTTGTGTTCAGACTGATGTCACAGTGGATGGCATGGTTTTGAACACACATCCGCGATCAGTGAGTCATCTTTAAGCAGAGAGCTGAGTGCTGGTGAAGTAGTCAGGGCCAGCCTTTGATGAGCAGATAAAAAGAAGTGCTGGAACTCTGGCTTTTTCTCTCCCCCTTTTCAGCCTTTGAATCAAGAAGGGACTTTTCAGATGATTCCTGTTTGTTTTTCATTTTTTTGACAAACAAATCCAGCTCTCGGCAAGCCTGCAACTCTGTTTGATGAGGAAATGAAAGCCCAAGAGGGTGCATTATTCCCTTCAATATTTCTGCCACTATCGGCATTGTTTGTCCGTTTTATCTTTGTGTGGCTGTATAATTCAACCAAACCCTCATCCTCTGTTCAGTAGGAGATTTTTGGCAGCGTGACTCTCATAACCTCTCCACATTCCCTCCAGCATGTCATCTCTCACCCCAAGAAAGCAGAACCCTCCCTCACAGCTGTCAGACATGACAGAGAACTTCTGGACTTTCGTTGTGCAGGGCTCTTGCCACAAGGTTATAAGTTACCCATGCTGTGCCTTGGAGTCTCTCATACGATTGCCTTATAGAAGTAATCGCCCCTAGATGATTCAAGAGTCCAGGATCTTTCCCAGCCCACCCCACACATCAGCCAAGGTTAATATACTGTATCTGGAGACTGATTCCAGTGTGCCTTCAAGTCAAATAACACTGCAGTCTTATTAAATAAGAGCAATTACATTCATGTAAAAAGGCCCAAGGGCAGAAACATTTTGTGGAGGCAACACTGTTGATTTGATGTAATTCGAAAGCACAAACCAGGGGAGTGTAAGAGGTGTGCTAAGGTAAGCATTACTTTTACTATCGCTTGTACAGTATAACACTTAAGCACATTCAAGAAAGATAGTACTCCCTTTTAATGAGTTTAAAGAATATTCAGTGTTTTTTTTTTAAGGTTCCTCGGTAAGCTCAGGTGTCCAATTGCACGTTTTATATTCCCAATGAAATTTGTAATGATGTTCTTTAATTCTGAAGCCCACAATTCAGGTTTTCTAAAGATCCTTCTTCATTTCCCTACAAATGTTCCTTCTTCATCATGTACTATTCCCTCGGTCTTGCTGGCATTGTCAGCAGCCCATTTTATTGCATAGACAGGTTTTGGTTTGCCTCCAGAATGGCGCTCTTCCACTAGTCTCCCCGGAGTCCATCTGATCAGAATAAGGAAATGTGAATCTGTCATCCCCAGGAGGAAGCTTGTCTTGTCCATTACATTCAGGTGAATTTCCCATGGAAAAGATGTGTATGTTTTGATCAGTAATTAAGTCAGAGCAGATCAAGGAGTCTCCCAATACGATGGACCCTATTTTTAACGATCTGAGCGCATGGCGCAGGTGCACTTAGACCGTGTCCGAATCCACTTTTGCTAGTTTAATGCCGAAAAAAAAAATGGTCCCTAGTCTCTTAATGAGTCATGGGTGTGTTTTGGGCGTAACGTGCAATAAACCAATCAGAGTCTCATCTCCCATTCCCTTTAAAAGCCAGTTGTGCTCACACCATGGCGGATTCGCTATTTACATGTGAGTGGAAAGACTGAACGCTTCTCCAGAGAGGAATCCTTTTAGTTTTAATGTTTAAAAATGTTTGTGTGCTGCTGCGCATCCCTGTGTGTGTAATAATCAGAGTGTATGCGCGTTGTGCACCTGCCTATAGGCTCATATTACTAACACACCCTTTAAATAACACAAAAAATACTGCACTATTGACTTTAGAGCAGGTTTTTGTTAGTCAATGGCGCAGTCATTTTCAGTTCCTCAAAATAGCAACGCGCCAACAATGCGCCTGAACACACCTGGTTTTCAGACATGGGCGAACAGATGCGCCAGTGCATTTGCTATTTAAACATGACGACGGACGTGAAAATGATAACTGCGTCAGACTGAAACTAGCAAAAAAACACTTGCGTCGCGCCTGCCGTAGGGCCCCAAGTGTTACGATTGAGAAGTTAAAGGCAAAACTAAACTTCCATAATTTCTCAATGTTTATAGGTTCACACACAATGATAAGTGTTGTCCTCCATTGCATGGACACACCAGCAGGTAATATTAACTAAATGCATTGAAGGAAGTATAAGCCATTGTGTGGAAAATAGCATTTTTTGGAGGTGGGTAAATAAGTTTTAATTTGGGTGACCTGTTCTTTTGACATTTAAGTAATGTTTATGATCACATTTATGTCAACTGAACTTCATAGGTGATGTCTTATTTCCCTATCAGGCAAAGTGAGGCATGTATTTTCTACAGTGCAATCATCATGACACTGTGAGATAGTCATGGCACAGTGAGATATACCTCTGCAAAGAAAACCCTTTCCCAACAATATAAATGGAAATGACAACCATCATTTTACATCAAGGTAATGAACCACCTTCAAATGCTAATAACAACTCAATGGACCAGGGTCTGGGTCTGACAGCCAGTATACATTAGTAACTATAAAGCACAATTCAAACTCACTCAAGTGCACATTGTGCTGTTTTGTTGTTGTTGTTTGTGATTGTGTTTTTTTTTCACTGCAGCAGCCAGTTTTAATGAAGCCCATCGGATGTATACAGACAGTCTTTATTTATCAAAGTCAAATAAGTCTTGTAGTGAAAGCGTCTGCATACAGTAGATAAAGAAACATTAAGATTTTCACAAACGGATAGAAGGGATCCTTTGACCCTTTTTAATTGTTCAAAGGGGCATATTATCTTCAAAGGCCGCAGATGTTTATGCACCCAGATAAATCAGGAATTTCAGTGTGCTAGAGAATTATTGTAATTTCAACCCCTGGGCATCTTCACTTGCTTGCGTATATTTAAGTAACTTCCTCTGATATTGCTCCATCGAAACTAAGCTCTCCAAAACACTACTGCTCTCTAAGTATATGCTCAGATGCTTTAATACTCTTTGTTTACCTCCCTCCCTGTGCTCATCCATAGGAATTGCTGCTATCCATAAAATACCGCTAATCTGCCAACTTTTGTTCATTCGCACTAGGGCTGCACGATATTGGAAAAAACTTACATTGCGATATTTAGTTTTTCTGCGATTTATATATTGCGATATAAAAACAATTTCACCAGATGATTTGAATAGCTCTATTTGAAATTAGAATAATTGGAGTGATTTTGTAGGGGAGTGAATCTGCATAGAAAATAATAAACAAATTACAAACCCGATTCCAAAAAAGTTGGGACACTGTACAAATTGTGAATAAAAACAGAATGCAATGATGTGGAAGTTTCAAATTTCAATATTTTATTCAGAATACAACATAGATGACATATCAAATGTTTAAACTGAGAAAATGTATCATTTTAAGGGAAAAATAAGTTGATTTTAAATTTCATGGCATCAACACATCTCAAAAAAGTTGGGACAAGGCCATGTTTACCACTGTGTGGCATCCCCTCTTCTTTTTATAACAGTCTGCAAACGTCTGGGGACTGAGGAGACAAGTTGCTCAAGTTTAGGAATAGGAATGTTGTCCCATTCTTGTCTAATACAGGCTTCTAGTTGCTCAACTGTCTTAGGTCTTCTTTGTCGCATCTTCCTCTTTATGATGCGCCAAATGTTTTCTATGGGTGAAAGATCTGGACTGCAGGCTGGCCATTTCAGTACCCGGATCCTTCTTCTACGCAGCCATGATGTTGTAATTGATGCAGTATGTGGTCTGGCATTGTCATGTTGGAAAATGCAAGGTCTTCCCTGAAAGAGACGACGTCTGGATGGGAGCATATGTTGTTCTAGAACTTGGATATACCTTTCAGCATTGATGGTGCCTTTCCAGATGTGTAAGCTGCCCATGCCACACACACTCATGCAACCCCATACCATCAGAGATGCAGGCTTCTGAACTGAGCGCTGATAACAACTTGGGTTGTCCTTGTCCTCTTTAGTCCGGATGACATGGCGTCCCAGTTTTCCAAAGAGAACTTCAAATTTTGATTCGTCTGACCACAGAACAGTTTTCCACTTTGCCACAGTCCATTTTAAATGAGCCTTGGCCCAGAGAAAACGCCTGTGCTTCTGGATCATGTTTAGATATGGCTTCTTTTTTGACCTATAGAGTTTTAGCCGGCAACGGCGAATGGCACGGTGGATTGTGTTCACCGACAATGTTTTCTGGAAGTATTCCTGAGCCCATGTTGTGATTTCCATTACAGTAGCATTCCTGTATGTGATGCAGTGCCGTCTAAGGGCCCGAAGATCACGGGCATCCAGTATGGTTTTCCGGCCTTGACCCTTACGCACAGAGATTGTTCCAGATTCTCTGAATCTTTGGATGATATTATGCACTGTAGATGATGATAACTTCAAACTCTTTGCAATTTTTCTCTGAGAAACTCCTTTCTGATATTGCTCCACTATTTTTCGCCGCAGCATTGGGGGAATTGGTGATCCTCTGCCCGTCTTGACTTCTGAGAGACACTGCCACTCTGAGAGGCTCTTTTTATACCCAATCATGTTGCCAATTGACCTAATAAGTTGCAAATTGGTCCTCCAGCTGTTCCTTATATGTACATTTAACTTTTCCGGCCTCTTATTGCTACCTGTCCCAACTTTTTTGGAATGTGTAGCTCTCATGAAATCCAAAATGAGCCAATATTTGGCATGACATTTCAAAATGTCTCACTTTCAACATTTGATATGTTATCTATATTCTATTGTGAATAAAATATAAGTTTATGAGATTTGTAAATTATTGCATTCCTTTTTTATTTACAATTTGTACAGTGTCCCAACTTTTTTGGAATCGGGTTTGTACAAGCATAGATAAATACAATAGAAGAAAGATACAATGAAATAAGCATGCTTTATGTTTTTCAGGTAAATCTAACAGTATGCAGGTACAGAAATTCAATAATCAAATGTAAAATAAGTCTTCACTATATAAATGAAATATAAACTGTATTAATTCATTAATTATCTTTGTTAAAGCTACAAAAGTCATTTTCTCTTTTTTTTTCTTTCTGTTGTTTGATCACCATTGGAGACACAAACAGCTGCGGGTACATTAGGCTGCTGTCCCTTTAAGACGAATGCACAGACAGGCCCGTCGCAAGGGGGGTGCGAGGCTGTTGCTATAGTGACGAACAATTTGTTGTTTATGTGGATATTTAAGAAAAAATATTCAGTATATTCAGTTTAACAGCATTAGGTTCACGAAGTTAAACTGTAACTGAACTGCACAGTGCGCACATTTTGACGCTTAAATTATGTTCTAAATTATGAATGGGTCAAACGCGTTTGCAAAACGGCCTGAATCCACTTGAACTTGTTTGGACTGCTCTCTCACTGAATCATCTGAAACGATTTCTCAGTCAGTGAAATAAACAAACTGTATTGAGAGAACAACCAGCGCTGTTTTTAGTAGTTTTCGCTAAATGGATGTCTGACAATTTCGTTGCTTTTTTGCAGTTTTCATATTTAAAAACGTTTAAAACGTCTAGAGATAGAGTAGGCTTTACTCGTTATGCGGCACTGATGCTCCGAAAGGTGCATAATAGTTAGGCTATATGGTTTTTTAACTTTATAGTGTCCGTCCATGCTTTCTCCGTCCATGCAATAAATGCACATCCTTCAATGAGCGCAGATTTCTAGTGTAGCCTATTTACTTGAACTTCTTAGGTAGCCTAATATCTATGGTTTAACCCATTTCAGAGGCAACCAAAATCAGAATTTGAATGGACTGAATAAAGCTCTCTCTATGAACTTGACATGTGACGTTGCGCTGACTGACATGTATGTGCATGAATCACTGTCACGCACAGTCTCACGCAAAGAGAAATATTGTAAGTTACTGCATAATACATTTTTAACAAGCAGAATAATACAGCATCACGATACATTTTTAGCTATGTCTTTTAACTATTATAGTATTTTGAAGGACAAAAACATAAACTTGAACTATTGGCTTTTACATCAAGTCAGCTGTCACTTTACTTTGCGCGAGGCCCTGTGCGGTCGCACATTTGGCACAGCCCTTGCGACGGTACTGTGCACAGACCTAGTATAAATGACATGCATCCGTTTTCTTTTCTTTCTCAGTTGTTTGCAACACATAACCGACTGTGTTTACTAGGGATACTCGACAAGACCGGCATTTTGACATTTTGCGTGCACATGTCCGTTTCCTGTCTGCACTGCTCTCTGTGTGTGTGTGTGTGTACAGAAAACAGCGCGAATTACAGTCCTCTTGTGCTTGATGTATGACTCCACTCAACGAATGCAAATGATAAACTTTCACTCTATGATGGTTAAACTTTGCAATTAATCCGCGAATCACATCCGTTCTGAACCAGGGTGCAGCTGGCCCGTACGGATCACGGATCAACTACGATCCTTATACTTGACATTGCACATCCTGCGATGTGACTATCGCGGATGCGCACATCGCGATATCGATATCGTGCAGCCCTAATTCCCACATCATGGTTGTTGTATCTATCTATCTATTCAGAAATGACTATGTGGCACCATGAGATGTCTTTGAGCTAGTGTGCTCTGTGCCTAAAACAGAAGAAAAAAAACAACTTTAGTGGAGAACACAGCCTGTCTCCCTTGTCATCTAAATAATGAGTTTCATTTAGTCTGACACCATACTGGGAAAGTTTCAGTATCTGCATCCCAAAATTGACTTCATTTGCCAGTCCCTTGCTCTCTCAGACAAGACTAAATTAATTAACGGCAGATTGATATTGCTCTTCTCTCATAATGTGGTCCGTGGAGAAAACGTGACCCACTGCTTGCACCTTGCCTGAGGACTAAGTGATCTGGGGGGGGGATCTAGGTCCAGGTTTTTCTTTCTTCAGATTGCATTTGCAGCAAGATGGAGCACTTTTTGAATCTGAGAGCCATCTGCTTTGATGCACACCGCCTGTTGTATTTGAACATTTAATTTCGTTGGAAGTGAAACAGAGATAATGACCCTCTCTCGTTGTCTTCACTGAGGGAAGCTTCCGTAGCCAGTGCATGTGTGTGTGTTGCGCACCAACATTTCTCCCCAGGATTAATTAGTTTGATTCACACTGTGACAGCCATGCCAACATCACTCCCCGGGGTAACTGGCAAACAAACAGTAGAAAAGAGACACCTTTTGTGTGTGTGTGTGTGTGTGTGCATGTTAGTTAAGCTTGGGTATATGTGCGTTTCTGTGCTCAGCTTTAGCGAGAGTTTGTCAGATGCGGTACCCTGCATGCATTTACCCTCCTGAATTCTTTAATTAGCGTACAGTAAATACTTAGACGACAGCAGAATGCTTGGGGGTTGGAGAAGGGAAAAACCCAAGGCTGCGTTAAGCTCCGGGGGAATGGGAAGTAAATCTGCAAGGTGGGGGTGGTACGGTGTTGCCTCCAGGCAACATAGTCTATTTTAGTTTATTTTTAATAAAATGAAACACCAATTTATTGGTCAAACCTATCTCATGGGAGAAGAACTTGAATACTAGTCAATGAAAGTGCAAAAAATTGGTCACATGACCCACAGGGGTCCATTTTGTGCACAGGTCATATGGATCCATATTTTCTCCAACGAAAAGTGCATTTTTCACAAATTTCCGTCCAGTTAATCACCCACAAAAAATATGAGGCACCTTCACTGGTAAGTAAAGAAGTATTTTCAAGAACTTTACATTATATATCATCAAATGTTTTAGAGTAAATAACAAAAAACTGTGTAACATTGTACCATAATGGAATCGCATAAGGCCATACCAGACACACTAGGTTGGATACAATTATAGTATATTTGTCAGGAAAAGAGTTAGAATTCTCTAAATATATTTGCATTTTTGAATGATTTCGTAATGCACTTATAAGAATAGTAATTCACATACTATAACTGCACATATTATGATCTGCACATTTTCTATAGCACTTAAAAAAAGGTATAAAACACAACTGCAGCTGATGAGGGTGAGGATGAGGTGTCATACTGTCATGAGGAAAATGAGGCCATAGTGACAATCCGGCTGGGAGAGATCGGAGATGAGGATGAAGATGGATATGATAACTTGATATGATGGTTTGGTGATACTTGTGTTCCACAATGGTACAATGTTGCCTGAGAGCAACAGCTGAATTTGAAATGTTGCTTTTTATTACATTTTTTAAAAAACAATTTTTCCTCATTGAAATCATATTGCATACCATAGAGGGTTAAAAAAAATAGTGGCATCCGGTCTGACAGCTTGCGATGCACCTCAATGATCTTGTTGCATTTGTGGCACATTTGTGTGGTGGTGCGTGTGCTCGCAAAAGCACGCTCTCTATTGTTGTGCAGTGTGACAGTCTGCGGAATGAAGATTTCCGAAGAACAAATCTGAGCCCAACCATTATTAGCCCAACCATCCCCGGGAGAAACTCTCCAAGGCCGTTTACATGACATGGCCGTTCTGACAGTATATGTTTTGGGATTCATAATAAGCCTCTTATCTGCACTGGAATTGGCTTCTTGTTGGAGGCTGTAAGTAATTGATAATATGGAAACTTGATGAAAGCGCCACTGTCACTGAGGCCCGGAGGCTGCGCTGTGATATATGTTTCATAGAAGACAATGTAATCGACTCCATAAAGCTCTCAGTTAATGGGGGCGATTGCTAAAGGAAGGAGGGGTGGATTCAGCATTAAACACCCACCACGGAGCCATCTTTAGTCCGCGTTTCAAGTGTCACGCCCCTATAATATAATAATGGTAGAATCTATTCCAATAACTTCCTTTGTATTATTAAAGCATATGTGTATAATTTTGTGCCACTAGCATTACCAAACAAAAAATGTACACAGTTCAGCTATAATTGGCGGCAAGGCCGTAACCATGTCTTAGACATTGGGGGGGACCAACGCTTTTTTTTTTGCGTGGGGAAGGGGGGGTATTGGTCTTATTAGTTTATTTAAAGGAATTTGATTATGATTAAAAGGGATTTAAAGGAAAATGGTAAAAGTTCTAGTTCTATTGTAGTTATGAAGTATTTACAAAATAATATATTTTTTAAAAATATGCACACATTCACTCTTATTTTCATCTGCCTAATATGTAAAAATGCTAAACGTTTCTTGTCACGTCAAATTTATGATTTACATAAATAGTGTCAAATTTTTAATTAAAAATGGTGAAATTTCATAGAAAATGCCAAGTAGTTTGCATCACTCGATATTACTGTTGGTCGCTGAACGTTTTAAACAGCTGTCAAATATTGAATGTTTAGCTACTTACATCTTACGACGCACTCTTTCAGTGCTAATGTTTCGCTTTGGAATTTGGCACTAACGGTAAGCCCCGCCTTCTTTGATTTGATTGGCCATCTCACTCATTCTGACAGTGACGAGCGCTGTTAGACCGCTGAGGCAGACCAACTTAAAAAATGTAACATTTTACTTTTGTCATCCTAGCAACAAACAGAGCGGTGTGTAATGGAGTACAGCAGAGCAGCATCAAGAATATCAAATATTGGGGGGGACAATTTGGTCATTTCTAATTATTCGGGGGGACTTGTCCTCCTCAATGTCTATGGTGGTTACGGGCCTGATTGGTGGTGGTTTTAAATTCATCCCCTAACCAAAAGGATTTGTTCATTTGATTCATCCAGAGATCACACCAGTACTATAGGTGTAAGTTATTGTATCATTAATTAATTTTGTTCAACACATTAGGTCATTACTGAAACAAGTCTATTAAGCTGTAAAATGTCTATAGAGCGACTAAGAGACTGTCTCCACAAATGACAACAATAATTCTCCATTTTGTCAGCTCACCCCCCAGGCTATAGAGAAAATAATAGCCTAAATAAATGGATTATGAGTTTACCATCCTTTTGTGATTTTAATTGTGTTATCAGTCATTTTTACAGATTCCTAAACCGAGATCATTCTTCTGCCCCCTTTCTCTTCTTTGTTAGATCCGGTTGGCTTGTTGAACAAGATCGACTCTAATGCCAAATTGAACAACTGACATGCCCCTTTTGTTCTGTCGCTGTCGGTAAGTATATCCTCATTCTTGACGGACATGCTTAGTTTGTTCTTGAACGGCTTGTCTTATTTATTGACAAATAACATCCCAGTTTGGTCAGTGTCACTTATGGCTTGTTTCCCCTTACGGTTAAATTCAGTACAGTATGATTCGGGGCCGTAAACCCTGATCCGGCTTGCGTTTCCACCGCCAACAGTACCCTTATGATAGGCGTGGTGTAACAATCGACATCGTTCTCGCGCAAAGAAGAAAGTGATACAGTGAACAACAATGGACGACATACAGCAAATCTTGTTCTTGTTTCTCGGCATGTGCCTGTTGTCACAAGAAGACGACCCTCTTTGTTTGAGCCAAGGCTGCAGGCTGCAAAGAAAAACAGTCGAAAAAGCACGTGCAAGTGACGATTCTCTGTCAACCAATCAACGTTCTGCAGTGAGTCTAGCTCCACCCTTTAGTACCGGACTACTGTGCTAGGTACCTCAACGGAAGGGTGCCAAAAAAGTGGTTCAGAATTAGGGTGCCGTTCACAACTTCTGTCAATGGAAACGGCAAAAACTGCGTGCCGTACTGAACCGTACCGCTCGGTGGAAACTAGCCATTAGAGTTGCTTAGTCTCCAAACATGAACACTAGGTTCAACCATTGATATTGGTCCTTCGTAACCAGCACGTTAATGCTATTTGTTGGTGCTATAGTCAGTTTTTAAAGGCAGGAAAACGTTCACACATTTGTTAAGAGAGAGACTTCAGTCAATGAAACATATCTTCAGTGCATAGAGGTGTACAAGAATGATTTGTTTTTAAAAAAAAAAATCTGAATCACTCATGATTGAAACACCACTATTGTTAATGCATTTGTTAACTCCTTGTCTCTGAACTCGCGGCCCGGAAGAAAATGAGTCACCTGTTAATGTTGTGTAGGAACCAGAGGATGCAAATTATCTACAACACTGAGCTTGACATTTTGTGTTGACCATTCATCTTGCAAATGTCTATTATGAAATAATGGCTTTTAAGACACAGTGACAGTTACTCAGAGAGTGCGGCTGCCTGCAAAAGTTTCTCTGTTAGAGTTTACTTTTCTGATTTAATCATAGCAGTGCATCATTAATCTTCATCTGCCGGACACTTTGGCATACGACTAAAGAGATAATCGGGAATAAGAAATTGTTGGAAGGGAGAGTTCGGGGGTTCTAGTTTCATTTTGTGCTGAATCAGTGGTCACCCATAAGACTCTGTGCCCTGCGTGACTCGGAGAGTCTCTCAGTAATGAGAAACCATTGGAAGTGGTTCTGCTGGAGTTTGTCATGGCATTTGGTTCCTCCATATACTGAGCTGAGTTTCAAGGTTCAAAGAACTTACATATTTAATGAAGACAGAAGGCTAGAAGGTGAAATGTTGATACAATGCCCCTTACTCTTGACTGCACTGTAAAATCCAATACATCATCCACATTGCCATGTACACTCTAAAAAATGCTGGGTAAAAACAACCCAAGTTAGGTTGAAAATGGACAAATCCAGCAATTGGGTTGTTTTAACTCAGCGATTGGGTTGTTTTAACCGAACATTTAACCCAACCGCTGGGTTAAAACAACCCAGTTGCTGGACTTGGGTTGTTTTTAACCCAGTATTTTTTAAAGTATACAGTTGGGTTCACAAGTCTGAGAGCACATTGAAATATGAAAGGGATAGTTCACCCAAAAATGTAAATTCTGTCATCATTTACTCGCCCTCATGTCGTTCCAAACCCGTAAGACTTTCATTCATCTTCGGAACACAAATTGGTAACACTTTATAATAACTGCATGCTATGAATCATTACACTCTAAAAAAACACTGGGTTAAAAACAACCATTTCTGGGTTATTTGGCAACCCAGCGCTGGGTAATTATTGGACAGAACACATGCTGGGTTATTTTTACCCAGCTTGTTGGGTTTTATACATTAACCCATTTTCTGTGGGGGGTTTTAAAGTGCTGGGTCAGTTAATTTGATATTGAAGGTTTTTCATTTTAAATAAAAATGCACTCTAAAATCTGTTATATATATATATCTCAACATGTCCTCCAACCAATACGCCTATATAGGTCGTTTGTCACTTCCCTGAAATACGACCCATAGGAGCGTTTACTAAAGTTGCGCCCCTATCGACAACAGGACACTTTCATTTTAATGCATTGTTCCCTTTTATCTGTGTCATATTTCAGGTTTTGCATAGCTCAATTGGTAGAGCATTGCAATATACACTCACCTAAAGGATTATTAGGAACACCTGTTCAATTTCTCATTAATGCAATTATCTAATCAACCAATCACATGGCAGTTGCTTCAATGCATTTAGGGGTGTGGTCCTGGTCAAGACAATCTCCTGAACTCCAAACTGAATGTCAGAATGGGAAAGAAAGGTGATTTAAGCAATTTTGAGCGTGGCATGGTTGTTGGTGCCAGACGGGCCGGTCTGAGTATTTCACAATCTGCTCAGTTACTGGGATTTTCACGCACAACCATTTCTAGAGTTTACAAAGAATGGTGTGAAAAGGGAAAAACATCCAGTATGCGGCAGTCCTGTGGGCGAAAATGCCTTGTTGATGCTAGAGGTCAGAGGAGAATGGGCCGACTGATTCAAGCTGATAGAAGAGCAACTTTGACTGAAATAACCACTCGTTACAACCGAGGTATGCAGCAAAGCATTTGTGAAGCCACAACACGCACAACCTTGAGGCGGATGGGCTACAACAGCAGAAGACCCCACCGGGTACCACTCATCTCCGCTACAAATAGGAAAAAGAGGCTACAATTTGCACGAGCTCACCAAAATTGGACAGTTGAAGACTGGAAAAATGTTGCCTGGTCTGATGAGTCTCGATTTCTGTTGAGACATTCAGATGGTAGAGTCAGAATTTGGCGTAAACAGAATGAGAACATGGATCCATCATGCCTTGTTACCACTGTGCAGGCTGGTGGTGGTGGTGTAATGGTGTGGGGGATGTTTTCTTGGCACACTTTAGGCCCCTTAGTGCCAATTGGGCATCGTTTAAATGCCACGGCCTACCTGAGCATTGTTTCTGACCATGTCCATCCCTTTATGACCACCATGTACCCATCCTCTGATGGCTACTTCCAGCAGGATAATGCACCATGTCACAAAGCTCGAATCATTTCAAATTGGTTTCTTGAACATGACAATGAGTTCACTGTACTAAAATGGCCCCCACAGTCACCAGATCTCAACCCAATAGAGCATCTTTGGGATGTGGTGGAACGGGAGCTTCGTGCCCTGGATGTGCATCCCACAAATCTCCATCAACTGCAAGATGCTATCCTATCAATATGGGCCAACATTTCTAAAGAATGCTTTCAGCACCTTGTTGAATCAATGCCACGTAGAATTAAGGCAGTTCTGAAGGCGAAAGGGGGTCAAACACAGTATTAGTATGGTGTTCCTAATAATCCTTTAGGTGAGTGTACAACATGTAATCATGTGATCATGCAATTGTGGGTTCGATCCCAGGGAACGCATGTGTTCATAAAGTGTATATGCACTATAAATCACTGGGTAGGTTTAGGGGTGGGGTGGGTGTAGTTGTTAATAAAAAATGATTTTTGCTAAATGGAAATATGACAAATGGTGGTAAAAAGTCCACACATTGCATTTAAATGATCACGCATTTTGATTGGTAACAACAGTCATACATCATTTCATGACGTCAGACGTAACACGACACTGTCATTATTTTTACGCCAGCTAGAGGGCGCATGACTTTAAAACGTAAATAAAGGTCGTAATAAGGTGCTTGAAAAACAACCTATAGAGTCGGGTTTTTTTGGTGGACAGTCTGATATATATAGGACAGGAACAGTTCATATACCATATTTTTTATTCAGTGGCAAGTCAGTCTTTTACAGTCATAAAATACTCAAAAAATTTTTGTAAACGTGTCAGGAGCAGCAGCAGCCAATGGGAATTTGTGGGAAGAAAACTGGGATCAGTAAGCTGTTCCAGTTCATTAAATGACAATCTTATATATTCATTTTTGAAAAGTTACATAAACAGCTTTACCTTGTGCCATCTCGTCTGTCAGACATTTAACTTTCAACCCGTCAAACCCATACTGCGACCACAGCCGTGACGCTAGTGCACTAGATCAACAGCGCTCCTATTATAGGATGTCGCGTCGTGTTTTAGGCCTGGTCGCGCATTCGTTTGGAGGGAAGTTAAACTTCCTGGTAGCACTGGCGCGTCGTTCGGCTAGCGTTCAACAGACGTTAGCTGTGACTTACATGTAAGAGAAAAAAAGGTGTGAGACTACAGACATTTTCCTCTTTGTACAGTAATAATTTGATAGGGAAACAATGCAATACAAACCTTAATTTCATTCAGGAAGTTCCCATCAGGAAGATTTCTCTCAGAACAGAACACAAAATGGCCGCTGACAAATGTATCCAGTTTTAACCATTTTGGCACAGACTACCCAACATTGGGTTACACTGACCTAGCAGCTAAGTTACAGAAAAACTACCCAGCACTGGGTAAAAATATTCAAAATATCCCAATAAAATGACCCAGCAGGCTGAACCCAGCATTTGGGTTTAAAAAAAATTACCCAGCATTTGTTAGAGTGTAGTTAAGCATTAGTAAATAGTTAATTCGTCATTTATAAAGAATTAATAGACATTAATAAGCAGTTTATAAATACAGCTATAAATGCTTTATTCTTGATTCATAAGCATGTCTATAATGTGTTTAATTATTGTATTTTCATACTTTTATTAATGATCAATTTATCATTTACAAACCAGTTATTTAGGAGTTGTCAGTGGTTCATAAGATCATTTAGAAAGTGTAAGTAAATGATTAATAAACTATTTAAATGTACATGTATACATGTTATTATTTAGACATGCAGTAATAGTTACTAGTGTGTTAATAAATGCTTTATTAACATGTATTCCTACTGTAATTCAGGTAGTTATATAACATTTAGTAGTTGTCCGTTAACTATTTTTGTGAGGACTGTTTATGCCCCGTAAAGCTTTTACAAAGGAGATTTAAAGGCTCAGTTATCTTCTGCACTTTAAAACTTTTCTTAACCCTGAAAAGAAACACAATTTTATGATTTAAAAAAAAAAATGTTTTTATGAAATTAATAAGAATTGACTCTTCACTCAATGTGCTAACATTTTTATTAAATTAAACAATTTTATTTCAAATATCAGGCTTTAGGAGTCGGACCACAACATACTTTTGAAATTGAAGTGCAACTCACAACAAATAGATTTGCAATGCTCTAAAATGAACGAAAAGAGAGATAACACAATATAAATTTTAAAGCGTTTTTATGGTCTTTTTTACATCCAAATTCCAGATTTGGTGCTGCAATGTGTGGGCTATGGAGTGTTGGCCATTGTTTCACAACCCACGGGCTTGTCTCTTCTTTGTCTCTGCAGTTGTTTGTGAGTGGGGAGCTAAATGGGATTTTAAAGGGCTATTTTTTATGTTTGTCACACACCATGTTAAACAAATCTCTCATCAAAGCCTCCTCTGCAATTAAGCCCACGGAACATAGAGCTCATTCACAGTCAGTTACAATTTACCCAACCACAAACATGATACCCATTCCTCAAGTCCACATGGCTCAAAATCCTTACAAGCTGAATGTTGCGACTGCGCATGTCTTGTTAAAATTTGTCAGTAGACATTTGGGGGGGAAAGTCACCCACACTTTTATTAAAATGAACTTTATTCTCACTCAGTATTTGCATTTACTATAAAGGCACCTTCTAGGTTCAAAGTCAAGTTCTGCTGACATCATCCCTGATGTGACATTTTAATGAAATAATGAATTCATCAAATGATGAGATTTCTGCTTTTAAACTGTCCGGAATGCCATGCACCCTTGATTTCCATTTGTTAGTGCGTTACTGTAAACATTACATGACTCATTTTGGTTTGTTTGGGGGGTTTTTTGACTAAGGGACAAGTCAAAATTATTTTCTGTGGTAAAATACAGCATGCCACAAATGCTGTTTATAAAACGTGGATCTGGCCAGAGAAAGTCTTGAACTAGAAGTTATAATGGCTGACATAAGGCTGTCAACGCTCTGATTAGACTGTGCTAGAAAGGCCTTGAGAGTTATGAAGGTGTGCTGATTGCAATATCTTTCAGAAGTCCTTTGAGAAGTAAATTGCGGTAACCTTGGAGTTTGGTAATTACCCAGACTGCTATCATTCTGGTAGTAAAAGAAAGGCCTTTCTAAACTCATGCACAGCGTCTTCTTTAATAGGATATTCAGCCGGAGGCTAAGCAAAGGGTAATGACAAACGTCTGCTGTGACTTCTAGACACTTTAGTGCTGGACGACTGCTTCTCAGTGGGCTTTCAATGTTAAGTGAGGATGGTTTTATGAGGGTAACGTCTTGCATTCCATCTGTCAGGAGACACCCTCACCCTTGTGCTTGAGCAGAAGTCATCAACTTTGACTGTTGATACTTTATCCAACTTTGTTGCATGAACTCTTTTATCAATTCCATAAGGTGCTTGTTTTAAGAGAAATGTAACAACTTCTTGGTATCAGCATCTACACCAGTGAAGTTGTCTTTCAAAAAAAATGGTTTTAGGCAACAAAAAAAACTGCCTGGGATCTACTACACCAACCTAATACAAACAATCTGCTGTATTATATATTTTGTGTATTGATTTGTATACAGTAACAATTTGCATTGCAATGGTGGCGCAGTTTGATTTAAAAGGTAATCCAAAATTACAATTAAACTTTTCAATAATCTTGGTACCTGGCATGTGAGTGAAGCAGAGTGGTGTGACATGATTTTGACTACTTCATTAAGTTTTGTAGAAAGACATTCTGTAAAGCGAATTTCGTTCTGTATGAATTGTATCTGAATTGTAATCAATGTTTCATCAACCAATTGCCTGGATTTAATAAATAAAAAACAAAACAAGAACGTCGGGTGTGGATTGAAGTGCGTAACAAACGAACCCACTACCATGTTTCCGCAGCCTCTTAGTAGTCTACATCTTTGTTTTTAATGAATTTCTTGAAAATATGTCTCAATTACAGTAGGCCTATAGATAGTTATGATATCTGTGGCTTTAAACTGTATAAAATGGTATAAATAAACATGGCGTGACTTGACAAACATATCTACATGATCAGACTATGATCATAAAAAAATTTTCACCGCTGTCATATTTGTTGTGTTTTTATTATGGAGAGGAAAGCACTCTGCACATATGTATATACAGTGTTTGTGCAGAGTGTGGAAGCTAAAGTATAGCGTGTTTCATGACATGGAGGCGCCGGCGCGATCACTTTTTTCCTGACAACAGCGGAAACAACTTAAAATACTCTGTGATTTTTGGTCATACAGATAAGAGTAATACATCATTCATGTAAATATCTACTTTTATTTTGTGTAAACTCACAATAACAAGAAAACGTTGTGCCTTTGTAAAATAAAGAAATCATAGCCTACAGGATGCGTTTTCTGCCGTCTCGGTCTCCGTGAACTAGAGCGCGTCTCATAAATGAACCGAAACTCAGCGTATAGGCTATGCCTCACAGACATGAGAAATGTATCTATAGAAAGCTTAAAATGTCTACTTTTAAATTAATTAATTTAGAAACCAAAAACAAAATACACTTGCTCTCCGCTCTGGAGGAAACATTACCACTCCGCTCCCTGCTCCGCTTCGCTCACATGCTCTACTACCAGGTGCATTTGATTTGTGGCTCCACTGTGGCTAAAATGGGTTGGCCTGACATAGTTGCAACTTTTTGCCCTTTAAAAGTAGTGTTTAATTTCTAGTGTCATCAAACAAAACTGCAACTTCTGCCCCAAATTGCTTTTATCGGGGTGGCCACAGAATAGCAGCCGAGAGCCAGAGTATTTCAGCTTCTCATGGAAATCAACCTACATAAGTATTGTCTCTCCATAGCTGGGATAGGAGAAAACATTCTTGCATCAAAATAACTAATACATAACAAAATAACACTTCACCAGTAAAATCTTTGTATGTTTACTTTGAATCTAAAGTTGGACGGCAAAGTTGGAGAAGTAACAGTGCTCCCTATAACCAGTCCATCGCTGGCTTTTAAAGGGATAGTTCACCCAAAAATGAAAATTAGCCCATGATTTACTCACCCTCAAGTCATCCTAGGTGTATATGACGTTCTTCTTTCAGACAAATAAAATCGGAGTTATATTAAAAAAGTCCTGGCTAATCTAAGCATTATAATGGCAGTGAATTGTTGCCTCATTTATGAAGTCCATAAAAGTGCATCTATCCATCATATAACTGCTCCACAATAAAAAAGTTAATGAAGGCCTTCTGAGGCGAAGTGGTGCGTTTGTGTAAGAAAAATATCCATATTTAAAACTTTATAGACTAAAATTAACTTCCGGCGGACTGCCATAAGCATCGACTTACGGCGAAAGAGTAACCCTTGACCCTTAAACCCTTGACGCATGCATATTGACGAACGCAGAAGCGCAGAGGATAGAGCAAAACAAAACACCGGTCATGAATTAGAAGTCTAAAACGAGAATTTTTGAAGAGAAATGGCAGAGGATTTCGATAAAAGAGAAGAGGGGCTTGAGTTTGTTGCCCAGCACTATCCGCGAGAGAGCTTGCGCTGCTCCTGTACATCGCGTCAGGGGTTACTCTTTTAGCGCAAGTCGACTTGCGTGCCGCTGACCGCCGGAAGCTAGTTATTTTAGTCTATAAAGTTTTAAATATGGATATTTTTCTTACACAAACGCACCACTTCGCTTCAGAAGGCCTTTATTAACTTTTTTTATTGTGGAGCAGTTATATGATGGATAGATGCACTTTTATGGACTTCATAAATGAGGCAACAATTCACTGCCATTATAATGCTTGGATTAGCCAGGACCTTTTTTTTTTAAAATATAACTCAGATTGTATTCGTCTGAAAGAAGAATGTCATATACACCTAGGATGACTTGAGGGTGAGTAAATCATGGGCTAATTTTCATTTTTGGGTGAACTAACCCTTTAAGGGTGAATGACAGTGGTATTCTTGATTTCTGTCGTTACCGATGCTAACATATTGGTAGAGTCACTGACCAACTGAATTTCCACTTTCAGACTGCAAATGCGTCGCCAAAGGCACAGCTTAGACATATAGTTCAACAGCAACACTGAATGTAAATGTCCTTTACTCTGCTATCCAGGGCACCACTTGCCACAAATGATTAAGACTATTTATATTCTTCTATATTTTTTAAAGAAGTTAAAATACTGGCTTGGCAGCATGTAAGAGCAAAACTTCAGTTTATTTGACAAAGAACAGGTAATTGCTTTTTGGGTTAGACATTTACACCGGCCGGGCAACAGCAACAGTTTGGAGAGTGCAAGCTAACGTTTCTATTCTTAGTGCCCTGGCAGCTATGTTGAGTTCTTTACTTTTCAGAACACTCACAGGTGCTTATCTGAACCCTGGATAAACCAGGAAACTCATGACAGAGACTCCCATTACCTAAACTTTGAGAGACAGAGCCGCCCTTTGCCTTGAGGGAGAGTAATGTTGAGCTCTGCTGTGGCGGCCGGTAATGAAAGCCAGTGGCTCGGTGACGTGAGAGTGTCTCTCAGGCTGGGGGAATGGATGCGGTTGTCTGTGGTGACACAAGCAAACATGTCAGCCCTGTCAGATAAACCGGGTGATGTGGTGCAAGCCGTTGTTCTTTTACAACACGCTGCCTTTTTCCACCCCAGCAACTGCTATTATGCGCGTCATCTTGAAGGTAAGACATAGGGCAGCGCTGCAAAAACAGCGTAAATAAAATAAATCATCTCAGCAGATTTTCTGTATATGAAACATAACGTTCCATGTGTAGTCAAGCTGATGAATTGCCCAGTTTTGTAACGAAACAAAGAATCGGAGCATATAAAGAGACTTTCCCTGAGATGGGAATCTGCAGGCATTCAGTTTGTGCTTAATGTGGTTATCTACAACATTTTGGTGCACTGCAGTTAGGCCTGTTTCAGCAGTAGATAATGGCCACCGCTGTCTTAGTTTCATTATAATGCTTTATTTCCTCATATTGTACTGTACATACTTATTAGCAAATGCATTTTGGTTTTGTTTGTGAATTCAACATTATTTCGAATGGTTGTACATGTCCATTCTTTATTTGCAAATGGCTTCATGCAGTACATTTGACTTTTCTCAAAATAAGATCATCAGTAGGGTAATAAAATTGTTCACACTCTTTCTTAATTTATCAGCTGACGATTTTGCTGAAAGCATATATTAAATATTCATTTTTGTTATTGGCAAACAAAACCTGTTTTTGTTTAATATTTAGAAAAATGGCTTCCAACAAAGTACTGTGGAGCTGATTGTATCAGATACCTTGTTAATATTCTATACCTATCAGGACTGTAGAGTGCGACAAAATAATCGGTCTGTGGGATGAATAAATTTACCACAGTAGCACACATGTGATATAGTTTTGCATGTGTGTGAGACAGAGGTGCTTGTTTGTGTTAGGTAAGAGTTTGCTGTGTCCTTGTTTGTGTGTGAGGTTAATCTAGGGCTGCACTATTAAGTTTTAATTAAATACACTCACCTAAAGGATTATTATGAACACCATACTAATACTGTGTTTGACCCCCTTTCGCCTTCAGAACTGCCTTAATTCTACGTGGCATTGATTCAACAAGGTGCTGAAAGCATTCTTTAGAAATGTTGGCCCATATTGATAGGATAGCATCTTGCAGTTGATGGAGATTTGTGGGATGCACATCCAAGGCACGAAGCTCCCGTTCCACCACATCCCAAAGATGCTCTATTGGTTTGAGATCTGGTGACTGTGGGGGCCATTTTAGTACAGTGAACTCATTGTCATGTTCAAGAAACCAATTTGAAATGATTCGAGCTTTGTGACATGGTGCATTATCCTGCTGGAAGTAGCCATCAGAGGATGGGTACATGGTGGTCATAAAGGGATGGACATGGTCAGAAACAATGCTCAGGTAGGCCGTGGCATTTAAACGATGCCCAATTGGCACTAAGGGGCCTAAAGTGTGCCAAGAAAACATCCCCCACACCATTACACCACCACCACCAGCCTGCACAGTGGTAACAAGGCATGATGGATCCATGTTCTCATTCTGTTTACGCCAAATTCTGACTCTACCATCTGAATGTCTCAACAGAAATCGAGACTCATCAGACCAGGCAACATTTTTCCAGTCTTCAACTGTCCAATTTTGGTGAGCTCGTGCAAATTGTAGCCTCTTTTTCCTATTTGTAGTGGAGATGAGTGGTACCCGGTGGGGTCTTCTGCTGTTGTAGCCCATCCGCCTCAAGGTTGTGCGTGTTGTGGCTTCACAAATGCTTTGCTGCATACCTCGGTTGTAACGAGTGGTTATTTCAGTCAAAGTTGCTCTTCTATCAGCTTGAATCAGTCGGCCCATTCTCCTCTGACCTCTAGCATCAACAAGGCATTTTCGCCCACAGGACTGCCACATACTGGATGTTTTTCCCTTTTCACACCATTCTTTGTAAACTCTAGAAATGGTTGTGCGTGAAAATCGCAGTAACTGAGCAGATTGTGAAATACTCAGACCGGCCCGTCTGGCACCAACAACCATGCCACGCTCAAAATTGCTTAAATCACCTTTCTTTCCCATTCTGACATTCAGTTTGGAGTTCAGGAGATTGTCTTGACCAGGACCACACCCCTCAATGCATTGAAGCAACTGCCATGTGATTGGTTGATTAGATAATTGCATTAATGAGAAATTGAACAGGTGTTCCTAATAATCCTTTAGGTGAGTGTATATGCGCAGTATATTTCATGGTGAAGCTTAGCACTGAGATCTGATCATCTCTGGAAGCACTGTGAGTTTGAGTCACTTATAACGTGCATTTGAAAAAGCAACACGGACCAAATATCTTCCTAAACTTGTAATGAGAAGCATCTATAAATCTGTTGTCCAACAAAAGAGAACCTTTGATGACATATTTTTACTTTAAACTCACTTCATAACATCAGCACAAAGGCTTATGTAGTCATCACCTGATACAATCAATCCTACCACCACAGGAGTACTATTTAAAAAATGACTTGCCTCTGATGGAGGATGATTTTTCGGCCCCTTGTATCCCGGACGAGCCGCCAGATCGGTTGTCGAGTGTTTGAAATAACTTCCTTTTGTGATCTGATGTGGCTTCATGTCATAGAATGAGGCCGAAATTATATTATTTTATAGCATTCTATACAGTGATAAAAGCTATGTTGACTAGCATTGCATTATAAATATACACAACTCTTATCAAATTCCCGAGATGTCTAGAAGAACACAGATAAACCATATATAGTCACAATTGTATGTTTATTGTCTTCGCTTCATCAGTCGAAAGTCTCTATCTGTGTTTTATTCTGCTACAGTGATATCTGGTGCAATTTGTCTATATTAAGGAATTTCTATAGCAGCATAAGATTTATGAATTCTTTGAGTCTCACTTGTGGACTTTCTGCTCGAGGGCGCCCCCTGTAGCACCGGTGCTACACTATATTGCCAAAAGTATTGGGACACCCCTCCAAATCATTGAATTCAGGTGTTCCAATCACTTCCATGGCCACAGGTGTATAAATCAAGCACTAGGCATGCAGACGCTTCTACAAACATTTGTGAAAGAATGGGTCGCTCTCAGGAGCTCAGTGAATTCAAGCGTGGTACCGTGATAGGTTGCCACCTGTGCAATAAGTCCATTCGTGAAATCTCCTCACTACTAAATATTTCATGCTCAACTGTTAGTGGTATTATAACAAAGTGGAAGCAATTGGGAACAACAGCAACTCAGCCACGAAGTGGTAGACCACGTAAAATCACAGAGCGGGGTCAGCGCATGCTGAGGGTCACAGTGCGCAGAAGTCACCAACTTTCTGCAGAGTCAATAGCTACAGACCTCCAAACTTTGTGTGGCCTTCAGATTAGCTCAAGAACAGTGCGTAGAGAGCTTCATGGAATGGGTTTCCATGGCCGAGCAGCTGCATCCAAGCCTTACATTACCAAGTGCAATGCAAAGCGTGGGATGCAGTGGGGTAAAGCACGCCGCCACTGGACTCTAGAGCAGTGAAGACATGTTCTCTGGAGTGACCAATCACGCTTCTCTGTCTGGCAATCCGATGGACGAGTCTGGGTTTGGCGGTTGCCAGGAGAACGGTACTTGCCTGACTACATTGTGCCAAGTGTAAAGTTTGGTGGAGGGGGGATTATGGTGTGGGGTTGTTTTTCAGGGGTTGGGCTTGGCCCCTTAGTTCCAGTGAAAGGAATTCTTAATGCTTCAGCATACCAAGACATTTTGGACAATTTCATGCTCCCAACTTTGTGGGAACAGTTTGGGGACGGCCCCTTCCTGTTCCAACATGACTGCGCACCAGTGCACAAAGCAAGGTCCATAAAGACATGGATGAGCGAGTTTGGTGTGGAGGAACTTGACTGGCCTGCACAGAGTCCTGACCTCAACCCGATAGAACACCTTTGGGATGAATTAGAGCGGAGACTGCGAGCCAGGCCTTCTCGGCCAACATCAGTGCCTGACCACACAAATGCGCTTCTAGGAGAATGGTCAAAAATTCCCATAAACACACTCCTAAACCTTGTGGAAAGCCTTCCCAGGAGAGTTGAAGCTGTTATAGCTGCAAAGGGTGGGCCAACTCCATATTAAACCCTACGGATTAAGAATGGCATGTCATTAAAGTTCATGTGCATGTAAAGGCAGGCATCCCAAAACTTTTGGCAATATATTGTATCTGCAGAAAAAGTTAACATACAGCCCTGCATATATAGTAGATATGTAGTCAGGCTACACGTATGCCAAAATAAAAGTGCATTTTTTTTACGTAGCTATAAATAGTAATTTTTCTATTCTGACAGGTGGTAAAATATTTTTTTCCATGTTGTACCTTTGTTTTAAAGAGGACTTCCCTAAAGAAAATAAAAATCAGGTAGGTCTGTACTTTGTGAATGTGTGTAGTTGGCAGTTGCCATATATTGTCAAAAGAAAGAAAAAATATAAATTGAAAACGGTTGACTGGTAAGTATAAACAGTGATAACAATGACTTATATGACTCAATTTTGACCGGCTGTTTTTGTCGTTTTAACCCTGAAGGCAACTGTTTATTTTGTTATGGGCGTAAAAGGTTTTCGGCGGGGGACAGAGAGACAGTGCAATTTACCCAGCTTACCTGCAGCGATGCTGTCCCCATTCTCTGACAGGAAGTAATGGCAGGATATGACATAACAGACAGCTGAGCCTTGAGCAGAGGTGAAAATAAGCTTTATATGATCCCACTGTTTTCCTTCCCGCTTTCTCTCACTTCATTATTTTCTACCTTTACTGGTTCAACTTTGATTGAGAATACTTGTCATAAAGTGAAAGCCTGTAATGTAGAGATACGTCTTCATACCATTATAGGAACTTTTGCTATTTTGAAACAAGTATTTTATTGATCTGGCTTCATTAAAATAACCCTACTCTAATAAGTGTTTAAAGTTAAAAAAAAAAAAAAGCCCTATTGGATTCAGTGTGAGATTTTCATGAGCAGCATGATTTTCAATAAATGTTGTCATAACCTTCAAACTTTGAATTTGAAGTATTCAGACTTCACAACACCTGAATGACCTTAAAATTGTTGTCATGCACGGCAACATTCAAGCGTTTCTTTAGTTCTTCCTCTTCTCTTTCTATTCCTCTGCAGGTTTGCTGCTGCTCTCTCCCCTTCTTTCTCATCTTTGTCCCCAAGGGAAAATGCTTATTTGTGTCTAATTGCATACCAGATTATATACGGCTTGTCTATTTTTCTAGCGGAGTAGGTACATGTGGTTTTTATCATTTACAAAATGTATACTTAAGCAAAGAAAAAGGTTTAATATGCTTCTAAAGCTACCTGTCCATTCTTGTCTGCCTCCATTTCCGCAGTTTACCAGGAAGTTAATATAGTGTTGAATAGCACACACTTGGAAGAAATTTGTTGTTTTATGGCCACGCTGTTAAAGTGGGCGAGCATATGGAACTTTAGTGTTATTGAATCACAACAGCATATGGCCGAAATCCATTAACTACATAGTCCACAAATTTCCCATCGTATAAACAAATTTAGAGGGACGGTTTAAATCAACTCTCTCTGCACTACCTCGTCACTCCACTGTTCTGCTGTACCTTTTGAATGCTGTAAATCCCAAATAATCAATATGCTTGTGTTTTTGTGTATCTTAAGTATTTCTGGGGGGGGGGGGGGGTCTAATGCTATTTCATGCATTCTGACTTATTTACACTGTTAAAGAGTTGGATTCTCATGCTAAACATGGACAAAATTTCAAAAAACAAGTTGGACGTATGACAGAGTATTTCTGTGCCAAATACACTCCTTCAGGATTCGAATAAGTTTCGGAAAGTTTTTTCCGAGTATGGCCCTGTATGATGTTATAAAGGGTGGAATTCCTTGTATGGGCACTTCTCCCGGATGAGCGCGTGTGTGCACACACACACATCAACCAGAGCAAGAGCAAGAGCGCGCCCATCAACGAGCTTCGCTCAGGTTACGGGAGCCGTCGGCGGCGCTGTCATTTTGTTTTTAGACCACGAGATCAACAATGTCACTAAAGAAGTGTGTTTCTGGTTGTGAGGGAAAGATAATCTTGTTTAGCTTCCCAAATAACCCAGCATTAAGGAAACAGTGGGATGCAGTTTGTTTTTACGGAGCAGCAACGGAGTTCTGCAAGTGTGTGTTTGTTCCCGGTCATGAGTGGAAACCGCAGACAGTGAGTGAAAATGCATCAAATGTGTGTTTTGTTTGTTATAATGTAAACAACACACACGTATAGTGAATCGAAAGTTATCCAGGGATAATGCCATTATGTAGTGTGTGTGTGTATGTGTGTGCGCATGACTCTTTAGCTCCGCCCACTGCACGCCTCCACGAGCTCGGCTGTTTTCGGAAAGCATCTGTACAGCGCATCTTTTATAAATATGATAAAACTATCAATTCAAATAATTTTCCCATGAAAACATGTTTTGGAAATAAACATGGAAATAAAAAATAAAACACCTTTTTTCAATAAATTGAAAGTTTTTTATGTGCAGCATCCACTCAATACATGTAAAACTCAATAAAGTATTAAACTCACTTGTGAATTATATATAACTTTACATTAGTTTAAAGTTGTAACTTCACCGATTTTCAACCGGCTTTGTATTGAAAGAATTTCGGTAGTGTATGTAAATGAACAATGTTTACTATTTCTCCGTATTACCTGGACCGAGAAATTCACCTGTATTTGTCAGCAAAAGTCCGGCAGTTTCATGAAAACTACAGATTGTACTTCCGCATTTCTGTATCCCCGCCCACAGACAGTCTGATCGACAGAGGCTTATTAACAGAACCGTTATTGTAAGGGTAGGGTTATCACTGAAAAGTGTATTTTACTCTTTAAACAGCATTATGGTATAATGAAACACTATGGAGACGGCTTTCTTACCTGTTTACTTCAGGCGGAACTGACAGAATGGCAGTTTCTTTGTTTTTTCCCTCTGTTTGGCCTTTGGTGTTTGTGGTCATTCAGTCTGAAATGTTGACTACAAAGGTTTTTCAGATTGTTGCAGTGTTCTCTCAATATTTACGATTCTTTGCAGCCTTTAGTCGCTGCCTACAACACCCTGGATCCTTCACTGGAAACTGAAACTAACTCGCTCCCGCTAAACGTTTGCTCTTTGAATTTTTGTACCTGGGAAGTCGACACCATTTTGACTAAAAGTTTGCTAAGAAGTATTTCCTACTAAAGCAAGGCAGTATTTGACTTTAAGCGTATCCATAGCAGACTGGTGGGAGTGGCCTTGGATGGCAGCATGCCCAGTGCATTATGGGTGTTGAAGTTTTCCTACCTATTTTGCAAGAGGGAAGACATAAGCCTTTTTTTCTCAATTTTCTCTAGTCAGGTAGCACCAATTTTTTTTTAATGTATTTTTCAACTGCATAGGCAGTAGGGGTGAAACGGTTCTTGGCACGCACTTGCACCGCGGTTCATCTCAAATCTGATATCATCTATAATATGGTTTCTTGAAAATAACAACTTGTAAAACAGACAGACCGAGTTAGCCTAATGTATGTTTCTGTCAATGGATACACATTCTGCCTTCCCAATACACTACAACAGCGATGATCAGAAAGCGTGGACAAAACAGTCACTCTTGTATGGGAGTGTGTCTGCTCGAACGTGACCCAGTCATTTACGCCGCCATCACCGGGTGTTGATAGCGCGCGAACACCTGTGAGACCTGAACACACACTTTGTGTTTAAACTAAACTCATTTAAGCCTTGCCAATTTAAACATTCAAGAGCAAGACGCAAAAGAGAACTCGCGCACGCTGAGAGAAGATTTGTGTGTGTGTGTGTGCCTGGTGTGCACATGGTGGGTCGCAGATTGCTCGCAAATATTGAGTTCTCTTTCAAGCTTGAACAGACAAATTCACATAAAAAATGTCAACATGCCCGTCTTGACGAGTAACCCTAGCAAACATAGTAGGTTATGTCTTAAGTAAAACGTAAACAGTTGAGAAAGATGTGTGTGTTCATGTGTAGTGTGTACTGAATCTGTGCATTATTTCTTAAAGGGACAGAGGCCTTTTCCTGCTGTCTGTGTTTTTAATGCTAATCAAACAACAAATGACACAGAAATCACTCACTGCTCTTCACTGAATAGCTTTTGTAACTTCAATAATGATTACTCTTTATTTAATTTATACAATGAAGATTATAATATGCAATGTTATTTTATATTTGATTACTTTATTCAATTTTTGTACCTGAAAAACCCGAAAAGCACTGTTTATTTTATATGCATCTTTGCTCTATTGTATGTATTTGTGCTGTTGCTTGTAGTTTGATTATTTGTTCTTATTTTCTTAATTTTTATTTGACAAATGTCCTAATTACCCTGAACATAGCACATACCGAACCGTACCGAAACCGTGACCCTAAAACCGTGATACAAACCGAACCGTGAGTAATTTGAACCGTTCCACCGCTAATAGGCAGCCAAGTTTTATTGAAAGCCCATTTTGCCAGCGGTTAAGTACCCCTTTAAGACATATGATGAGGACATGAACATTTTATGCATAATGACCCCGATACCCTCTAGACATCACCCTGCATTAGATAAGCGAAAATCAAAAGCTCAGCACCGAAATGTGACACATGACTCCTGCACAGCATTGTGTCAATCTGTCAATGGATACCACGCACAAGATGAGCTTGTGTGATCACAGTGCTCACTAAGGATAACAGGAGAGTATTAAGTACGACAGGCATATTAACTTGCGATGTGCATAATGTTACTGACACCGTCTTGTTTCCATGTCTCTGAGTTGGGGTCTGAAACGCTCTGTTTCCACCAGCTCCTGCTGCTCTCTTCCTGTGGATGAAGGATGACTGTTGGGCATCTCTCCCTTCCCCTTAATAATGACAGATGGAACTCTTCTGCAAACCCATGGCTTCACATGAGCAAAGGAGAACAGAAGTTTGTTTCGTGATTGGTAATGCTTTATTTCGACGGTCCACTTAAGACATTCTACTGACTATATGTAACTTTGCAACTCACTGATTCTTGAGATAAGGGACACAACATGTCCCAAACACAAAAGCCCTATTTAAGTAAGAATATCAACACAATAAAAATACTTAAGTTACATCTAAGGGAAATTTGTATACTCAGGACATTTATTGCTTATACTTTTAAATAATTTCTTTAGTATTATTTTAAAAGCACACTCATGTAAACGCATGTAATCTAACCTGTCCTCAGCATTAGGTCAGTGTAAAACTGCCAAACAAAGTGTTTAAAAATGCAACGAATTGAAAAATACACAGTTACATTAAAAGGAGGAGATCTTTAGGATATCAAACAATACAAAAAGTAAATATTTAATTATATTTTCCATTTAAAAAAATAGCTATAAAAGTTGTGTACTCACTTTGCGTCAACTCCGTCACACTGAAAATGATTTTTACTGCTTGTTCAGATTGCCTAATTAAAATGAGCTAAAGCAACACAATTGCTATACATTTTGTCCTAACTTAATTTGATTGTGTTCAATCCACTTAAATATAAGTCAAATTGAAGTTTACTTAATCCGTTTGTGTTGAGATTACATGAATGATTTGTGTTGCGTTAACTGAAACTGGGCGGGGCTTGTTAATTCCCAGCATGCTTTGCATATGGCTAAATCAAGAGAGAGTAAATGTTGTTATTTTATATGTAAAAGTGTTGTTTTATGTATATTTGAGCAAGATGAGAAAGGCGGAGATTTGATTGTGTTTAATAGTGTTTAATATTCAATTATGTTGGAATTATTAGAACAATTTAAATTACAGTGGGTTACCATTGTGGAGAAGAGTGGAGCATTTGCTTAGGCTGTGGACTAATACAACTAATGTCATAACGGCTTTTTCTGAAGGAGCTTTTAATGCTTAGCATTTAAGATGCTAATGTGTGCTATTGCTAGCTAAAAGTTTGTCAACTAGCTAGTGCAGTATTATAATTCAGTTGTGTAACATTAAAATATATGAAATTGAAGTGGATGAATGAATGCATGAAATTCAATG
Organism: Coreius guichenoti; assembly: GCA_039654105.1. Taxonomy (NCBI): domain Eukaryota; kingdom Metazoa; phylum Chordata; class Actinopteri; order Cypriniformes; family Gobionidae; genus Coreius; species Coreius guichenoti. Next base: position 2,386,703 of record CM077182.1, on the reverse strand, counting down.
CCTGAATCATGCCAGGGAGCCATATAAAATTCACTTTGACTACTTAATTGGGTCACTTAAACTGTATTCATTCCATGATGTTGAAGTTACATGAACAAATTATGTTTGTTTAACTTAATTGATTCATGTGGGACCGATGTACACAATTAAATCATGTAAATCCAACACACTTTTTTTTCAGTGCAGGATTTTTTATAATTCTGAATAAATCAGGCAGTGTCATGGGCAGCTTTAACTCTGAAGAGCACTTACTATTTCCTGCTCATTGTGGATCTCACAGTAGGACACAAAGTCCTGGAAGTTATACAGTGGGGAGAACAAGTATTTGATACACTGGCGATTTTGCAGGTTTGCCCACTTACAAAGCATGTAGAAGTCTGTAATTTTTATCATAGGTACTCTTCAACTGTGAGAGACGTAATCTAAAACAAAAATCCAGAAAATCACATTGTATGATTTTTAAATAATTTGCATTTTATTGCATGACATAAGTATTTGATCATCTACCAACCAGTAAGAAATCCGGCTCTCACAGACCTGTTAGTTTTTCTTAAAGAAGCCCTCCTGTTCTCCACTCATTACCTGTATTAACTGCACCTGTTTGAACTCGTTACCTGTATAAAAGACACCTGTCCACACACTCAATCAAACAGACTCCAACCTCTCCACAATGGCCAAGACCAGAGAGCTGTGTAAGGACATCAGGGATAAAATTGTAGACCTGCACAAGGCTGGGATGGGCTACAGGACAATAGGCAAGCAGCTTGGTGAGAAGGCAACAACTGTTGGCGCAATTATTAGAAAATGGAAGAAGTTCAAGATGATAAGTTTATTAAGGCAGCTACAACTGAGGAAAAAAACTAAATTGCTCCACTGTACTATCACGTGGTTAAGGTGGAAAAAAATTCAATTTTGTCAACTCTGTCAGGTTTTATGTCTGATGGTTGACAAGTGCTCTCAAAAAGTCTGTATAATGTGATTTAATATGTCTTTTGCATATGGGGAATTCTTCTAATGCTGTTTCATGATTCGATTTACATATACTGTATATTTGGCCTCAGCTCGACCTTTGTCAACTCCGTCAGTATTTTACAGCATCAGGTGAAGGTTTTTGTTCATTTTGAAAGAAATGTCTTATTCTTTTTTCAATTTATTGTGTAAAAATGTTAAAACATCAATGGAACTACATGATATTATGACTTAATTACCTAAGAACATTGGTGATATGTTTAATATTAAAAGGAGGGAGGAGAATTAAGGAATTTAGAAACTGTGTTGTTCATAATAGTGTGAAAACAAACAAAAAATAAACAGAAAATGTATTTTATGATTTAGCTCCTTTACTGAACACCAATATTACATTACTGAAGACTTTACATTGTTTTTGGATAGTTTAAATTAAATTAGCATGCTTTTTAGTGTGTCTGATAAGCCTGTTCCCTTACATGGTTCATTATCTGAGACCTTTGTCTACAAAAATACCAATTTTTAATAATGTAGTGTTAGTTTTTATTTTTTAACATCTAAAACTTTTTTTGTCCCTTATCTCAAGAATCAGTGAACTACACGTCAACTTATTCTACCTAACGCTAACCTAACAGTCTACTAATACTCCGAGAGTTAGTTGACATGTAGTTGCAAAGTTACTTATAGTTAGTAGAATGTCTAAAGTGTATCAAAATAATGCTACCAAATTATTTTGTTCTGAATCAGTGAATCTCATCTGTCAGGAACATACACTCACCTAAAGGATTATTATTAGGAACACCATACTAATACTGTGTTTGACTCCCTTTCGCCTTCAGAACTGCCTTAATTCTACGTGGCATTGATTCAACAAGGTGCTGAAAGCATTCTTTAGAAATGTTGGCCCATATTGATAGGATAGCATCTTGCAGTTGATGGAGATTTGTGGGATGCACATCCAGGGCACGAAGCTCCCGTTCCACCACATCCCAAAGATGCTCTATTGGGTTGAGATCTGGTGACCGTGGGGGCCATTTTAGTACAGTGAACTCATTGTCATGTTCAAGAAACCAATTTGAAATGATTCGAGCTTTGTGACATGGTGCGTTATCCTGCTGGAAGTAGCCATCAGAGGATGGGTACATGGTGGTCATAAAGGGATGGACATGGTCAGAAACAATGCTCAGGTAGGCCGTGGCATTTAAACGATGCCCAATTGGCACTAAGGGGCCTAAAGTGTGCCAAGAAAACATCCCTCACACCATTACACCACCACCACCAGCCTGCACAGTGGTAACAAGGCATGATGGATCCATGTTCTCATTCTGTTTACGCCAAATTCTGACTCTACCATCTGAATGTCTCAACAGAAATCGAGACTCATCAGACCAGGCAACATTTTTCCAGTCTTCAACTGTCTAATTTTGGTGAGCTCGTGCAAATTGTAGCCTCTTTTTCCTATTTGTAGCGGAGATGAGTGGTACCCGGTGGGGTCTTCTGCTGTTGTAGCCCATCCGCCTCAAGGTTGTGCGTGTTGTGGCTTCACAAATGCTTTGCTGCATACCTCGGTTGTAACGAGTGGTTATTTCAGTCAAAGTTGCTCTTCTATCAGCTTGAATCAGTCGGCCCATTCTCCTCTGACCTCTAGCATCAACAAGGCATTTTCGCCCACAGGACTGCTGCATACTGGATGTTTTTCCCTTTTCACACCATTCTTTGTAAACTCTAGAAATGGTTGTGCGTGAAAATCCCAGTAACTGAGCAGATTGTGAAATACTCAGACCGGCCCGTCTGGCACCAACAACCATGCCACGCTCAAAATTGCTTAAATCACCTTTCTTTCCCATTCTGACATTCAGTTTGGAGTTCAGGAGATTGTCTTGACCAGGACCACACCCCTAAATGCATTGAAGCAACTGCCATGTGATTGGTTGATTAGATAATTGCATTAATGAGAAATTGAACAGGTGTTCCTAATAATCCTTTAGGTGAGTGTATATGGGTCTTATTTCACCTCAAAATTAAATCTTTTTACTTAAAAGCAAATGAAGCCTATTTTTTTTCATGACTATTCAAATTACCATAATACATAAATATGTAACCGTCAGCAGTTGAAAAGTATGAAGTATTTCATGTATGCTGATTTAAATGAAAATTGTATTACAGATTTTTTTTTTTAGTAATCCAGTAAAGTATTAAATGTAATGACTGAAAATGCATTATGCATTATTTTTCTTAATTCACACCAAAGTTCAAACAAAAATATATGACCCAGATGACCGATATAGGATGGTTTGAATAAAACATGGCCAGTGTTTTTTTTGTTTTTTACAAAACATGCTACATTGAATAAATAATTTGAGAGTATTAGACTCCTCAGGCAATCAGATGCTGTTCCCCCGTATGCTAAATGCATTAGTGAATTCATGTTTTCAAGACAAGACATGTTTCTTAAGTATAGTCTCCTGTAATGTCACTGATTCAAACAGCTTTTAAACAATTGATAAAGACTATTCTTGCAAAGCCTCAGAAACACCTTAAAACAGAACCGTTTTTGTCAGAGGCACGATGATCTAATGAGTCTTGTCTCTTTCCTGGACGAATCTGTCCATCTAGAGGTGCATTCGCTGCTTTTGAAAGGAGGATGTTTCACCTGCATTCGATCAGGTTGAGCAGGTAGTTTCAAGACAGCATGGAGTACTTTTCCGCTTGCCATCACTCCAGGTTTACAGGGGAAAGCACTCATGCTGTCTGACTGCTGTTTCTGCTTTCAATTTAACAGATCTGTCCTCTGCACTTACCTGCTCCCTGCCCGCCAGGTGCATGCTGGGTAGGGGCACCGCTGCTCTTCATGAGCCAAAAAGCAGAACTAATGGTTGACGAGAGAACTTTGCCATCACCAAAAGGGCCACAAGGGACTTTTACTACCTTCTTTCAGTCACTTGTTCCCTGTTCATTGCGGTGGCTTGAGGGATTTCAGCATTGTTGCACACAGAGGTTCACAAAAAGCCTGTAAGTAACATGCTGAATGGAGCTGTTGTGTGTTTTCTGTGGTCCTGTAGGAAAGAAAACTCACAAATAAGATCAAAGACGTTTCGTCTAGACAGCCATGAGATTGAAGGTCAAGGTCAACATGGAATCAAAATTGACTCAATTACATTTTTTTTAGTGTTTGTCTTTGTAATATTTAATCAAAAACTCTTGTCAACTCTCTGAAATTAATTTTCTCTTCAGCTGATGTCTTGACTAACCCATAATCTGGCTGTATAGTGGTGTGTTATTCCCACTTTTTTACAGTCCAGTCGATTCCTGATGTATGAAATTTTCTCATCTAATTTGTTCTTTGTTGAATATCCAGTTTTATTCAAAAATATGTCTAAATTTCGAAGTAAAATTGGTTATGAGTAAGGCTGCTCCGATCAGGAAGCTAGTTATTTTAGTTTATAAAGTTTTAATTATGGATATTTTTCTCAGACAAACATATCGCTTCGCTTCAGAAGGCCTTTATTAACCCCACGGATCCGTGTGGATATCTTTTATGATGGATGGATGCACTTTTTTGGGCTTCAAAATCAAATCCTCTATTCACTGCTAGCTTGGAAGAGCCAGGACATTATTTAATATATCTCTGATTGTATTCGTCTAAAAGAAGGAAGTCATATACACCTAGGATGGCTTGAGGGTGAGTAAATCATGGGGTCATTTTCATTTTTGGGTGAACTATCCCTTTAAGACTTAAGCGAACACTCACCAAGCCAGGAATTTTGACGTATTTCTGTGTGTATTTAACCGTTTAGGCGTGAACCCGAAGCTCAAAGTTCACTTTGCTTGTCCCTGTTTCACTCTTTCACTGTTTGAGGAACAGTATCAATTTCACGGCTTATGCAGTTGTGCAGTAACTTTTTATTATCGAGCACGTCCTGCAGTTCAGCAACAGTAGACTGTATTGTACGTCAATCACTGATCTTGCTGATTTGGATGTTAAGTTTGGGCTTTTAGGGAAGAATGAATGCTCACCGCTGTGAATGAAAGAAATGCTCTAAATTGCTCCTGGCAAATGGGCTGTCGTAATCTCACGTTTCCTCTAGATATCAATGTCTCAAACCGTGATCCGATTTGCCAAGAAACCGAAGTTTGTCAAGTCCCAAAATGAACACCTTTCTCATCAAATTCTTCCAAAATTATCTTAGATATGATGGCTCCCTACTCTTACTGTACGTCAACAATGTCTCCAGAGGAATTTTAGAAGAAGTTGAGACAAAATTGGGCCCGGTTGCATGAAAGCCCTTAGTTATAAGGTTAACCCCTTAACTGTCACCCCCCCTTTTTGAGAATAGACATGAAAATGCACTATCCAAACTTAAGTGGTTGTAATTCAAGAGTGCTAAGACCTAAGTTTGGTCTTGTTTTAAAGAAGACCCGGCAGATTATTGTTGACGTGAAAGCAATTCAAAAGATGAAAGTATGAAAAAGTTATGGAAGTTTGAATTTGCTGTAAATTAAAGTACTTTTTTTATTTTATATAAAATATATATTTTACAAAAAAAATTTTACTCTAAATTTACTATAAAATCAAAGCCATATGTCTAACCAAGTTGTGTACCAAATTTGAAGTTGATATCACAAAAATTGAAGTTCCCATGAGATTTTGTTTAGGCGCTGTACCAAAAATAGCCACCGGGTGTGACCCACATTCCATTGATTTTTTTTTTTTATGCATTTTCCTGTGACAAATTACAAAATTTCTATCCAAATATCACTTCGATCACAAAACAGTCACCAAATATGGAACCTTGAGACTCAGACCTTTCTGACGATGTGTGTTTTGTCAAGATTAGAAAAGATTTTGATAATAAAGTAGTTAAAATAAATTTAGTAATATGAAACATGACACCGCCCACTAGGGGGAGGAGCCCACTAGAAGAATTTAGAGTACCGTTTCCATGGTAACGCAGCGTCCGATTTCAAAGCGGTTTTCACAGATGAATTTTGACTTCGTAAGCTTTCGAATGATACCTAATTTATGATAATTACTAAAATATATGATACGAAAAAAAGGTGATCAATAAAAGAGCGCCAAGCGGTGACAGTTAAGGGGTTGAGGGTACCCTTAGTGAAACATGGGTTGCAAGAAAAAACCTAAAAGTCCACTTAAGGAACTTCAAGGCTGTCATTAAGTATTTTTCCTTAATTGCTTGAGAGTTCCCTTAAGTTCTGTTATGTGTTGCAACAAAGTCCTTAGTAACCATTTAGCCTTATAAAATTAAGGGATAAAAACAGGTCCCTTAAGTCATCTGCCAAACTCAAACGTGATGGATGATTTCATGTTAATTAAGGAGGATGTGCATTTTAGCAATCAAATTAAGCCTGTTGAAAGTATTGTGTATTGTTAAAAATAAAATTAAATAAACATTAAACACCAAAGTTTTCATATTTTTTTCCATCACTTCCACTGTGCACTTGAATCAATTATCTCATGCCAGGCTTTTGTCTTGTGCACAAGAGTGACTGATAATAGCGGCAGGCTTGAGTGTTTTCCCTGGTCGTCTCTCAAAAGGAAAAAAAGCTTTTTTTGTCCTTGGTCCAGTTTGATTTAGATTTCTTGTTTCTAGTAAAGCCAGTTAGCAGACAGGACTAGCATCAGGCCGTGTCCCGTCTAGGACACCGAACGCATCATTCAGTGAATCTGATCACCAAACAGGGAAAGTGGCATTGATGCATGAGTACAATACAATGACAACAAGTTGGACATATATATATATATATATATATATATTGTAATTTAATGGAAAACTATGTGAGTGGCGTGGAAGGATTTTGAGCACCCTCCAGAGTTGTAGCTGGACTCATAAAAACAATGTGCTCGAATTTGAGGACGCTCGGTGTTGTCCGTCAGGCCGCCTTTTTAATATTCTCCATAACTCAAATATTGCAGCTGTATAGTTTAGTAAATATTAAACTTGTTTAAAAGTCAGTGGTCCGTTATGTTCGGTTTATTGCGTGATATTTCGTAACTATAGCAACTGCTTCTCCATTTCCGTGTTTTGCCAGAAACTATTGCAAAATGCTTAGTATAAACACTAAGGGTGACAGTTAAGACATTTGTTGCAACGCTCCTAAATAAATCCCTTACCTCATGGATTTTTTCCCCCCTTAGGGATACAACCACTTAAGAGGTTTCATGCAAGCGGGCTCTGATACTTAAATGAATCTTGAGAACATTAGCGAGCATTAAAATGTTTTTTTTTTCCTATGAGGAGACATAGCGAGGTGGAGGTTCACACAATTGACCTTGTGTACGCCTTGTGTTCTGTACGCCCTCTCACCTCACTCGACGGTACAAGAACATGATGATACTTTAGGAGAGACATTTCAGCGTAATGAGAGCTGATACACTTTTATTTACTCCACTCTTTCACACACTCTGAGCTAATCTGTTTGAGGTTTGTTAGTTGCACACGCACACACACACATAGACAGCAGCACTCGGATATAATGAGCTCTTTGTCTGGGTGTGTGTGGGGCTTCAATCTATGAGCCAGAGGGTGATGTCAGCAGTTCTTCCTCTGTGACTCATCCGCCTGCCGTGGTGTCTGTGCATCAAAGCTGCACATATCTGACATCTGACCTGAAAGTGCTGGACCCAGCTTTCTGCACAGCTATACAGTGGTGTTTATAAGTTTGTGAACGCCTTGCAGAATCTGTGAATAATTTTAACAAAAAATCATACAAATACATGTTATTTTTTATTTAGTGCTGTCCTGAATAAGATATTTTACATAAAAGATGTTTACATATAGTCCACAAGACCAAAAAAATAGCAGAATTTATAAAAAATGACCCCGTTCAAACGTTTATGAACCATTGATTCTTAATACTGTGTCGTTCCCTGGATGATCCACGGCTGTTTTTAGTTTTTGTTTTGTGATGGTTGTTCTTGAGTCCCTTGTTTGTCCTGAGCAGTCACACGCGGCCGAAGGTCCATAGTTCAAGTGAGAATCAACTCAATATGAGGATTTTGTATATAAATGCACCACATATTGTATTTAATAAGTTCTCAGAAAGAAACAATGTCTGGAACAGAAGCAACTTTTGCACCACTTCTGACCACGGTACCTCTTGCGGTCTGGGCATGTGCCAAACAGGATTCGAACACATGACCTGAAAGGTTCGGGGCAGTTGTCTTAACAGATTGCACCACTCAGTTGACGCTGATTCACCAGGATGCTGAGGAGAGCCTTCAGTGTGAGAATGAGCACACAAAAGCATGTTAACCAGATTAGCATGTTACGTTAACTTAATGCTAATGTAGCTTATTGTTAACCTGATAGCTTAAGAGCCACATTAGAAAGAATGGCAACTGGTCAGCATTCTAACCAATTAGCATGCTAAGCAAACTAGCATAAGACAACAAACACAGGCAAGATCAACTTCAGATAGGAATGTTGAAATGTTTTTCATTTGCTTCAATATGATGGACAGGCAAATTGTTGGAAAATGACAAATTAGATATTGTCGGAATTGACATAAACCAAGGAACATAATGCAGAGAACAATGTTTTTTAAAAGTTATAAGCGTTTTTGCAAAAAAACTTGTATCTCTGGAACACTAGGTGGCACTGTGTTCAAACTTCTCAGGTACCTTCAGAACTTACTGTCGATGATCCCTACCAAATTTTGTGAAGATATGTCAAATTGTTTAAAAGATATTGCAATTTAATTCAAAATGGAGGACACGTTGTTCATCCGATCCTTGAAAAATTGGTATCCCTGGATTTGGCATGACACAAGGAATCCATAGATCCAAGATCATGACTTTCTGACAAACTGTTTAAAAGTTATTATCGCAAAAAGCCATTTTTCAGATCTCATGACCTGTAGGTGGCGCTGTTCCCAAATTTGGCATGGACCCTTAGATCATGGTTCCGATGAAGCGTACCAATTTTCCTTTCGATTGGTCAAAGTTTGGTCGAGATACAGCCTCTGAACCAATTTCGGACCAACCTCGTTAAGTTCACGACATCATAACTTTTGAACAGATGAATTAAAAAAAGTCTGTTCAGTTATTTCTGTGTGGCTCATTCCAAAGATCGTCTGAGCCAATTTTTGTAAGAATTGGACAAAATTTAAATGAGTAGCGAAAAAACAGAATACTATCCTTTTCAAAATGGCCGCTACTGTAATGGGTGGAAATCTTAATGTAAGATGTTGAAAGTGATCAGCATGAAGAGAGGAATCAGGTGAACTAAATGTTATTTTTCTAGAACAAAGGGTTCAAAAGTTATAGTTATAGAATTTTTGCGCTGTAGAGTTGGTCCTAGAGACTCTAGAACTGGTCAAATCACTATTCGTTTCCATCTCTACAAGTGTGCCAGTTTTCATCATTTTTTTCCTATGTTCCATTGATAGGGCTGCCATAGACTCCCATTGGGGAAGAAGTAGAATAATAATAATAAAGTAAACTAACAACAGTATTAAGAATCAAGGGTACATAAACTTTTGAACGGGGTGATTTTTTTAAAAATAAATTCAGCTGTTTTGTTTTTGTTTTTTTGTCTTATGGACTATATGTAAACATCTTTTATGTAAAATATCTTATTTAGGACAGTAGGGGAGAACAGGGCACAACCTAACGCTTTTTGACTTTATTTATTTTTTTCCACATTAATTTCACGTCTAGTACAATTATGTGGTTTTGTTTCATTAATACAGTGTATACTTTTTTCTTGATTTACCTCGAAAGAATGAAAATGAAATGTGACAACATGCCCCATAGGTGGAGTACATTGTAACATGACCACATGACAGCTTAAAATGTTATCTGATCTAATCAAAAAAATATACAAGACAAACTAAAATATTTTGTCAATAAAATACAATTATCAACTTTTTCATATAAAATAATGACATTTTTTAATAATTAAAAGTTTTGACAACAAACACATCGCAAAACACAACTATACATCATAGTTCAAAACATAATAATAATGATTAATTTCTGAACATTGACTCTCAGTCTTTATTCACCTTTTCATGGTTTCTCAATAGAATTCATAAAAGTATAGAATATAATAGCATAGATCTAATAGGGACACAATGTAACGCCGTGTGACAACATGCCCCGCCTGCGCAACTGGGATTTAAACCCGGCTCGTGTCTTCTGCTGGTTAGATCAACATTAAAGAACCAGCTCAACTGTTAAATAACAGATACAAGATTAAAATAATATCAGATTTGTCTAGTTTTAAATAATCACAAAAAACAGAGATGAAAAATTAACTTAAGTAGGAAATTAACTTTTGCTATGGTTAAATAAATTTAATTTTGGCGCAATTTTTTCTCTAAATAGTGTTGATATGGCAACGAGTAAATTCACTAAGTTTCATCATCTGGCACGTGTGGAAAGTTTTAAACCGTGTGTGTTACAACTAACCCCGCGTTGGGTTGTGCCCCGCGCTCCCCTACTAAATAAAAAATAACATGCATTTTTCATGATCTCTCTTATTTTGTTAAAATTATTCACATTTGCACAGATTCTGCAAGGGGTTCACAAACTCTCAAGCAGCACTGTATATGTGTGTGGGTGTGTTTGCATTGTAAAGGTGCAGTGACACATGACTTTAAGCATGCAAAATTACTTTGGACCCGCAACAGGATACTGTGTGAGGTTACACTCAAGGGCTTCTATTTAAGCCATGTTGCTTTTGAAGTTGCTTTCCCACAAACCGTGAACAGCTTATGGTTAAGTTAATGAATTATATTACGTGATGGTTTGTTTCCGTTAGTTCCAGTAGGACACCCCTTACTCGTGGTAAGATCCCAGTAACACATGGCTTCTCGTTGCTTATTGCTTTGTTTTTTTTTATTTTTGTGGTGCCACAGAGAATAATGAGAAATATTGGTTGCTCAAGCCTGTTAAATCAGTATTTAGCATTTTAGTTAAACTTCTGGCAAGCTTTGTAGCTATTCTTCATTAATAGTAATCACAATGCGCACAGATTAAACTGTAATGTCAGCATTCACAATTACAGTTTATTGTGATTAATAAGAAGCAGCTTTGCTTTTTCTAATTGAACTCTGTAAAGTCAAGGGCGCAAATATGCACACATCTCATAAATATGAAAATTCCAACATGATTGGAAGAGAGTATAAAATGCATAGCACAATCACTTGGATCCAGGGCTTGACATTAACTTTTTTTTTTGCTCACCAGCCACCGTGGCCAGTGGTTTTCCAAAGTTACTAGCCACTCAGAATTTTCACTGGCCAAAATTTTGTTGCTGAGAAATTTGTTGTTGTCTATATGTAAATGAGCACTGTACACACCCAAATCAAGTCTACATGAAACGTATAACATGACAGGTCATCAAATAGGCCTATTTAGCTCTGATAAAGTTATGTGTAAATCTCCTTAATCTAGACCGAGAAACACTAACAGCTGCTTGTCTGAAAAAAATAAGATAATTTGGTGTAAATATAATCTCAAATATTATCTCTATAAATATATTCTCAAGCAATATTCTCATCAGTGTTCAATCAGATATGACGTATTTAAATCTAGCATATTTTGTGTATGAGCCCATACAGTATCTTAGTGAAATGCATATCCATATTTTCATATGATTTGACTGTTTATTTTATTAAATATCAAAAATCTAAAAGGTGTGCATCATACCTGACACCCAGATGAACACTTTACAGTCAGTTTCATGACTGTAAGTCATTCTCTTCAAATGCTATTGAAGTTAGAAACGTGTATATCAATATCGTATGTAGCTTTAGAGATGGTCCCTAAATTTGCGAATATCGAACGTCAAGCCAACTTTATGCCAGTCAGATGCGCTGTGGTTCTGCTGTGATCTTTGTTTGAAACTATTTTCGCTGCTGAAATAGAATAAAAATAGTCAATCACTGTATGATGAATGATTCTCCTACATACATCGCTCATACATCTCAGCTTTGTTGTTTATGATGAAAGTGCAGATTTGAGTGAGTGACAGCGAGCTCGGCGTTTCAGTGATGACTAATCTGAACGCCTCTGATTATTAGACATCGCATTCATAAGCTCAACAGAATCACGTGTGATTGGTTATAATGCGCAACGCGATTATAACAGATGCCTTTTGAGAAGACTATAATAAGTTCAACCCACTAAAGTGGCTCGTGGGAGTGACTGTTACACACCACAGCTGAAATCCACCTGCAAATGACAGGTTGGCGGGTGTTAATGTCAAGCCCTGCTTGGATCTTTATATATTGACTAGAAGTTGGACAGATCTGGTTCTCTTGCTGTATTCCTTTTAAAAATCAACAAAACCTCTGACAACCCCCCTCCACTCTTGCCCTTTATGCAAACCATGCCGAGATCTTCATGGGACCCTTCATGCTCTAGTGCTGCTCCATGCATTATGTAATGCCACGTTTTACCGCCGCATCAACAGGCACATTCACGAAGAGGAAGCAGGTGCTTAAGTGTTGTGCTGATGATGTTGCGCACCAGGAAAATTGAGTTTGCATTTCTTGGTGTGATCGATAAAGTGCTTCTCATTAGACAGGGGTTTTACCAAAGGAACTAAATCAATATTGGGTATTCGCCATAAAGAAGCCATATTGCTGTTAATTTAATGTGATGTAACTGAATGCTCATAATGTTAAACTCTTCCAGAACAATCTGCGACAGGTTGTTCAGAACGTACAGTATGTTGGCACAATTCCAAGTTTGTATGACCGCATAGATTTACATATTAATGTCCCTCACAGTATGTTGATTCGTAGATGTTAGCCAATCAGAACAGAGGCTATTTAGACACTTTTTTTCTACCCAAATCCTGGGTTTGAGTCTTTTGGGTCATTATTTTTTCAGTGTTTGGGTAGATTTTGTGTAACCCAGATCCTGGGTCAGACGTAACAACCCAGTGTTTGGGTAGTTTTTATGTAACCCAGATCCCGGGTCAGATGTAACAACCCAGTGTTTGGATAGTTTTTGTGTAACCCAGATCCCGGGTCAGACGTAACAACCCAGTGTTTGGGTAGATTTTGTGTTACGCAGATCCTGGGTCAGACGTAACAACCCAGTGTTTGGGTAGATTTTGTGTAACCCAGATCCTGGGTCAGACGTAACAACACAATGTTTGGGTAGTTTTTGTGTTACGCAGATCCTGGGTCAGACGTAACAACCCAGTGTTTGGGTAGATTTTGTGTAACCCAGATCCCGGGTCAGACGTAACAACACAGTGTTTGGGTAGTTTTTGTGTTACCCAGATCCCGGGTCAGACGTAACAACACAGTGTTTGGGTAGTTTTTGTGTTACGCAGATCCCAGGTCAGACGTAACAACCCGGTGTTTGGGTAGTTTTTGTGTAACCCAAATCCCGGGTCAGACGTAACAACCCAGTGTTTGGGTAGTTTTTGTGTTACGCAGATCCTGGGTCAGACGTAACAACCCAGTGTTTGGGTAGTTTTTGTGTTACGCAGATCCCGGGTCAGACGTAACAACCCAGTGTTTGGGTAGTTTTTGTGTTACGCAGATCCCGGGTCAGACGTAACAACCCAGTGTTTGGGTAGTTTTTGTGTTATGCAGATCCTGGGTCAGACGTAACAACCCAGTGTTTGGGTAGTTTTTATGTAACCCAGATCCCGGGTCAGACGTAACAACCCAGTGTTTGGGTAGTTTTTGTGTAACCCAGATCCTGGGTCAGACGTAACAACTCAGTGTTTGGGTAGTTTTTGTGTTACGCAGATCCTGGGTCAGACGTAACAACCCAGTGTTTGGGTAGTTTTTGTGTAACCCAGTGTTTGGGTAGTTTTTGTGTAACCCGGATCCTGGGTCAGACGTAACAACACAGTGTTTGGGTAGTTTTTGTGTTACCCAGATCCTGGGTCAGACGTAACAACCCAGTGTTTGGGTAGTTTTTGTGTAACCCGGATCCTGGGTCAGACGTAACAACCCAGTGTTTGGGTAGTTTTTGTGTAACCCGGATCCTGGGTCAGGCGTAACAACCCAGTGTTTGGGTAGTTTTTGTGTAACCCGGATCCTGGGTCAGACGTAACAACCCAGTGTTTGGGTAGTTTTTGTGTTACCCAGATCCTGGGTCAGACGTAACAACCCAGTGTTTGGGTAGTTTTTGTGTTACGCAGATCCTGGGTCAGACGTAACAACCCAGTGTTTGGGTAGTTTTTGTGTAACCCAGATCCTGGGTCAGACGTAACAACCCAGTGTTTGGGTAGTTTTTGTGTTACCCAGATCCCGGGTCAGACTTAACAACTCGGTGTTTGGGTAGTTTTTGTGTTACCCAGATCCCGGGTCAGACGTAACAACCCAGTGTTTGGGTAGTTTTTGTGTTACGCAGATCCTGGGTCAGACGTAACAACCCAGTGTTTGGGTAGTTTTTGTGTAACCCAGATCCTGGGTCAGACGTAACAACCCAAGGGTTGAGTTATTTATCGCAGGCTTTTTGCGACCTCCTCAGGAGAGAGCAGTGCAGGTCCGTCAAATATGTGCATGTCTTTGGTAAAATACAGGTTTGTGTACATTTTATTTTATCTATACATTCGTTATTGTTCTGTATATTGTTTAATTTTATGCAAAGCAACATACAGGGGCGCGATGTGAGTCACCTAAACGAGTCGCGTCGGTCTTTTCGCGTGATGGAAACGCCTGATGCCTTGCATAAAATGTTATGATTTTATTAAAAAAGATATAGAATATATGTATGGGCTCATACACAAAATATGCTAGATTTAAATACGTCATAGCTGATTGAACACTGATGAGAATATTGCTTGAGAATATATTTACAGAGATAATATTTGAGATTATATTTACACCCAAAAAAACTTCAGACAAGCAGCTGTTAGTGTTTCTCGGTCTAGATTAAGGAGATTTACACATAACTTTATCAGAGCTAAATAGGACTATTTGATGACCTGTCATGTTATACGTTTCATGTAGACTTGATTTGGGTGTGTACAGTGCTCATTTACATATAGACAACAACAAATTTCCCAACACGAATGAGTCAAGGCTCGTATCGCGTATTTCTGCACATACAGTAGAAACGTTTCTGATGCACGTTAAAATGCATCAACAACTAGTTGTTCAGTTCAGTTCCATAAACACTGCGTAGAATCCTTGTAATTGCATCTGTCACTACCTAGAGTTAATTCGGTGGGAAGTTGCCCCGACTTCCGTCGCAATATTTCGAGGTATTCATTTTCTCCAGATGTTCTCTCCTAGATGCGGCTGATGTGAGAACAGGGGGAATTAGTTGCAAACCTCCACCCCCCACAGAACAAGGACATCCACAGAAAATCCATGTTGGATCTTTACACGGAAAGCATAAAAGGAGGGGAAACGATCACAGCGGCTCATGAGGGGAAGGGATTGAACTGTGACAGAAGAAATGTGGCAATCTCTCGTGGGACTTGCTCATGTCCTCTGCTACAGGTACTAAAACGAGTGTGTGTTTATGGATGTGCAAATATAAATGTGTTAGTGTTGTGGTGGTTATGTAAAAGTGAAGTGGAAATTGGCAAAGAGAGTCATTCTTCTTTCTCTCGTCTTATTCTCAGTAATCTGGTTTATTGGTGATAAGATCAGCCCCCTCCTCTTCTTCATGTGTTCTCCATAGATGAGCCACGTATCGGGAATATAGATACCACAGCGCCATCTGTTGAAAAATATATGCAACAGCATTTCATGGCATTTCACCATCCAAATATCCACTAAGAAATTTTTTTTTAAAACCCCCCTTCAAACATTTCAACATTGGAAAAAATATATAACTTTTAAATAAGTGATAATGTGCAGTCAGCCAATAATTATTGCAAAATAAACCTCATCCTGAAGGGGTTTATTTTGCAATAATGACCACCTGACTGTGTTATCCTTCTTATTAAATGGCCAAATTGGCAAATAAATAAAAAAAAAGGTCATGAAATATTTATTTTAGAGGAATTTTTTTATCGTGTGAGAAGAAAATATATTAGGTTTCATGAAATATATTATTGATTCACTCTCCATTGGCAGGCATGAGAAAAGTTAATTTTGTATCATGCTCACACACGTCTGACCCGTCCCACTGTGCTCATAAGATGTGGTGTGTTTGTCATTGGCCATGAAATGCTTCACCTGCATCTCCTAAATCCTGCTTGATCAATTCCTGTAGTGAATTGGGGGTTAGCAAAACAGAACCGTTCCACCCAATCACGGTGCATCCTCGCGCGAGTCCCATGGCACATGCACTCTAAAAAACACTGGTTTAAAAACAACCCAGTTTGGAAATATGCTCCATAACCTGTCCATAAACAGACAGTAAACAGCTCTGAGGACATATTTTAACATCCTAAGTATTTATATCACTCTAAAAAATGCTGGGTTGTTTTAACCCAAAAATTGGGTCAAATACTGTATGGACAAACCCAACCGTTGGGTTCAAAATTTTGTTTAAAAATCTAACCCACTGGCTGGGTTTGTCCATATTTGACCCAAATTTGGGTTGAAAACAACCCAGCATTTTTTAGAGTGATTCTGTATCTTTTTGAATAAAATCATAAAATTGTATGCATTAGTTTCCATCACCACATTGCGTATGTTGCCTTGTATAAAATTAAACGATATACAGAACAATAGAACAATAACGAATGTATAGATAAAATAAAATGTACACAAACCTGTATTTTACCGAAGACATGCACATATTTGACGGAGCTGCACTGCTCTCTCCTGAAGAGGTCGCAAAAAGCCTGCGATAAATAACTCAGGATCTGTGTAACATAAAAACTACCCAAACACTGGGTTGTTACGTCTGACCCAGGATCTGAGTAACACAAAAACTACCCAAACACTGGGTTGTTACGTCTGACCCAGGATCTGGGTTACACAAAAGCTACCCAAACACTGGGTTGTTACGTCTGACCCAGGATCTGTGTAACACAAAAACTACCCAAACACTGGGTTGTTACATCTGACCCAGGATCTGGGTTACACAAAAACTACCCAAACACTGGGTTGTTACGTCTGACCCAGGATCTGGGTTACACAAAAACTACCCAAACACTGGGTTGTTACGTCTGACCCAGGATCTGGGTTACACAAAAACTACCCAAACACTGGGTTGTTACGTCTGACCCAGGATCTGAGTAACACAAAAACTACCCAAACACTGGGTTGTTACGTCTGACCCAGGATCTGGGTTACACAAAAACTACCCAAACACTGGGTTGTCACGTCTGACACAGGATCTGGGTTACACATAAACTACCCAAACACTGGGTTGTCACGTCTGACCCAGGATCTGTGTAACACAAAAACTACCCAAACACTGGGTTGTTACGTCTGACCCAGGATCTGGGTTACACAAAAACTACCCAAACACTGGGTTGTTACGTCTGACCCAGGATCTGAGTAACACAAAAACTACCCAAACACTGGGTTGTTACGTCTGACCCAGGATCTGGGTTACACAAAAACTACCCAAACACTGGGTTGTCACGTCTGACACAGGATCTGGGTTACACATAAACTACCCAAACACTGGGTTGTCACGTCTGACCCAGGATCTGGGTTACACAAAAGCTACCCAAACACTGGGTTGTTACGTCTGACCCAGGATCTGGGTTACACAAAAACTACCCAAACACTGGGTTGTTACGTCTGACCCAGGATCTGCGTAACACAAAAGCTACCCAAACACTGGGTTGTCACGTCTGACCCAGGATCTGGGTAACACAAAAACTACCCAAACACTGTGTTGTTACGTCTGACCCAGGATCTGTGTAACACAAAAACTACCCAAACACTGTGTTGTTACGTCTGACTCAGGATCTGTGTAACACAAAAACTACCCAAACACTGGGTTGTTACGTCTGACCCAGGATCTGTGTAACACAAAAACTACCCAAACACTGTGTTGTTACGTCTGACCCAGGATCTGTGTAACACAAAAACTACCCAAACACTGGGTTGTTACGTCTGACCCAGGATCTGAGTAACACAAAAACTACCCAAACACTGGGTTGTTACGTCTGACCCAGGATCTGGGTTACACAAAAACTACCCAAACACTGGGTTGTTACGTCTGACCCAGGATCTGTGTAACACAAAAACTACCCAAACACTGTGTTGTTACGTCTGACTCAGGATCTGTGTAACACAAAAACTACCCAAACACTGGGTTGTTACGTCTGACCCAGGATCTGCGTAACACAAAAACTACCCAAAACTGGGTTGTCACGTCTGACCCAGGATCTGCGTAACACAAAAACTACCCAAAACTGGGTTGTCACGTCTGACCCAGGATCTGCGTAACACAAAAACTACCCAAACACTGGGTTGTTACGTCTGACCCAGGATCTGGGTTACACAAAAACTACCCAAACACTGTGTTGTTACGTCTGACTCAGGATCTGTGTAACACAAAAACTACCCAAACACTGGGTTGTTACGTCTGACCCAGGATCTGCGTAACACAAAAACTACCCAAAACTGGGTTGTCACGTCTGACCCAGGATCTGCGTAACACAAAAACTACCCAAAACTGGGTTGTCACGTCTGACCCAGGATCTGCGTAACACAAAAACTACCCAAACACTGGGTTGTTACGTCTGACCCAGGATCTGGGTTACACAAAAACTACCCATACGCTGAAAAAATAACCCCCAAAAATTACCCATAAAGCTCAATCCAGGATTTGGGTAGAAAAAATAACCCATGATTTTTTTAGAGTGTGCGATTATCTGCACCTTAGCACATTTAAATCATTGATCGACACTTGGCCACGGTCACAGTGTCTGTGCAAGAGTGACGGGCAGATCAATTTTTTTTCCACCCACTGGATGTTTGACCGGGTTTTGATGCGGCTCCTCTCTTCGGCTCCTCTCATCCAGTTTTAATCAGGAGCTTTTGTGTTGTGATTCAAAGGATCAATAGAAAGCCACCAGGAACCGGTGTCTGCTCCGCGACAGTAAAAATAGAGGCTGATTTTTTTGTTGTCGGTACTTTCCGAAGGCTCTCTTTGATTTGCGAGACTTTCTTTAAGTCAGGGTCCCTCTTCCTGCAGAATCTCTTCACGCAGCAGTGCATTTTCTGACAGATGATAATCAACGCTGAGCATCTAAGATGCACAGAGAAGAAGCTGTATAAATTCTTTGCTGTGAGGGGATCTGCCACGCATTCATAGGACCCTCGAGGTGCTGTAAATATTGCCTGCCTCAAAAAAAGATGAAGAGAAATGAGAGCAATATAATGAATGTTACTTATAACTCACAGAAGCCTCTTAAATATTAACCAGCCCTACAGTATACCCCTGACATCACCATCCGTAAATACCTCACCTCGGGTACAAACGTCACAGAGAAATATGGGAATCCCATTAAACAAATCAATGCATCCACTGCACATTTTACACGTGTTTCAACAGGGAATTTATGTTTACTTAAGTGTACAATATTCCAATAATTGTCACCTACACTCTAAAAAACACTGGGTTTTCAACCTAAGGGCTGGGTAAATATAGGACAGAACACATGTTGGGTTAATTTTACCCAGCAAATTGGGTTGATTTAACCCAGCATATTAATGCTTACGGATTAACTTAAATCTTCTAAACTTTTTTTTAAATACTCCACACAACCACTGGCTTGCATGATAATTCCTTTATTTTTTACAGTACAGCATATTTTATATAGTTTTTAATACATATTGCCAACATTTAAGCTTGTTTAACAAATATTAGAAGTAAATATTAAACATTTAGAAGTAATTCAAGTGTAATCGACCAGTCTCTGAAAGAGGACACACGTACTTATTCAGTCGCGTCTGTTTCTGTTTATTTGTAGTCACAGGATAGTACGTTTACATCACATTTAGAAAGAACAATCATTTCTACAAACTTTCCACCAAAAATACGAAGTGACAGTCCCAATACAGTTGTATTTTCAGTCGGAGATATGAGAGGAAGCTTCCGAAAAGACAGAATTTCTTTATTTTATGACATATGTGGAGCTAAATATGGATATATTTCTGCCTTATACAGTGATCAGAATCCACATCGGATCACAAACAGAAGTTATTCAAACACTCGCTGCTGTCTGAAAGTGAGTTTTTTAAAATGATTATTTTAAAATGACTTCAGTGCTGATGTTAGCTGGTGTATGAAATCATCCGCGGCGCTGCCGTCTCCAGACTCAGATAAACGCTGTCTTTATTCGTAACCACTCCTCAAGCCCGAGCTGGCCCGCTTTGGACCAAGGTATTCGGCGGGCTATAAAACCCTGGCCGTTGGCCCTGAGGAAGCCCCGGAAGTGACAGTGGAAACGCGACTGGCCCTGGCACACACTAGCACGCTCGCTTTTGGCCCGACAGTGGAAATGCGGCTAGTGTGTACATGGCCCAAATGTCTCTTGAATTGCTCTCGGAAATCAAAAATTTGCAGCATTTTTTTTGTCCATCTTCCAAATGTAATTTTGGGTCATATTGTCTTGTGTAGTTTTCTTCTTGGTTTTGCCCACATTTCCATTAGCCTAACTGAGAGATGAATTCTCAGACACAACCTTTAATGTTGACAACACAGGAGTGTTTTCACTATGCTAAGTATGTGATTATACAGTTTGTGGCAAACTGACAGTTTTATAACCAAATTGTGGCATTTTGCAACTTTTTTCCTGCTGGTGCGACTGAATTTTATGAAAACTGATAAGAGCTGCCGTTTCTGTTACATGAGAAACATCAAACGGTAAACAAACAAATGTGCAACGGGACCGCACTACTCGTTTGAGCTGCGCGTTTATCATCTCGGAGCAATAATAGACAGAGCAACACGAGCTGATCTCGATCACGTGACACCGTTACTACACAGCGCTGGAGATCCGGTGAGAAAGCGTTTGAATTCACCACAGTATTAATAACATCTCTACTGTGAGATCTAGTGGAAGCGTTCGGCGCAGAACTCTCTGTTATAAACCACAGATATCAGATCAAAACCAGGAGAAACATTGAGCCATGAGCGAAGATCAGGGGTTTCAGTCACAAATCACCAACATTCACCATGATTTACTGTAGTAACACGCCATGGTATTGTTTTTTTTTTACATTATTCATCTCAGGGTTTGTACAACCTTTTGAGAGTGAAATTAAATCACTTTTCAAGGGCTTCACACTTTCTAAAGCTCTAAATATTATTTTAATGTTATTTATCTTTAATGTGATGATTTGTAAAAACTAAAAGTTTAAAGGTGTAGGAAAACTAACACTTTGTGGCAAACAAACACTTTTATTTAAAAAAAGACATGAAATGACCACTATAACCAGTAGATGGCGGCAGAGGAGCACTTATTTGACTAATTTCCACTCCGTAATATATGGGAAAAAAAGTAGGAAGTCACAAAGTCTCAAAACTTTTCTTCGAATTGTGACTGAATTACAAGTAAAGATTTCTCCTTTTATAATCACTGAAGCTGTCGGTCAGTTCAGTGTGAGACTATAGAAGAACAATAATACATTTAATAAGAGTAGAATATTTAAATTTTCCCAATAAAAATGAGGTTTTTGCACATTACTGTTGTTAATAAAAGTTCATTTTATCTGTACATCAATTCAAGCTCAGTGCTTCACTGTTAAATTTCCAATAAACAAACATGTAATATTATTAGTAACTGCACTTATTAACAAAACAATGCAAAACAATAGTAATTTTATGATTACCTTTATGATACATTTTCCTCCAGCGCCACCAAATCAGGTGCTGGTGCCACTGCTCTCAAATGTTAGTCTGGAGCCCTGTGTTGACGGTCCCCTTTAGATAGTCTGTTGACTTCACATAACATTGCACCTACATGTCAACTAACTCTCATTAGAGTATTAGTAGACTGTTAGGGTTAGTAGAATAAGTTGACATGTAGTTGCAAAGTTACTTATAGTCAGTAGAATGTCTGTTGGGGAGCATCAGAATAAAGTGTTAGCAGATATTAAACAGACAGTCTACTAATATTCTAATGAGAGTTCGCTGACATGTAGTTGCAAAGTTACTTATGAATGTCTAAAGTGGACCAGTGTTTTTGTGTGCATTTGATCATTTGCATTGTGTTTTTATTTCTATCCAAACTAGTGGAGAACCACTGATATAGTGTGCTCAGGGCAGGAGTGAGGATTTCATAGGCAGTTTGGACATGGTTGAAGTGGCGCATGCATTAGATGGGCTGTCTGAGATATAGGGAGAACTGTCCATCAGTGAGGCCCCCTGTAGGGCGTCCTTCTAAGTGCCTGTAGTGAGTGGCATGTTGAATCCCTGGATGGCCAACACACTGCAGCAAGGCTTAATGCCTCGATGTCAGTCTTGCACTAAAAGAGCTCTATTCTTGGCATGTCTCTCCATCAGTGCAAAAAAAAGGGAAGGCCTGTTTTAAAGGGTAGATAAAAGTTTTAAACGTTGTTTCGGGTGCCTCTAGAGGTTATCGCTCGTCATGTTGGAATTACACGGATAGTGCACGGTTATATACGGCTACGGCCACCATATTTTATGATGCATAAAATCTAGAGCATTGCATCAGCACTTTCACTCTGGTATTTTTAAACTTCATTTTCTAAATAAATTGTGAGTTGAACTTGCCAGTGGTGTTGTAATGGGTTGCCAGGGTGTAGCTATGCGGGTTGAGAAGGTGTTTTGAGTGGGTTTTATT
Organism: Coreius guichenoti; assembly: GCA_039654105.1. NCBI lineage: Eukaryota > Metazoa > Chordata > Actinopteri > Cypriniformes > Gobionidae > Coreius > Coreius guichenoti. Next base: position 2,364,063 of record CM077182.1, on the reverse strand, counting down.
ATGTTGCTATGTAGTTGCTTACTGGCCCAAGTGAAGTTAAAGGGTTCATAGTAATATTATGGATTAAGTTTAGGGTTGCAAATGACTGTATAGTCCATCACAACATATGTAGAACATGGTGTGTGTGTGACGAGTTTTATGTGGGGTTTTCCCCCGGGCTGAGTTGGATGGTTGGCTGCGCCCTCCCAAGTTTCTCGGGTGGTTTCATTGAAGACACCTGTTGCTGACTTCCTTTTGGACCTTTTAAAAGGAGCAAGATGAAAAAGCCATGCAGAGCTGCATATTGGACTTGATTTCCACTTGTTTCTTTTTGTACATCCAACATTACTACAGCACAGTGTTGTCAAAAGTACAGACTTCAGTACCTTGTCGGTACTGAAATTTAAAAAATGTGACGCTTTGAGCGCCGTTGAGCGGAATCGTAAACACCTCTGACTGGCCATTGTGCTCACACACTCATCAAACATGTCTCTGATTGGCTACAATGATCAACGCTTCAAAAACATGTTGTAAATATACATCAATGACGCTTTTCACAGAGTGCTTAAACAGATACACATTGGAGCGTTTGAAAGCAGTCGTCTATCAATGGACCGGTCCGCTGAACGACACCTGCTTGTGCTTTCAAAACACTTTCAAACGCTCCCGTGCGTTGATCATTGTAGCCAATCACAGACATATCCGATGAGCGCGTGAGCACAATGGCCAGTCAGAGGTGTTTACGATTCTAGCTCAACGACGCTCAAAGCGTCACATTTTTTTAAATGGTACCGAAGTCGGTACTTTTGACAACACTACTACAGCACATTACACTTTCATGCATTCATCTAACTTTACACCTCGGACTCCTGACTGTTGCATTGTACCTTGTTTTTTTCTGTATAGTCCTATTTTGTTAATACATTTTGCATTCTATTTGGCTCTCTCGTGTGTTCCTATTTTTGTTACATCCCTTTTGAGCCACAGGGTGTAACAAATGGGGGCTCGTCCGGGATCTGAATCTGGGACCTTTGAAAATTGAAATTCTGCATTGCGTAAATTTCACCCTTCACATAAAGTTATCTTATGACTTAGGGGTGTAACGGTACACGTATTCATACTGAACCGTTTCGGTACAGGGCTTCCGGTACGGTGCACGTGTGTACCGAATGCAATCTTTAACAGTTAACAGTCGGCTTGTTTTACGCGCGGACATACTTCAATCTGAGTTCCCACACGAACATATGAAGTATTCTGTCCGTTTTATCACAAAATTCAAACGATAAATGAATAAAGAATAAACATGAATCAACATCTGAAGGTATGTTGAGGATACATTACAACTTCCTGAAACGTATATGTCGTGTAATCGCTCAATCAGTGTTTCAACCGCGGAAAAACAGCTTGTAAACAATGTCACGTAGCATTACATTTACCTCAGAAGTCTTTCAGAGTCCACAGCTGTTAGTTCACTAGAGAGATCAACTCTTTCACTAAATATATGCACTATATTAGCCTATATATTCATTATATTCTACTTAACCTGTTATTGATGTCTGGATTATTTAATGTATGTTTAAATAAATCTGTCATGAAAATGACAGCCAATGTGTATAAATGATTATATTTCAGCAACGAATGTGTTATTTGAGTGTTGATTATTATATCTAAAAATAAATAGCAACTGAATTTAGGCTAATAGTTTGGGCTCTGTTGTTAACCTTTAATATTATAGTAATGTGCAAGTAAGGACTCCCTATATAGTTTACAGCATTATCTTTAAGAAACTTTCAGTTATAATTGAATTCATTTAAGGACAGACACAATTTGTTCAGTAAACCAGTTTAATACAAATAAATAAAAAGCAATTTTATATTTAGTTTTCTCTCCCCTGCTGTACCGAACCGTCAGTTGTGTGTACCGTTACTCCCCTATTATGACTTCAGAATGCAGTGAACAGCTTCGAACAAGAGTGAACAGGAAAAAAACTGATCGAGGGACCATTATATGTTCTCTAATAGGCTGAGAAAGGGCACTAAGTCAAAGCTTGATTCCAATTCAGTCAGTCTTACGCTGTGCATATTCATTTTGATTATTTTGCAGAGTGGAGTGCAGCAAAAATATTATTTTTGAGTGCGGAAGGCCATTGCCTAAACATCTTCAAACTCCAGGCTGTCTTCAGTTCGTTTAGTTTCATTTTTAAAAACATGTAATGCATTTTTTTATTGATTTTTCTCAATGTACAAGCTGATTTCTGAAGGTTGTAAACACCCAAACAAACACACAAATCACATTCACTCAATATCCTTATACAGCGCCTTGTTTGAGGGCACAAAACCGACAGATGCGGAGTCGCTCTGCTGAGGTAAATTATCCTTTGAACATGAAGGTCTTGAATGAAAGGAAACGGAAAGCTCTGAAAAAGGCTCCCGTCGGGAATAGGTCTTATAATTGACGAGATGCCGTGAAAAAGGTGGTTTTGTTATCTGGAACATATTGAGCAGGGCAGTCCTCTACCTTATTAAGGAATGGTTTGACATTAAGATGGAGTGCTGGGAATGAATTTGTGCGGGACTGGAGAAAGCCCTTTGATTGTCTGATCCACTGAAGTTAAATTTGTTGCTGCTGAAGCCAGAGAAAATGAGATCACGCGTGAGTGGATGAAGAGAGAAAGAGTGATGGAGTGCTAGCGACTCAATTAGCTTATCGATCTAGCAGCCAGCTGGTAAAATGATGCATGTTGCGTTAACAGGGCTTTTTTTCTCAGTGATGAGAATTCAAAACAATAGTCTCCATCTTCCTAATTGAATTCAACCATGGAGAAGTTAAGAAAAATATCTCTCAAAGGTGACTCTCTGTGGTGTTTTACAAAACCTGGAATCAAAATGCACCCTATTTATTAACTTAAAGGGGTGGTTGATTATGATTTTACTTTTTTAACTTTAGTTAGTGTGTAGTGTTGCTGTTCGAGCATAAACAACATCTGCAAAGTTACGACGCTCAAAGCAAAGGGAAATCTTTTCTTTTACAGAAATCGCTTTTTAAGGACTACAACAAACGGCTGGTAGGGACTACAACAAGCTACAACAAGCTAAAATTTACATAAACCCCGCCACCGGAAACACACAACAAAGGCCATGTTGAGAAGAGGAAGAGTTGTTGCACATTTGAGAGTCGCTCAAGCTGTCACATCCGTCTTTTCACATTTATTGTAATACAGTACGAACACAAATGCAATAGCATGCCATAAAAGCAAGATGACAACATAAGTTATAACCGTAATTAAACTAAACTATACCTGTTCTCTCTTCATGCAGCAGATATTCTCTGGCTCTGAAGGATCTTACAACCGTTCCCACACGAGCGATTTATAGATTATCATGACAGAACATGCTAATCAATGACATGAAGATAGTTAACTCATAAATTCATCATCTAACCCTTCAGAAACGTCATGTCTCATTCTACATGTTGTCACTTCTTCTTGAGTCTCTCCATCATTGTCCGACTCCGGTTTGAACATAAAAGGCTGAACAGTTTCTGACATTTTCAGTGTGTGTCTGCGTGAGGTAATCGGAGCTGCTAACATGAGCTCTTGAAGCTCCGCCCTCTTCCTGAAAGGGGGCGTGAGCATCAGCTCATTTGCATTTAAAGGGACACACACAAAAATGGCGTGTTTTTCCTCACCCTCAAAAAGTGACAATTTTAACATGCTATAAAAAATGATCTGTGGGGTATTTTGAGCTAAAACTTCACATACACACTCTGGGGACATCAGAGACTTATTTTACATCTTGTAAAAAAGGGCATCATAGCCTTTAATGTGTAACAGGGTTAAAAATGTTACTGTAAATGTTATGACTTTCACCAAAATCACTGTGTTTTTGTTCAGTTAATTGTTGTTGTGCGACCTCTGGTGGCGACATTAAGTAATTAGTCGGTCATTTGCCTTTAACCTGTGTAACCACACCCCTTCCTTCGGCAGAGAAGTGTATCTAATGCAGAGAGGGGGTAGGTAAAAAATGAGATTATTTTTGTAACATAATACATGTTTATCTCACGAATAATGTTAAATTGAAAGTTCAGTGATGATGTGTAACGATATGGTAGTTGATTGCGATTGTATATGACTAACTTCATGAAGTTTAGACATAATTTGCTCACCATGTGCGTAGCATGGCTGATGACATCTTTTTGACTAGCATACAGGTGAATCTCATTTCTTTTTGTTCTTTTGGATAGATGCATACATGTCTAAATGCCCACTGTGTCGCCAGAGGAAATATTTTTCTCCTTGTGTTACAGAAAATAAACACAACGCATGATTGAAATGCAGTTCCTCGTGTCCGCCTGGTGATTTGAGTGCTGCCGGATGAGGAGCGTTACAAATGCATGTCACTGCAAATTTGGTTTCAAATGCGTCACATTACAGCAGGATTCATCTCTTACTTTAGTCTGAAATGTGGGCATAGATGGATATGGCATTTTGCTTGCCCTTTACATGCATTTATGATACATTCACAATGCTTTAACCCAACAACAAATAAGAGGGCATCTAATTGTTCCAATCTGCCTCTTCACAGACCAGTTTTGATGACACCATTGAGCTCCGATGGATCCAACTTGACCTTTTTCTTATTTTAGTTGTGTGCCTTTGTGCTTAATCATATACAGTTGTATGGTTGGATTAATAACACCTTGCATAAGACAGAAAACAGGCACGCTTGGCATTTCAGACAAGGAAATATTAACAGTATCTGCCAGTTAATTGCTTTTCCTCTGTTCAGCAAGTGTCCATTAAAAAAAACTGAATTTAGACATGTTGAAGATCTATAATGTTTTAAGATATTTGATATTATGATTCTATTATGTAATCAGCACAAATCTAAGGATTTTTAGGAGATATTAAAACGTGACAATATTTCTAAAGCTGTCTCACGATATCAGAATGACAGAGTTGAATTTGTGGCAAAACCTTTTACAACCCTTGCATTATATTGTTCTGTCTTTTACTGCTTATAATAATTCATACTCTGAGAGTAGAACTGAAGTGACATTCATTACAAGTTGTTAAATCATTTCAAAAATGCACTTGCATTGTTTTGCATTTTTTTCAGCTGAATAAAAGACTATTTTTCCAGTCATATTGAAGATTTCTTAAAAATAGGGTTAAAATCTCATCTTGTTCTCGTGAACCCAATATTGTGTATCATCTCGTGAGTTAAGTGTATCATCACACCCTTGATTATTAACTCTTTCCCTTCCGGTTTAGTTTTGTTTTTGAAAAAAGTTGTCAGCCACCTCCAGCATTTTTGATCATTTTCACAAAAGGTTCATGGCCCCCAGAATATTTTGTTGTATGAATATCTGAATATGCAATAAAAGAACTGATGATCAAGTCCATCAACACCCCCAAAGCTTCACAGTCCTGTAGCTCGTCCTGGGTCGACATTTCATTCAGTAACATTAGGGAGTTTTGATTTATTTTCTGTTAAATGTTGATGATCGCATTATTGTACATATGCATCTGATTACATATTATATTGCTTGTTTCTGCTTCTTCTTCTCCTGTGTTTTGATCAGGAGATTCTGAACTCTTTCAGAAGATGTGTAATAGCGCCTCCTACTGTATAACAGTGAAAACCTGGAAAATTCTGTCAATGGCGGGGAAAGAGTTAAATATATCAATAGCTGTATCAGTATATCAATTTGATGTCACATTGAAAAAGGTATTAACACCATTTTCATCCATTATTATGTGGTTTAGTCAGTAATATTCAAAACCGCTTGACTTTTGACATCAGTACTTGTCCTAGTTCACTTGTGCACTCAAACCTCAAACATTAACACCCACGGTTTCACCCATCCAATGTGTTTTTCCAAAATTACAATTTCCATCTTATTAACGGATATTTTGCTATTTTTCCTTCCTCTGCTTTTCCCTTTATCATTTCTCCAGTTCTAGACCAGCATTCCTCAAAGCAACCCTCAGCACGACCAGTGGTGATGAATTATTGTTTGCTTGCCTTGTGGAAGAGCTAATTTATCTGTGTGGTCAGGCTTTGATGTGTTATGATGCAATGCTTAAGACGCATCATCAATTCAGTCTCTAATATGCTCAAACGCCTCCGCACGGCCTTCCAGTGTATGCACAATACCCGCAAGAACAACAGGCAGGCCACACAGCAAACAAAAGCTGTCCTCCTCCGTTTTAAACCGTCTTTAGTCTGTTGTGTTGTCTTCCCAGCTGCTTTTTCTTTAGCAAAGAGCTGATAGACATTTTCTATGAGCAGTGGCACAAACATTTGAAGATAAATCAAGCGTAGCGTCAGTTCTGGCAGGTCACGTTAGTCAAGCTCGCATCAGCTGACTGTCAGCTGATCACGTCTATCAATAGGAATACGATGTCTATCATAGCGTACATATATAAGCTCCTTCAGTATTATCAGCTGCTATCGCGTTCTCCAGAGGTAATTACCCTCCTCCATCCCCAGCTCCTCCTTGCGTCAGTCAGGATCTGGTATTCTGATTCCCCTTGAATCAGACTAAATTCCCGAATTATTTTGTACATTTAATATCGACATTAATGATATCTGCAATACATTATGGTGGTTCTGTTCTGTTTATCCTAAGGGGGGTTATCGCTGCTCTCCCTGCTCTTATCCATGCTAGGCTACATGGATGCACAGGGAGTTCTTGCCAGAACAGAACCACACCGCCTATCCAAACTGTATGCTAATAGTCAATCAGTCATCTTTGACGATAGTGGTCCTGACAGAACTCTGGCCACGTTCACACAACAACGTAATACGGTAGTCAGTCCTGTATTGAGTCCTTAACGCGGTTACGTTCACACTCAGTTCGATAGTTGAACTCGTGGCTCGATTGGACTCCACAGTTTTGTGGACGTCGCCATCTTTAATATCACTTTGGTCACTGTCGTAATGGTTACTGATAAGAGAATACACTCTTGACTCCCATTATGCGTTCATACAGACAGTATTTGAGACGTTGCTGTTTGAACGGGACATTTTGAGACTCACACCTGTAAGTAAATGCGTTTGTCAATCCCAAAAACAGTGTGAATGTAGCCTCTGTCTCCCCTTTCATTTTATTAAACCATCCCACATTCTTAAAAATAATGGTCCCTTATTGGCATCAATGGTTCCATGAAGAATCTTTAACATCCCTGGAACATTTCCATTGCACAAAAAGGTTCTTCAGTTTATTAGGGCCAGATTTACTAACAGCGCAAACCCTCTTTTGGTGTTAAAAAACTACTGTCAGGATTTAGACAGTTATTTTTGCGGCTGACCTTATTGCATATGCATTTGTAGGAGTTTCCCTTTCAAAAACAAAATGTATGGGAGGAGAGTATTTAAATGAATCACGCAAGGTGATTTGCTAAGGTTTGCGCTTGTCAATTTTCTGGTATTTGCGCCATTATTTACCGCTGCAAAAGAAGCATGTCTTAAACCAGACACTAGTTTGTGCTGCTCTTGGTAGATTGTGTTGGTCATTATGGAAATGATTCGGCTGCGTCTATTCTTTAATTTGCACATCGTCAGTAGATCACCTGCAGAACTTTCCACTCCCATCGGCACTTTTCTGGGATTGCGCACTCAGTTTTTTACTTAATTGCCATTTGCACTCAATTGTATTATGTTAAATGAAATTAAATTTGTAAAATGTTAAGTTAACATAAACCATTTGTGTTGGAACTACATGAATCATTTATGTTGCATTGACTGAAACTGGGCAGTGGATTTCTAGCTCCCAGCATGCTTTGCATAGGGATGAATCAGGAGAGTAAATGTTGAAATGAAGTGCTGTTTAATGTGTTTTTTAGTAAAGGGAAAGACCTGTTAAAGTTTGGTGTTCAGTTATATTTGACATTTAAAAGAGTGTATGTTATGTACATTTTTGATGTTACCATTATTGTGAAGTGTAGCTTTGGGTGGCTACATAAAATTAATCTGTTGTTCTCAATGAGCTCTAACTGTGCTAATGCCTGTGATGAGTTTTTTTACTTGATCATTACTTGCATGCTACAAATGTTAGACTGTTAGAACAAGTGGTTATTAGTTTTTTAGAAATAAATATGATCATTTAGTTTGAGGGCCAGCACATAATTTACACAGTTTATATATGGTCATCAATTCTACCCTTCTCAATCAGACAATCATGGAACATGTACAGTGGGGAGAACAAGTATTTGATACACTGCCGATTTTGCAGGTTTTCCTACTTACAAAGCATGTAGAGGTCTGTAATTTTTATCATAGGTACTCTTCAACTGTGAGAGACGGAATCTAAAACAAAAATCCAGAAAATCACATTGTATGATTTTTAAATAATTAATTTGCATTTTATTGCATGACATAAGTATTTGATCATCTACCAACCAGTAAGAATTCCGGCTCTCACAGACCTGTTAGTTTTTCTTTAAGAAGCCCTCCTGTTCTCCACTCATTACCTGTATTAACTGCACCTGTTTGAACTCGTTACCTGTACAAAAGACACCTGTCCACACACTCAATCAAACAGACTCCAACCTCTCCACAATGGCCAAGACCAGAGAGCTGTGTAAGGATATCAGGGATAAAATTGTAGACCTGCACAAGGCTGGGATGGGCTACAGGAAAATAGGCAAGCAGCTTGGTGAGAAGGCAACAACTGTTGGCACAATTATTAGAAAATGGAAGAAGTTCAAGATGACGGTCAATCTCCCTCGGTCTGGGGCACCATGCAAGATCTCACCTCGTGGGGCATCAATGATCATGAGGAAGGTGAGGGATCAGCCCAGAACTACACGGCAGGACCTGGTCAATGACCTGAAGAGAGCTGGGACCACAGTCTCAAAGAAAACCATTAGTAACACACTACGCCGTCATGGATTAAAATCCTGCAGCGCACGCAAGGTCCCCCTGCTCAAGCCAGCGCATGTCCAGGCCCGTCTGAAGTTTGCCAATGACCATCTGGATGATTCAGAGGAGGAATGGGAGAAGGTCACATGGTCTGATGAGACAAAAATAGAGCTTTTTGGTCTAAACTCCACTCGCCGTGTTTGGAGGAAGAAGAAGGATGAGTACAACCCCAAGAACACCATCCCAACCGTGAAGCATGGAGGTGGAAACATCATTCTTTGGGGATGCTTTTCTGCAAAGAGGACAGGACGACTGCACCGTATTAAGGGGAGGATGGATGAGGCCATGTATCGCGAGATCTTGGCCAACAACCTCCTTCCCTCAGTAAGAGCATTGAAGATGGGTCGTGGCTGGGTCTTCCAGCATGACAACGACCTGAAACACACAGCCAGGGCAACTAAGGAGTGGCTCCGTAAGAAGCATCTCAAGGTCCTGGAGTGGCCTAGCCAGTCTCCAGACCTGAACCCAATAGAAAATCTTTGGAGGGAGCTGAAAGTCCGTATTGCCCAGCGACAGCCCCGAAACCTGAAGGATCTGGAGAAGGTCTGTATGGAGGAGTGGGCCAAAATCCCTGCTGCAGTGTGTGCAAACCTGGTCAAGAACTACAGGAAATGTATGATCTCTGTAATTGCAAACAAAGGTTTCTGTACCAAATATTCTGCTTTTCTGATGTATCAAATGCATATGTCATGCAATAAAATGCTAATTAATTATTTAAAAATCATACAATGTGATTTTCTGGATTTTTGTTTTAGATTCCGTCACTCACAGTTGAAGAGTACCTATGATAAAAATTACAGACCTCTACATGCTTTGTAAGTGGGCAAACCTGCAAAATCGGCAGTGTATCAAATACTTGTTCTCCCCACTGTATGTGTGTATATGACAGCTACTCACAGCCTAAGCACAAGCTCACCTCTTCACCACAATGGTAAAAATTCTACAAAATAACTAAAAACTAAGCACTTAAACTCAAACAGGTCTTTCCATTTTCTTAGAAATGCAGAAAACACACGGCAACTCTGCACAAGGGCACCAGTCTGAACAGCAACAGCACTAGTTGGATCAACATAAATGAATTATGTTCAGGAAACATTCACAGAATACGTCAAATGAAATTGGTGTGATCTCATTCAATTAGGATGAATTTTACTCATCAGTACAATTAACCTAGTTTGTTCAAATAAATCAGTTCAACTGTGTGGAAATAGGCGTCATAATTGAATTAGTTAGACCAACAAGCTATTTTTTTGAGTGTAGCCAATTGTGTTCATGCAACACTGGAAAAGTAATGTGATTGGCTGTTGTCACTATGACAGTCTCGTCAGCACCAAGCTTCAGACACGCCCACCGTCAAGCGCCGACGCCCTGTGTGAATGCAGCGTAAAGAATTCAGAAAGGTGGATTATGATCTGTATATATCACAATAGGCACACTGGAATTAATGGAAACACCAAAATGATGCAATGCCCAAATAAGGGCTAACGCTTCCTTTTTGATGGAATAAACGCTGGTATGAGTTAAACTTTCTCGAAAAGAAACTAACTGGTCCACAGCTCCAGCTCCCACATTACTGGCATCAACATTCAACGTGAAAGGCTTATCAAAGCATGGGTGCTGAACACAGCAAGGACTTAACGTTTTCAAAAGCCAATTCGCAACTGGAGGACCAAATGGGCTTCATTGGCTACATTGGCCAGCCGAATACCTTGGTCCAAAGCGGACCAGCTTGGGCTTGAGGAGTGGTTACGAATAAAGGTGGAGTTTATCGGAGTCTGGAGACGGCAGCGCCGCGGATGATTTCATACACCAGCTAATGTAGCAGGTGTGCATTAAGAACATTGTGATTCCACTTGCCATGACCATTTTTGGGCTTTCCTTCATCTTTCCGGCCGCCATGCTGATTTGGGGGGTGGGCGCACTTGGCTGCTTCCCAGTCTTCATGAGATCTCACAGCGCTAGGTCACATAAGTGTATGTGGTGATTTATTAAGGGCCGCATATCGTGTAATTTATTATTTCGCACAATATACATGTATGGTTGTGACTTTGTCTTTAAGTCTCTCTGTGATGTGTAAACATATGTTTCGTTGATTTATTTTCTTTCTTTAAGTGGTGTTCTTAACTTTAATTTAATCTTTATCTTTCTCAGCGTCGTGCATTGCTGCCGCACGCTGCTCTAATTGCTGCACGAGTCCTCATATGTGTTTGTGTTACCCCAGATCAATAAACGAGGACTTGATGGGACGAATTAAAGAGTTTGAGAGTGATTTCGACAAACCATAACACAATGCAGATAACACACCGCTACACTAACATCAGCATTGAAGTCCTTTTAAAATAATTTTAGCTCAAAACTCACTTTCAGACAGCAGCGAGTGTTTGAATAACTTCTGTTTGTGATCCGATGTGGATTCTGATCACTGTATAAGGCAGAAAATGTGATGCAAAAGACTATTTGCGCTAACCATTACTATAGTAAACATGGTAAATACGGCCGCTTGAAGAAATCAGACAAATCACTTAGGCTATCACAATAGTGTATTTATTTTATCTGTCAGTACATCTCGTCTCTTTATACCAGACTGTCTGATATCCATATTTAGCTCCACATATGTCATAAAATAAAGAAACTCTGGTTTTTCGGGTGCATCCTCTGTTTCTCTGACTGAAAATACAACTGTATTGTATTTTTGGTCGAACATTTGTAGAAATGATCGTTCTTTCTAAATGTGATGTAAACTGTCCTGTGACTACAAATAAACAGAAACAGACGCGATTGAATAAGTATGTGTCCTCTTTCTTTTGTGAAATAACAGTAAAATACCACTTTATTTCTGTGGGACTAATGTGCAATCTGGACACAAATTAATTCATTATGATCAATGTATCACTTAATATTGTAAAACTGTGATAAAAACATTGATGCTTGGGTTTTAAATCTTTAGGTAAACGACAAAAATGCCAACAAACGGCTGCTTTTATCATGTTCGTTTTGCGATCTCGGTAGTTTCCAGTGATTTCTTTCTGATAATTTTCCTGATAAAACTTCCATTTTTTTGGTGAAATGATGGGTTTGTGTGACGTTGTTCCAGAGAGGCATGTTACAGGCGGGGTGTGGGCCCAACGGTGGAAACGCAGCATGGTTTTGGGCTCGGTGCTACAGGTCCAAGGCTATTAGCCCAGCCCGACCCGTTGAAAGCCCTGGCTCGGACTGGCCCGACAGTGGAAAAAGTGGCTAATGTTCTTCACACTAAGGGGAAAAAATGGTTCTTTTAAGTGAACTGGTCGTTGAAAGCTTCTTTGGGAACCAAAAATAATTTTTCAATGGCGTCTCTGCAAAAAACCCTTTGGGAGCCTTTATTTCTAATAGTGCAACAACCTGATACAACAGGACAGGGGACAAAAAATAGCAAAGTGTACCATTTTGTCGCATTGCGCAACTAATCGTCAGAAAAAGTAGCTTGTTATTGTATGCTACTGGAAAATGTCCTGCTGCTTTTAGTTAGTTACTCCCCAACTCTGAAGGGACAGTGGTAGATATTATGTTCTCCATGTGTTGTTGTTTATCTCTCTCTCTCTAGTGTTCCTCAGGATGTAGCCTGTGAAAGTGACGTTTGCAGCAGATGTATCTAACAGGGTTTTTTTTCCTTTTCCACTCCACTTTCTCATCTTATTGAGGCCAGGAGGCTGGCGATGTTCCTCATATTTCTAGCTGACACGGGGTGTTGAGTGCATCCCCAAAGAGGAGTCTGAGATGACTTGTTTAGAAATTGTCTTATACTTCAGCGCTTTCCTCCAGTCGTCTAGCTCACAAATCTATCCATGATATCTCCCCTCGTTTCTCTCAGCACGGTAAATATTTGAAGAGAAAGTGTGTACTTCCAGAGCAATTTGGAGAATCCCCATGTGCCCTCGTGCATGAAATGATTTGCTGTTCTCAGAGGAAGAGCCGCACACTGTCACAATGGCTGGCAGGTCTGATTTCTGAACTGTGATACAGTTTATGGTGAATAAGAAGGGACTATGACCAGGTTTATGAAAGCAAAGATTCCTAATATGTGTGTGTGTGTTCTGATATTCCTTTTGAATCTGTGTTCTCTGCACCTTTTTTCCAGAGCTTTCTCTCTGTCTGAGTGGCATGTCATTTATTATTTTCTTACAACCACATGAGATGGAGTGCTGTGGCACTGCAGGTATGTTGTTGAATGAATGCACATGCATATTTCATGATGTCATAAAACACCCGAAGCAAATTGGATTCATATTAGATATTCAGATCAGATCTACCTTGCAATTTACATTTTTCAGTTTGAAAGGTCTCACCATGTCTATGGTATTTCTTGCTGGTACTTTCTTCTTTTGTGATTATTCCGATATAATCAGAATTTTGATCATATTGGATTGATTTTTTTTTTTTTTTTCAGTTTATTCTGGGATTGGCTTCTCCACAAGATGTGCAAGCAATGAAGCTTCAGAATTTGTCCCACAACTTTATAATTATACTCCCTAGCTCTTGGAACAAGATCTGCATCAGAAATGCCTAAAAATGTTTTCTAGGTCATCTTTTGAGCTAAACAAAATGTTCTTCCTGGATTTCTGATGTCAACATGCCAAATGCAAATATAAAACACAGGCTACAGACAGTGTCCATTTTTGTTCCCCATAGTATTAGCCATATTTAATTTAGTCAATATTTCATTTTCATGTTAATTAATTTCAGTCAATTTTAGTCAACAAATGTAACTTAAGTCCCCACTTGAAGAACCCATGTGCAGTTTATTGATGTGCTAGCACATTTAAAACGTAGACTTGAAGAACTTTACTTAAACATGACTTGAAAATAACCATAAACATAGACTTAAGCATAAACATGAGCATTGGGTTGCACAATGGGTTACACGGACAAAGCTAGACAAAAGACAATGGTAACATGAGGGCTATTTGTGCACAAGGACTAAACAAGGAACACCTGTGAACAAATCAACCAATGAGAACAGAGCAGAATATCACATGACAAGACAAACCAATAAGAACATGACACATAAGACAAGAAGCACAAGACTGGGGCTGCGTCCAAAATCGCATGCTCTCGAGTAGGTACTTATTTTGAATAAGTAATTGCTTCACGACCGCTAAAAAAAGTACGTTCTATATAGTATGAATGTGTGTATAATCTGGACATACTATATTCGCCATATTGTCATTATCATGTGACCTACCAGCGTCGTGTCACCTCCATTCATAAATCCTCTCCCGTGGCTTCATGGGATAGTAAAGTGTCCATTGTTTGCACACTTCAGAATCTTGCCAGAAGTAGTAGTTCACCCGGGTACTTTTTATGAGTACTGTGAAGTCGAACATACTTCTTTTGTCACATACTGTTTTTCACCTACTATATAGTATGGAAGTATGTGGGTAGAGAGCTTCATGGAATGGGTTTCCATGGCCGAGCAGCTGCATCCAAGCCTTACATCAAGTGCAGTGCAAAGCGTGGGATGCAGTGGGGTAAAGCACGCCGCCACTGGACTCTAGAGCAGTGGAGACATGTTCTCTGGAGTGACCAATCACGCTTCTCTGTCTGGCAATCCGATGGACGAGTCTGGGTTTGGTGGTTGCCAGGAGAACGGTACTTGCCTGACTGCATTGTGCCAAGTGTAAAGTTTGGTGGAGGGGGGATTATGGTGTGGGGTTGTTTTTCAGGGGTTGGGCTTGGCCCCTTAGTTCCAGTGAAAGGAACTCTTAATACTTCAGCATACCAAGACATTTTGGACAATTTCATGCTCCCAACTTTGTGGGAACAGTTTGGGGATGGTCCTTTCCTGTTCCAACATGACTGCGCACCAGTGCACAAAGCAAGGTCCATAAAGACATGGATGAGCGAGTTTGGTGTGGAGGAACTTGACTGGCCTGCACAGAGTCCTGACCTCAACCCGATAGAACACCTTTGGGATGAATTAGAGCGGAGACTGCGAGCCAGACCTCGTCCAACATCAGTGCCTGACCTCACAAATGCGCTTCTAGAGAATGGTCAAAAATTCCCATAAACGCACTCCTAAACCTTGTGGAAAGCCTTCCCAGAAGAGTTGGAGCTGTTATAGCTGCAAAGGGTGGCCCAACTCCATATTAAACCCTACGGATTAAGAATGGGATGTCATTAAAGTTCATGTGCATGTAAAGGCAGGCGTCCCAAAACTTTTGGCAATATAGTGTATCTGTTGTTGACAAAATCAAGAAACCCTTTAACAGTAATTTTATTGAAAATATTAACACCTGTTATATACATATACAATATACATTATATGTTATATACATATAAAAAAAACGTTCATCTTATAAAAAGAAATGACCCCACCAAAATGATCATCATGAAAAATGGCCTTTTCCTCTCTAAAAATAAATAAATAAAGCCATAACTCTGTTATTAACAATCACTCAAAAATGTGCTGATGAAATGTTTAAACCACTGAACCATTTGTCAGAATTATGAATATGGCGTTTTGGAGGACTTTAGTAATCAGACAGCATAATTCAATCAAGGAGATATTGAATTACGACCAGTGATATACGCATGAATATTAATGCATGCAAACACCACTGCAGTACTGCATGGATATTGTCTCAAAGTGCCTAATAAAACTCCTGAATCAGCTCCGTGTGCCCAAGTCCTTACCATCTGTCCTCTCTGTAGCCCTCCTCTCACTTTCTGTCTCCCCTCCCTGTGGAGCGTCAGATATCGGAGCAGACTGCAACACTATCCACCTGAAGCACTGCTGAGACAGCAGCCACCTCCACCAAACGCTCCAGCACCTGCGGGAGGGGAGATTCACTCCATCAATATCTGAGTGCCGGAAAACAGAGAGGAAGCCACCTGTGATCATTAACCTTTTTTCATATGTTAATAGTTTAGCATAATGCGGAGAAACAATGGATCTCGACCTGTGGTCGGAAGTATAAAGCACAACCTAAAGGTAGACCGAATCAATGCATAAGTAAGTGGCATGTATACATTAAAGGGTACACACAGTTTCTGCCAATCTCATGTTAATCTTGAGTACCTATAGAGTAGCATTGCATCCTTTATATCTCCGAAGAGTCTTTAGTTTTATCATATTTATAAAAGACAGATACGCTGTACCGATTCTTTCTGAAAACAGCCGAGTTCGTGGAGGCGTGCAGTGGGCGGAGCTAAAGAGTCACAAGCACACACACACACACACAATACATCATGGCATTATCCCTGGATAACTCTCGATTCACTATACGTTGGTGTTGTTCACATTATATGCACTTGCGTGCCAATTGCCAACAAAACACACACATTTGATGCAGTTTCACTCACCGCCTGCGGTTTCCACTCATGACCGGGAACAAACACACACTTGCAGAACTCTGGGAAAACAAACTGCGTCCACTGTTTCCTTAACGCTGTGTTATTTGGGAAGCTGAACAAAAAAATATATGATCAATAAGTTATGACAACATATGTTTTTACATTGCTTTAACGCATCAAAATAAGTTAAGCAATTTTCAACTTTTTTTATAAGTTATATAAGATTCAGCTCATTTTTTTAAGTCAGTTTAATGTAGTTTAAGTTGAAATGACTTCTAAGTATCTGCAAAATGAAGAATAATGATACGCTGCAAAAAACAATATACATATTTTCTTACTATTTATGACAGTACAAATATCTAAACCACATTGTCTGACGTTTGTTATTGTTTTAAGCATTAATTCACTTAATTTTTCAGAAAACAGTGTCTTTTTGCTTCTCAAGTCTTTAGATTTAAGAATTTTTAGATATTTTACTGGAAAACAAGACAAAAATATGTTTTTGCAGTGTAGGTATTTTATCATTTCTGAGGGGGTTGTTTAAATCTTTGGCCAAAATTTGTCTTGGCAAGCATCAATAATAATTGTCTTTAATATGCAGATTGATGTGGCATCATTCAACCATCTTCTCTTAAAAAATCATTTTGTTACTCTATATTTTTGTCTTGTTTTCCCATAAAAAATCCTAATATAATCCATAATATACTGCATCTTGGCCTGGTTTCACAGACAGGGTTTAGATTAAGCCAGGATTATCTGGTAGCCAAGTAGCTTTTATAAACATGACTTGGAAAGAAACATTACTGGTGTGCATCTTGAGACAAAACAATGGCATTGACATAGTTTAAGATATGCTTTCTTTAAAACAGCTCAAAAATGCATTTTAGCCTGGGACTAGACTTAAGCCTTGTCTGTGAAAGCGGGGATAATTTTCAGAGAACTATAAAACAATTTTAATGATGTTTATGCATAAGACTGGAATAAATGTCAATGTGCTATAAGAAAACATCTCTGGTTGCGTATGTAACCCGGTTCCCTGAGAAGGGGAAAGAGATGCTGCATCGTGGAGTTATGCATGACCGGAGTCATGTTCATGTAAACGAACGCCAATAATCATTGGCAGACGGCAATCCATGACATCACAAGCAGAGTGCCTGTGAGTATAAAAGGGCGCCTGTAATACATGTCATGAGATCTTCTGAAGGAGACGTGCAGGCAAGCCTAAAGCATAGCAACTGGACACAGCATCTCGTTCTCGGGTTGCATACGCATACTCTGTGGGGAACCAAAACCCATTATGCTATGCTGAGGGAATGCCTGCCTTACTAAGCTGTGAACATGCACAAACATAAATTGACTAGGGCTGTGACTCTTTTGGGTAGACAGCGAATCGATTTGATTCATAGGTTTTTGATTCAAGAACGATTTTTGCAAATTCAGAACGATTTGAGACGATTCACATTAAAATTTGATGTGATTCGATTCTGCATTTTTATAGGATTATTGAAATGCTTCCCTCCATATGTCTTAGTCAGGGTGTGAATTACACAGTGGCCTTCAGGGCGTTAGAGAGAGTGGGGACAAAAAAACAACTTTTGTCCTTTATGTTAGTTCTTAATGATGCTACATAACTTTATTTTAATAGCCTATAAAAATTGGCATTTGTAGAAATTTACATAAGCCAAAGTTTTAAAAAACTTTAAAAATATTATTTCATTCTAACTATTGTGTAGGATAGTTTTAATGGCTACACAACCTTATTAAAGTCTTCCAGGTACATTAAACATACAATGCTTCCATTCCATGTAGAGACTACCCTAGAATATCATGCACTTTTAATGCACGCTATCGAATCGCGATTAATTCAATTCTTAGCATTTTAAATCGATTATTGACTGAAATCAACGATTCAAAAATACGTTTCAAGATCAATGCATATGCATCGTCAGTATTTGCAATCAATGTAGCGACAAAACAAGTGAATCGTTACACCCCTAAAATTGACTCTGTGAATTACTTAGTCAGAGCTGACTAATTACTTAGTCAGAGCGCGTCAACCCCAAGGGTGCATCCAATATGACTCGTATAGACTGCATAGTGGCGCCACTCCCTAAGCCAATATCTCCCAATACTAGGGATGTGATGGTGAGAAAATTTTTCAACCGGTTATTCTACGTGTGACAACACCGGTATCACGGGCGGGGCCTTTCTAAACTGAAAGTAAAATGCGCACGGCCGCTCAGGCATTTATAACGGAGCGGAGCAAAGCGAGTGTTTTCAATTAATTCCTATGAAAGTTAAGCTTCCATAGGCATGAACTGAAAACGCGCCAGTGGACACACACCGTGAATGATAAATGCGTGCGCACTGTGCGGCCGTGCGCATTTTACTTTCGGTTTAGAATTAGCGCCAATTCAGGGGCGGGTTGTTTGAATTGTGGGTTCATTAGCCTATTATTCTTAATGAAAAACACAACAATAAAACTGTACAATGACAAACTCACTTAAATATGCGCTTTTACATTTCGCTTTGAAACCAAATCTTCTGCGATCTTGTCATTCAGCTGATGTGAAATCTGACTCCTGCTGCTGGTCTGTGCTGCGACTCTCGTTCGGCTCGCACTGTATTAAGCAGACACGTTCAATTTATAATTGTAGTGTCTGTTCTCTAACTGAACTAAATGATTTTATTACTATAAAAATCAAAACGATGGTGGGGGGTGGTGCCGTGGTGGGCAAGTGATGTAACCGGTGTTTCGCCTGAACACTGGCAACACCGACTATCGCAGCAAGCCTACTCCCATTCCTTCAGGGTCCAAACACGGCCCATGCAAATGCTGGATTCTCATCCCTCAGGAGAGAATGAGGCAAGGACAGCTTTTTCTGCGAATGCAACACAATGAGCACGTCCAAACGAGCGGCTCCTGAAGACAAAAAAGCTAATGATGTGTATTATTGGCGTTTGTTTACACATGCTTCAGACACCGGTCACGCTGATGGCGTCCCCCAAAGCATCAACTCCACAAGTTCCGCTTCGAAAGGGAAATAAACTTTCCCTTTGAATTAAACCACTTTTTCATCCCTCACTCCACATGTTCTACCCAGGCCTTCGTTCAATAGCACCAGTCTGCTTTTCATTTAATTTCTGTTGTTTTTGTAGTTTGGAGTGAAGTGCACTGCAGATATAAGTATGGACTTGTCACACTTTGGCCTGATCGTTTCCCTGTCCCTTCGATTGCCCATAATGCACATTGCACCATAATCCACATCAGTTTGTGTGTGTGTGTGAAGGACTCTCTGTGCTGGGAGTGTTTGGTGCGTGCGCTGGTAAGATGATTTCAGGCGAGCACAAGTGTTTGGTGTCAGTCTCTGTTACAAGGGGATGATGGGAAAGAGTAGAGACTGAGTCACTTTCTGTTAATGCACTGCACCACGTGTGGGTGAATGTCATGAAAACATGTCCAGGTCACATTTCACCACATAGCCAGGACAAAAGAAATAACAGTTTTTAAGTTAAATTGCATTTTCTTTAAACAAATTGTGTGGTGAAATATGACCTGGACATGTGTATGTGTGTTCTTGTGTGCTAAATATACTCATGCATTACTGCATATTTGCCGCATTATTCCAACCCTAATCTCTTTATTTACAGTGTTGTAATTGCACAATGAATTGAACTCAATGCACTGAACACAAATAGATTTGTTACAGCAGTGCCTGCGAGCTTTAATGTTTCAGAGCGACTTTTTACAAACAACTATAAACAGAAATTGCAGGGATATGGCAGAAGCAACTGCAGCGTTTAATCATGCTGTGGCCTGCACTTATTGGCCACCATTTCGGCTCATTTTTCTCATCCTGTGCAAACACCCCGTGTCGATCTAATGCTTAGGTCTTTGCTGTTTTTTCTCTTTTTTTTCCACAGCTGAAACAGATGCTGAAAGACTTTTTTTCTTGCATGTAGGCTTTGCACAAAGTGTGATGGTTTGGAAGGTGTCTCAAAAGACAAGGAGGTCAAGACAAATTGATCTTAAGTAAACCACACATGTGAACTCTTGACCACTGGTAACTGAAAACCACTTGATGGCTGATGCTAACTGGATCTGGATTCTCTCTAGGTAAGTACACTATAGCTCAAGAAACACGCCCTGTTTACGGCTGATTGACAGAACTTTATGATAAGTTATGAAATGATGAAGTCGTGGGTAGCACTGTGTGTGCAGTAAAGTGCAGGGCTTTCACAATGGCGAGAATAATGATGCCGTAAAGCGGAGCACACACCACTGCAGTCTCTGTCATACTGCACTGTTTCCCATACACTCGTACACGCTAACAACCAGACAGACTCGCTCAGTGTGGCAAATTCAGCCCACACACTCCCACAACTTGAGTCTTTATTATTCTCTCGCTGTCACACACCCTCATATGCTTGCACTTCGCACATACACATTTGGACATTTGCTAGTAGTTTTGCTAAGTCAAGCATCACTGTTACTGTTAACACTCATACTTGGGATTAAAGGGATAGTTCACCCAAAAATTACCATTGACTTATTCAAGTTGTTCCAAGAGTTTCCTTAGGAAGTCCATAGTAGGAAAAAAAATACTTCAGTTATTTCCACTGAAACGGGAAGACAGGGCGGAGCATAGCGAACAGCTCCGCCCCTTTTTTTAAATGGCCAATAGCGTTTAGTTTATATCACAGCTCGTCCAGAGCCGTTGAGCTCAGTAAAGCTGCAGTTTCCTCCTGATCTCTAACCCATTCAAATGGGTCCGATACGTTTTCTGGTCTGCGCCAACTCGAACACATGATGCGCTCTGTGCTATCGTGTCTCTGGACCGGAGCTGCGGCGGTTCACTGACACTAACGTGAAACCAGACTTCATTCGCCCCAATGGAAAGCATATGTGACCCGTGCTGGCAAAATGAGTGGGAATGCGCACGGGATAATTTTGAGCTACAGGCAAAACAAGTGAAATTTTTTGATTTGGGTCGATTTTGATGTTTTCACAAAAATGTGTTCATTAGGCACTCGTCTAGCGATCCAAACAGCAAATAAAGTATCTTTATTTGTACATTTTCAGAGAGGAGTACCTTGAAAAACGATCTTACTCGCTCTGACTGACAGATCCGACACGTGCGCACAAAGACGCCTCTCACAGCGCAATCCCAATATACACAGAATTATAGTATTTCAATATATATATATATTGCTATAGATACTGGTTTTGATTTGGTGTGTGCCAAATTTGGTGTTATTACCAGGGATTTTAAGGTATGGTTGCTAGGTGATTTTGTTTTGGAACTTTCAGAAAACTTTAACTCGATTGTTCTCAAAACTGACTCTATCAACTTCAAACAGGTGTAGCTCTGTCTTTTCTGTTTTGTTTTTTTTGTCCAGTTTAAATAAATCATACGTCATTTTGAAGGTTTTTTTAATAGAGAATGTGAAAATAACAATGACTCATTTTTTATATTTTGCTCATTGCGACTCATTTTACCAGCACAGGTCTGAATCGTTCCCTATCGCCTATATAGTGCACAGGTCTGAATCGTTCCCTATCCCCTATATAGTGCACAGGTCTGAATCGTTCCCTATCGCCTATATAGTGCACAGGTCTGAATCGTTCCCTATACCCTATATAGTGCACAGGTCTGAATCGTTCCCTATCCCCTATATAGTGCACAGGTCTGAATCGTTCCCTATCCCCTATATAGTGCACTGTCTGAATCGTTCCCTATCCCCTATATAGTGCACTGTCTGAATCGTTCCCTATCCCCTGTATAGTGCACTGTCTGAATCGTTCCCTATCCCCTATATAGTGCACTGTCTGATCGTTTCGTATCCCCTATATAGTGCACTGTCTGAATCGTTCCCTATCCCCTATATAGTGCACTGTCTGAATCGTTCCCTATCCCCTATATAGTGCACTGTCTGATCGTTCCCCTTTCCCCTATATAGTGCACTGTCTGAATCGTTCCCTATCCCCTATATACTGCACTGTCTGAATCGTTCCCTATCCCCTATATAGTGCACCATCTGAATCGTTCCCTATCCCCTATATAGTGCACTGTCTGATCATTCCCTATCCCCTATATAGTGCACTGTCTGAATCGTTCCCTATCCCCTATATAGTGCACCATCTGAATCGTTCCCTATCCCCTATATAGTGCACTGTCTGATCATTCCCTATCCCCTATATAGTGCACTGTCTGATCATTCCCTATCCCCTATATAGTGCACTGTCTGATCGTTCCCTATCCCCTATATAGTGCACTGTCTGATCGTTCCGTATCCCCTATATAGTGCACTGTCTGAATCGTTCCCTATCCCCTATATGTCTGAATCGTTCCCTATCCCCTATATAGTGCACTGTCTGATCGTTCCCTATCCCCTATATAGTGCACTGTCTGATCATTCCCTATCCCTATCCCCTATATAGTGCACTGTCTGTTCGTTCTGTATCCCCTATATAGTGCACTGTCTGATCATTCCCTATCCCCTATATAGTGCACTGTCTGATCGTTCCCTATCCCCTATATAGTGCACTGTCTGATCGTTCCGTATCCCCTATATAGTGCACTGTCTGAATCGTTCCATATCCCCTATATAGTGCACTGTCTGAATCGTTCCCTATCCCCTATATGTCTGAATCGTTCCCTATCCCCTATATAGTGCACTGTCTGATCATTCCCTATCCCCTATATAGTGCACTGTCTGATCATTCCCTATCCAGAA
Organism: Coreius guichenoti; assembly: GCA_039654105.1. Lineage (NCBI taxonomy): Eukaryota > Metazoa > Chordata > Actinopteri > Cypriniformes > Gobionidae > Coreius > Coreius guichenoti. The sequence goes on along the minus strand of CM077182.1, from coordinate 2,341,087 downwards.
AAATCAAAAAATACTCAGAACACTAGCAACCAAACTCATAGCAGCACTGTAGCAGTGAATTTTGCATGGGCAAACACCACTCAGATTCCCTTAAGAAACTGTAAAAACCCTGTTTATATTGTCATGGATCTCCTACAGCTTTACACACACATGCACATTCCCTCACACTCCTGCTATCAAACACCACCCACTGAAGCTGCAGCCTATTAGTGGCTATAGCACAGCAGCAGAGGGTCTCTGTCTTCCTCTCCATCTCTGCCTCTTCCTCGCCATCACCTGCGGGCACTAAAGCTGAGGAGCACAGGAGTGGGCTCTCCCAGACTGCAGTGGCGTGGGGAGCTCTACCTCTACCACTTAATTGTTTCCCCCAGTGGTTGTAATTGCATTCTCTCGCACTCTTGTAATGACGGCGCATCTGTCACTGAGCCACAGTGCCATCTGCTGACAGCTTGAGTCATGAGCCTTTCCACAGAAAACCCAACCTTGTAATAAAAGTCAAGACGCCACCGTAGTGATCGGCGTGACTAATGGGCCCTTTTTTCAGCCAAAGATAACAAAGCCGTAATTCTGTTATTTACAAACCCTCAAAAAATGTGCTGATCAAATGTTTCAAGTCCAGAGCCATTTGTCAGAATTATGACGTTTTTGGGGAACGTTAGATTACATAATTCAATCTGTCAGAGAGATATTGAATTACGAGCAGCGATCTCCTGTCTGAGCTCTGGATCAGAGTTTGAATTGGACAGACGCACTGCGGGCTCAGCAGGGCTTTGGGTCAACGCTCGTCCAATTCGTATCCCATAATCCTCACTGAGAAGCCCCTCCGGAAGGGTTTTGCAGTTGATTGGCGCATAGAGGTCTTGGATTACAAGTCATCCAGTTGATCAGATCTTGTAGTTCTGTGGTTAGTGACACTTTCAAAGGCAAGATATCGCTCTTTGTGCCTTTTGCCTGGCAGATGATAAAAATGCCACAGATTTATCCGGAGCCGGATTCATTCTTAAGAAACAAAAAGTGCATCCATCCTTCGGGCGGTTAATAAAGGCATTAATAAAGTGATGCGGTTTGGGCTGCCATTCACTGCCATTATAAAGCTTGGATTAGCCAGGACATCCGATTGTATTCGTCTGAAAGAAGAATGTCATACACCTAGGACGGCTTGAGGGTGAGTAAATCATGGGGTAAATTTCATTTTTGGGTGAATAATCCCTTCAACTGATATTTTCTATCTAAATAATTTAAAAATAAAGTTAAGAATATTTTGTATTACCAAAAAATTGTTGGTAACCAGACAGTTGACGGCACCCATTGACTTCCGTAGTATTTTTTTTCCTACTATGGAGGTCAATGGGTGTTCAACAGAAGAAAGAAATTCATACAGGTTTGGATCAGCTTGAGGGTAAGTAATGACAAAATTTGAATTTTTGGGTGAACTGTCCCTTTAAGAATTTTCTCATCTTTTATTTTAGGATTATTCCAAAGACAAAGTTTAAGAAGAATTTGAGTTCCTGAAGAGAATCTTCCTAAAAACTCATCATAAAGTTAGGATAACCTCCAACTTGTCTTAAATCCCCAAAGGTGAGATGTTTTATGATTTTTTTTTTTTTTTTTGGATTGTTTCAAATAATAAGCATTACAACAAAACACTAGCTACATATGTCACATATTACTAGGTGTGTGCATGAGTACTCTGAAGTGACACCATTGATCGATAATGCACTCTAAAAAATGCTGGGTTAAAAACAACCCAAGTTGGGTTGAAAATGGACAAACCCAGCAAGTGGGTTAAATGTTTGCCCAACCTGCTGGGCAGTTTTATTTAATTGATATAAAATTTACTTTTGATAGATACTGACCACTGCAGACCGGGAACACCCCACAAGAGCTGCAGTTTTGGAGATGCTCTGACCCAGTCGTCTAGCCATCACAATTTGGCCCTTGTCAAACTCGCTCAAATCCTTACGCTTGCCCATTTTTCCTGCTTCTCAACTTTGAGGACAAAATGTTCACTTGCTGCCTAATATATCCCACCCACTAACAGGTGCCGTGATGAAGAGATAATCAGTGTTATTCACTTCACCTGTCAGGGGTCATAATGTTATGCCTGATTGCTGTACATAGTCTTATAGTGTATGAGCACACAAAACTTTGGCCAAACTCATTTGTTAAATACAGCAGATTAGACTTTTAGAGATGAAATAAATCCAAACAGTGCTTCAAAATGTGCTTAAATATTTGTGTCACGCATTTGTCTTGCACTGGATCAGGATTCTAATCCGTTGTCTTAGAGGTGTGGCGACAGGAGACTTTTTAATGAGGGAGTTTTTGATCTCGCACTTTCGTTTGGAGCAGCTGGCCAAATGCCACTGTCAAGCCGGGTTTGATGGTCTCTATCTCGAGGGTCATATGTGTCGTGGCACTGGGGAAACTTCATTTGTGTAATTGGCCATTAAAACTATTTGTTGAGAAAGTTAAAGCCAAACTTTACTGACACTGCTGGAGATGATACAAGTGTCACTGCAAATCTTCCTTGTTCATTCTCTGCGCCTTCGTCTCTCTCAGTCTTTTTCTCTGCAATCAGCACTTTCACCACACACTGAATCGGAATGATCCGTACTAAGGTGGCAAAGACGTGTTTTTGTCGCTAGCACCACTTTTATGAAATATGACAGCAAGGCTTACTGCAGAAAGAGTTATGATTTATATAACCATTCACCTGGTGACTGGATTTCATATAGGCTATTGTAATATGCCACCGTTTTCATTTAGAATTGTTTTTGTTTTCTTTGTATTATTTTTCTATCAAACATGATGAATTTTTCCTTCAGTGATGATGAATTGTTTGCCATTTGCGGCAATATGGATATGAATTATTCCTGGGGAGAGAATATTTCGGTAGTTTGGATTTGTTGCGGTTTAATTAGTAGAGGACCGTTCAATAATCCCGCCTTCCCTTCGTAAATATCTTGTTTTGATCCCACTTAGTCTTTCTTCATATTTACTTTGTCAGCGTATGCTAAAAAAAAATCACTATATTTCTCGTATTTATGGTAAGGGATTTGAATAATCACCCAGTTATTTCATTTCGATGCATAACTCGTCCCACACTGTTTCTGCTACTGACATGAATGATACTTAAAGGGTTAGTTCACCCAAAAATGAAAATTACCCCATGATTTACTCACCCTCAAGTCATCCTAGGTGTATATGACGTTCTTCTTTCAGACAAATACAATCGGAGTTATATTAAAAAATGTCCTGGCTCTTCCAAGCATTATAATGACATTGACTTGATGGGTCGTTTTTGAAGTCCATAAAAGTGCATCTATCCATCATATAACTGCTCCACACGGATCCGGGGGGTTAATAAAGGCCTTCTGAAGCGAAGTGGTGCGTTTGTGTAAGAAAAATATCCATATTTAAAACTTTATAGACTAAAATAACTAGCTTCCGGCAGTCAGCGGTACGCAAGTCGAGTTACGGCGAAAGAGTAACCCTTGACCCTTGAACCCTTGACGCATGCATATTGACGAACGCAGAAGCGCAGAGGATAGAGCAAAACAAAACACCGGTCATGAATTAGAAGTCTAAAACGAGAATTTTTTAAAGAGAAATGGCGGAGAATTTCGATATAAGAGAAAAGGGGCTTGAGTTTGTTATCCGCGAGAGGCGTCAAAGCTTGCGATGCTTCTATACATCGCGTCAGGGGTTACTCTTTTAGTGCAAGTCGACTTGCGTACCACTGAGTTATTTTAGTCTATAAAGTTTTAAATATGGATATTTTTCTTACACAAACACACCACTTCGCTTCAGAAGGCCTTTATTAACCGTCTGGATCCGTGTGGAGCAGTTATATGATGGATAGATGCACTTCATGGACTTCAAAAACAACCCATCAATTCACTGCCATTATAATGCTTGGATGAGCCAGGACATTTTTAATATAACTCAGATTGTATTCGTCTGAAAGAAGAATGTCATACACCTAAGATGACTTGAGGGTGAGTAAATCATGGGGTCATTTTCATTTTTGGGTGAACTAACCCTTTAAGAATTTAGCTTTTGGATAATAAAATGGGTGAAAATGTTCACAATGAGGATGCATTTCTAGAGACTAGAATATGATGCACACTTGAGGTTTTAACTTGGGCTAGTAAGCATCCACCTAGCAACCATTTAGAACACCCTAGCGACCACTTAGAAACATGCTTAAAAGCACCTGGGACACTTTATAAACTGCAAAGCAGTGCATTAGAAACTATCCATAACACTGTAGCTCAAGCAAAGCTTTGTTAGTGGCAGATGGGGTCGAACTAATGCTAAATCTTTGAAAAATACCTTATTGATTCTGGACTATGGGATTGACTTTATTCCATTTTGGAAACTGAATGTTGATCAGTGTTTGGTCTGGGGGTTAGATGTCGAAACCATTAGTCATAACCAAGGCTGAAATGATCTACACCAGGTGAAAATGCTGATATGTTTTACTCTGTGAGGGAGGCTAAAGTGGCTCCAGTCATCCTCTCAGCTCCGTCTGTGTCTCATCTCGGTATCAGTGTGTGTATCATCCTTCAGAGCTGTCTGAGTCGAGCCTGCAAACCTGATGATAGCAGGCTTCCTGTACGGCTGCCAACACGCTCTCGCTCCCTGGCTCGGCTTCAGCCCTCCATTTTAGCCCTGTAATAGAGATGTGTAATGCTGTTTTTTTTTTCTTTCTCCTTGTATAAGGTTCCTACAATCAGCCAAGATGATAAGATTAGACGTTAAAATTGCAGTCTTGTAAGAGAGTGTCAAATCTCTTCAGGTATGACACTTGAGGATTGACCAGTGAGCACCATCATGTGGCCAAATAAAAAAATACACCTTAAATGGGTTAGTAGAGTGCTGTAAAAAAAAGACACAGTGACCATATATAAAAAAATGTTAAATACATTTTACTGTAAAATATTATTTAAAAAAAAGTTAAGGTAAAAATAATTATGAATGACCTTATTTATTGTAACTTAAATTATATTTAACAGATTTATGTTTATTTAAAGGGTTAGTTCGCCCAAAAATGAAACAGTTGTCATCAATTACTCACCCTCATGTCGTTCCAAACCCGTAAGACTTTTATTCACCTTACACAAATAAAGATATTTTAAATGAAATCTGAGAGATTTCTGTCCCTCCATTGACAGTCTACACAACTACCACTTTGACACTTCAAAAAGTTCATAAAGAGATCGTAAAACGAATCCATATGAATTGAGCGGTTTAGTCCAAATTTTCTGAAGAGACACCATCGCTCTATATGATAAACAGATTGAATTTAGGCTTTTATTCACATGTAAACATTGATCAGCGGACATAAATGGAAGCTCAAACTTGCTTGACGTGAGAACAAACCTCATTGGTTCTTGTGCTGCGTAACACAAGAATGATCCTCATTGGTTCTTACAGAAGCTCAAACGTGCTGCGTAACACGAGAATGAACTTCATTGGTTCTTGAGGAAGCTCAAACGTGCTGCGTAACAAGAGAATGAACCTCATTGGTTCTTGAGGAAGCTCAAACGTGCTGCGTAACACGAGAATGAACCTCATTGGTTCTCACAGAAGCTCAAACGTGCTGCGTAACACGAGAATGATCCTCATTGGTTCTTGCTGAAGCTCAAACGTGCTGCGTAACACGAGAATGAACCTCATTGGTTCTTGCTGAAGCTCAAACGTGATGCGTAACACGAGAATGAACCTCATTGGTTCTTGCTGAAGCTCAAACGTGCTGCGTAGCACGAGAATGATCCTCATTGGTTCTTGCTGAAGCTCAAACGTGCTGCGTAACACGAGAATGAACCTCATTGGTTCTTGCTGAAGCTCAAACGTGCTGCGTAACACGAGAATGAACCTCATTGGTTCTTGCTGAAGCTCAAACGTGCTGCGTAACACGAGAATGATCCTCATTGGTTCTTGCTGAAGCTCAAACGTGCTGCATAACACGAGAATGAACTTCATTGGTTCTTGAGGAAGCTCAAACGTGCTGCGTAACAAGAGAATGAACCTCATTGGTTCTTGAGGAAGCTCAAACGTGCTGCGTAACACGAGAATGAACCTCATTGGTTCTCACAGAAGCTCAAACGTGCTGCGTAACACGAGAATGATCCTCATTGGTTCTTGCTGAAGCTCAAACGTGCTGCGTAACACGAGAATGAACCTCATTGGTTCTTGCTGAAGCTCAAACGTGATGCGTAACACGAGAATGAACCTCATTGGTTCTCACAGAAGCTCAAACGTGCTGCGTAACACGAGAATGAACCTCATTGGTTCTCGCAGAAGCTCAAACGTGCTGCGTAACACGAGAATGAACCTCATTGGTTCTCGCAGAAGCTCAAACGTGCTGCATAACACGAGAATGAACCTCATTGGTTCTCGCTGAAGCTCAAACGTGCTGCGTAACACGAGAATGAAGCTCATTGGTTCTTGCTGAAGCTCAAACGTGCTGCGTAACACGAGAATGAACCTCATTGGTTCTCGCAGAAGCTCAAACGTGCTGCGTAACACGAGAATGAACCTCATTGGTTCTTGAGGAAGCTCAAACGTGCTGCGTAACACGAGAATGAACCTCATTGGTTCTTGAGGAAGCTCAAACGTGCTGCGTAACACGAGAATGAACCTCATTGGTTCTCTCAGAAGCTCAAACGTGCTGCGTAACACGAGAATGATCCTCATTGGTTCTTGCTGAAGCTCAAACGTGCTGCGTAACACGAGAATGAACCTCATTGGTTCTTGCTGAAGCTCAAACGTGCTGCGTAACACGAGAATGATCCTCATTGGTTCTTGCTGAAGCTCAAACGTGCTGCGTAACACGAGAATGAACCTCATTGGTTCTTGCTGAAGCTCAAACGTGATGCGTAACACGAGAATGAACCTCATTGGTTCTTGCTGAAGCTCAAACGTGCTGCGTAGCACGAGAATGATCCTCATTGGTTCTCGCTGAAGCTCAAACGTGCTGCGTAACACGAGAATGAACCTCACTGGTTCTTGCTGAAGCTCAAACGTGCTGCGTAACACGAGAATGAACCTCACTGGTTCTTGCTGAAGCTCAAACGTGCTGCGTAACACGAGAATGAACCTCATTGGTTCTTGCTGAAGCTCAAACGTGCTGCGTAACACGAGAATGAACCTCATTGGTTCTTGCTGAAGCTCAAACGTGCTGCGTAACACGAGAATGATCCTCATTGGTTCTTGCTGAAGCTCAAACGTGCTGCATAACACGAGAATGAACTTCATTGGTTCTTGAGGAAGCTCAAACGTGCTGCGTAACAAGAGAATGAACCTCATTGGTTCTTGAGGAAGCTCAAACGTGCTGCGTAACACGAGAATGAACCTCATTGGTTCTCACAGAAGCTCAAACGTGCTGCGTAACACGAGAATGATCCTCATTGGTTCTTGCTGAAGCTCAAACGTGCTGCGTAACACGAGAATGAACCTCATTGGTTCTTGCTGAAGCTCAAACGTGATGCGTAACACGAGAATGAACCTCATTGGTTCTCACAGAAGCTCAAACGTGCTGCGTAACACGAGAATGAACCTCATTGGTTCTCGCAGAAGCTCAAACGTGCTGCGTAACACGAGAATGAACCTCATTGGTTCTCGCAGAAGCTCAAACGTGCTGCATAACACGAGAATGAACCTCATTGGTTCTCGCTGAAGCTCAAACGTGCTGCGTAACACGAGAATGAAGCTCATTGGTTCTTGCTGAAGCTCAAACGTGCTGCGTAACACGAGAATGAACCTCATTGGTTCTCGCAGAAGCTCAAACGTGCTGCGTAACACGAGAATGAACCTCATTGGTTCTTGAGGAAGCTCAAACGTGCTGCGTAACACGAGAATGAACCTCATTGGTTCTTGAGGAAGCTCAAACGTGCTGCGTAACACGAGAATGAACCTCATTGGTTCTCTCAGAAGCTCAAACGTGCTGCGTAACACGAGAATGATCCTCATTGGTTCTTGCTGAAGCTCAAACGTGCTGCGTAACACGAGAATGAACCTCATTGGTTCTTGCTGAAGCTCAAACGTGCTGCGTAACACGAGAATGATCCTCATTGGTTCTTGCTGAAGCTCAAACGTGCTGCGTAGCACGAGAATGATCCTCATTGGTTCTCGCTGAAGCTCAAACGTGCTGCGTAACACGAGAATGAACCTCATTGGTTCTCGCTGAAGCTCAAACGTGCTGCGTAACACGAGAATGAACCTCATTGGTTCTTGCTGAAGCTCAAACGTGATGCGTAACACGAGAATGAACCTCATTGGTTCTTACAGAAGCTCAAACGTGCTGCGTAACACGAGAATGAACCTCATTGGTTCTCACAGAAGCTCAAACGTGCTGCGTAACACGAGAATGATCCTCATTGGTTCTTGCTGAAGCTCAAACGTGCTGCGTAACACGAGAATGAACCTCATTGGTTCTTGCTGAAGCTCAAACGTGCTGCGTAACACGAGAATGAACCTCATTGGTTCTCGCAGAAGCTCAAACGTGCTGCGTAACACGAGAATGATCCTCATTGGTTCTTGCTGAAGCTCAAACGTGCTGCGTAACACGAGAATGAACCTCATTGGTTCTTGCTGAAGCTCAAACGTGCTGCGTAACACGAGAATGAACCTCATTGGTTCTCGCAGAAGCTCAAACGTGCTGCGTAACACGAGAATGATCCTCATTGGTTCTTGCTGAAGCTCAAACGTGCTGCGTAACACGAGAATGAACCTCATTGGTTCTTGCTGAAGCTCAAACGTGATGCGTAACACGAGAATGAACCTCATTGGTTCTCACAGAAGCTCAAACGTGCTGCGTAACACGAGAATGATCCTCATTGGTTCTTGCTGAAGCTCAAACGTGCTGCGTAGCACGAGAATGATCCTCATTGGTTCTCGCTGAAGCTCAAACGTGCTGCGTAACATGAGAATGAACCTCACTGGTTCTTGCTGAAGCTCAAACGTCCTGCGTAACACGAGAATGAACCTCATTGGTTCTTGCTGAAGCTCAAACGTGCTGCGTAACACGAGAATGAACCTCATTGGTTCTTGCTGAAGCTCAAACGTGCTGCGTAACACGAGAATGATCCTCATTGGTTCTTGCTGAAGCTCAAACGTGCTGCATAACACAAGAATGAACCTCATTGGTTCTTGCTGAAGCTCAAACGTGATGCGTAACACGAGAATGAACCTCATTGGTTCTTACAGAAGCTCAAACGTGCTGCGTAACACGAGAATGAACCTCATTGGTTCTCACAGAAGCTCAAACGTGCTGCGTAACACGAGAATGATCCTCATTGGTTCTTGCTGAAGCTCAAACGTGCTGCGTAACACGAGAATGAACCTCATTGGTTCTTGCTGAAGCTCAAACGTGCTGCGTAACACGAGAATGATCCTCATTGGTTCTTGCTGAAGCTCAAACGTGCTGCGTAGCACGAGAATGATCCTCATTGGTTCTTGCTGAAGCTCAAACGTGCTGTGTAACACGAGAATGAACTTCATTGGTTCTTACAGAAGCTCAAACGTGCTGCGTAACACGAGAATGAACCTCATTGGTTCTCACAGAAGCTCAAACGTGCTGCGTAACACGAGAATGATCCTCATTGGTTCTTGCTGAAGCTCAAACGTGCTGCGTAACACGAGAATGATCCTCAATGGTTCTCGCTGAAGCTCAAACGTGCTGCGTAACACGAGAATGAACCTCATTGGTTCTCGCAGAAGCTCAAACGTGCTGCGTAACACGAGAATGAACCTCACTGGTTCTTGCTGAAGCTCAAACGTGCTGCGTAACACGAGAATGAACCTCATTGGTTCTCGCTGAAGCTCAAACATGCTGCATAACACAAGAATGAACCTCATTGGTTCTTACAGAAGCTCAAACGTGCTACGTAACACGAGAATGAACCTCATTGGTTCTCACAGAAGCTCAAACGTGCTGCGTAACACGAGAATGATCCTCATTGGTTCTCGCTGAAGCTCAAACGTTCTGCGTAACACGAGAATGAAGCTCATTGGTTCTTGCTGAAGCTCAAACGTGCTGCGTAACACGAGAATGATCCTCATTGGTTCTTGCTGAAGCTCAAACGTGCTGCGTAACACGAGAATGATCCTCAATGGTTCTCGCTGAAGCTCAAACGTGCTGCGTAACACGAGAATGAACCTCATTGGTTCTCGCAGAAGCTCAAACGTGCAGCGTAACACGAGAATGATCCTCACTGGTTCTTGCTGAAGCTCAAACGTGCTGCATAACACAAGAATGAACCTCATTGGTTCTTACAGAAGCTCAAATGTGCTACGTAACACGAGAATGAACCTCATTGGTTCTCACAGAAGCTCAAACGTGCTGCGTAACACGAGAATGATCCTCATTGGTTCTCGCTGAAGCTCAAACGTGCTGCGTAACACGAGAATGAAGCTCATTGGTTCTTGCTGAAGCTCAAACGTGCTGCGTAACACGAGAATGAACCTCATTGGTTCTTGAGGAAGCTCAAACGTGCTGCGTAACACGAGAATGAAGCTCATTGGTTCTTGCTGAAGCTCAAACATGCTGCGTAACACGAGAATGAACCTCATTGGTTCTTGCTGAAGCTCAAACGTGCTGCGTAATACGAGAATGAACCTCATTGGTTCTCACAGAAGCTCAAACGTGCTGCGTAACACGAGAATGAACCTCATTGGTTCTCGCAGAAGCTCAAACGTGCTGCGTAACACGAGAATGAACCTCATTGGTTCTTACAGAAGCTCAAACGTGCTGCGTAACACGAGAATGATCCTCATTGGTTCTTGCAGAAGCTCAAACGTGCTGCGTAACACGAGAATGAACCTCATTGGTTCTTGAGGAAGCTCAAACGTTCTGCGTAACACGAGAATGAACCTCATTGGTTCTCACAGAAGCTCAAACGTGCCTCATTGGTTCTCGCACATCAAGCAATCATGCTTGAGCTTCCGTTTGCCATATCTGATGTGTGAGCTGATGAATTTTTATATGCGAATAAAAGAGTAAATTCAATCTGTTCATCATATAAAGCGATCAAGTCTCTTGAGAAAATTTGGACTAAACCGCTCAATTCATATGGATTAGTTTCACTATCTCTTTATGAACTTTTTGTAGCGCCAAAGTGGCAGTTGTGTAGACTCAGTAGAGGGACAGAAATCTACTTTATCTGCTGACTGAGTTTTGTCTGTAGTTGATGAAATGGGACAGTAATGTATGGAAATGTCTATGTGCAGAGTTAGATGTCATTCTCCATCCGTCTCTCTGTCTCTAACTCTCATAACTTCAATCCTTTCAGCCCGTCTTAGCCTTTTGCATTGTGCACATTTAGAGCGACTGCAAAGATTCTCTTATCAATCATAAGGATTGATAATTATCCCTTTCAGAAGGAACATTCATCTTTATGTGAAAGCACATTGGTAGTCTGTGTTTATAAGGTACTAGACTCAATATATGTAAAAATTCAGTCGTCATTTACTTATGTCAATCCAAACCTGTATATTTCTTCCTCTTCCACAAAAGTTAATGTTAGGCAGAATGTCCTGGTTGCTCATTTCCTTGGAAGTGAATGGGGACCAGGGGCTGTTGAACTTCATAAACGACAAACAAAAACACTATAACCGTACTTCTTCTGAAGCCATACAATGTTTACTGGCAAAGCCAAAAAGGTTGCTTGAGGAGCAGGTGTTGTGGTTGCTTAAAAGGCTATTTTGGCCTTGTTTTAGTAATCAGCTGGTTGATTTATGAACAATAGCTCTTCTATTCTGTCATCCAGTACCGAGTTCTCGGCTGCGCTCCAAATGGCTTTTGGAACGAGGTTCTGTGTGTATGTGAATAAATGGAAGCGTGTTTCTCTTTGCTTTTGTCGGTTGTCAGTACCGTGTGAGTGTGTCAAATGCGAAAGGGAATTGCCCTTGAGGAAGCAGTGGAAAACAGACAACTGTTTTAAACATGGAAGTGTGTGCATGTCAGAAAGCGAAGGGTTTACAATGATGGATTAGTCTCTGACAGACAGATCCTGACGTACCTTTTCACCAGCACATATTGATTGAGTTTTTCCCTCTGCTGCATTGTGACACAAACCTCAGATGTATTGTATTTTCCATCTAACACCGTGGCTCTGGCTTCGAAATTGCCCCCTATACCCTCATTCACTGTTCCCTACATTAAGGAGTGAATGAGTGAATGCACTCACAGTGCATTATGGGTATTCTCCAGCCGTTGAGCGTACATCGGTTGTACACGCGTTATTGCGCTGCATTGTGGGATTGAATGAGTGCACTCGATAACGTCCACTATGGTTTCGGACACCACTACAAATGGCTGTCCTCTCAAATAGTGCCCTATTTAAGGGTATAGGGATGATTTTGGACACTGCCCATGTCTTATAACCAGACGCGACGCCACAACGTGATAACATTTTAATCAGTTTTTGTCCTAACTAGCCACGATAGCAATACGCGACAATTCTATTTTAGAAATGTTTCTATTTTTTTGCGACGTCGCAGCTGGAACAACATACAATGTATAATAATGATAATCTCAGGTACTGTTTGTGTGCTTTATTTAATGTTAAAAGCGCCTAACGTGAGTTTGAATATCATTTTGCGTGACCTTTATAGCCATACTGAAAGCGACAATGGATTCAACTCAGATCTTGAAGTCATTGTGAACAAACAAATCTTTGAAAAAGTTTGTTTCAGTCACTCGCCATGTGTTTTTAATCATGTTAAAATGGTGTAATATTTATTAATTTGATTATCCATTTCATTGCGAGTGCAGTGCACTGGCAGAGACTCCGCCCACACGCTCTTCTGATTGGCTGTGATTTTTGTTTCGTCTCGTAGTCACGTCTGGTCAGCTTGTCGCTGTAAACTTACCGCATTGCATCCGTTTAGGAAAAGGTGTAAGAGATCTATTATGTAGTCTATTATATTGAGATGCATTTTCAAAGATCATCTGAATGTCACAAGTTTACTAGTAAGTGGTTATTGCATAATGTAAAAATACCCCAAAAGTAGAGATGTGCTATTAGATCTATCTGATCCGACAGACAATTATAGCCTGTTGGATTCCTCAGACCATTAAAGAAGGGACTCCAGCCATTTCTGGAGATCAGAATATCATGCACTCAAGCATCCACCTAGCAACCATCCAGAACAACCTAGCAACCACTTAAAAACATGCTAAAAAAGCACCCAGAACGCCTTCTAAACTGCTTAGCAATGCCTTAGAAAACACTTTTATTATTTTAATTGGTGCTTAAACATTGCATTAATGTTTTGCAATATTGTTTTGCTCTTTGTTGCAGATTAGCGATTGAATGGCAAAAAATGGGTAATCCAGAGCAATCCGAGAGGCCATTACTGACAGTCCTCTTCCATTCGCTCCACTCACCACTAACTGCTGTCATCACTCCACTTTTCTAAGTGATACGATGTTCCTGACCTACTGTGTGGAGAATTGAATGGCTTTTACTCAGATCTCTACTGACCCAATACGAGTGGTCATGTGACGTCAGGTTTAAAGGCACAATATGTAAGATTTTTGGATTAAAACATCCAAAAACCACTAGAACAATGTTATATATTTTGTTGACTTCTGTACTTACATTATCCCAAATGTTTCCAAGAATGTTTAAATCCAGAGAAATAAGCAATTTTACCCAGGAAACGGACCGTGTGTCGCCTATCAATGACATCATACCCGCAATACCCTCGATTTCCCTCGGTTTTATTTTGTAGAAACCATGGAAACACCAGAGACGCTTTAAATATATTATATGTTTTATTAGACAAGGGAACAACTGTTTGGAGACATTTATAGACAGAAAACTAATTATGGTACAGTAATACAGCATCTTCTCCGTCATACAATATGTTTTAAAATGAATTGCATGCCATTTAGCAACACAAGCCATCCAGCATTTATTAATATGATATTCTAATATCGATCTAGCTTACTGCAGTGTGCAACAAGTCTCTCATAGTAACGTAATGAACGCACAGAGTAATGTTATAACATCATTTTCAACACATTCAAATGTCTAATATGATAAAACAGCGCTGCGTTACCCCCAAGCCTGCCACACGAGTCCTGAAAACTGAAGCCAAAGCGTCTCGATCGCCCCCCAGGTGACTGGAAGCAGTATAGGTCATAAAGCCCGCCCTCTCCATGAAGTGTTAATGGCACATAAAAAAAACTAAACAATCAAATTACACTTCAAATAAATTTTTTCCAAAGATAGTTTCTGTCATTTTAGGCTGTTTTTAATCACGCTGATGTTAGTTCAAGTGTTCGTTCTTTAAATAAGTTTGGTTTTAGTTATTTTAGTTATTTGATGCTATAAAAACGGTGTGTGACGTTATGATTGACAGCTGAGATTGACAGCTTCTCTGAGGGAAGTAGTCACTGAGGCACTAACGGACATTTTTCGGGAACTTCAGGAGGAGATTGAAGCTTTAACTTTAATCTCTACATTTCCATAACTGTTTATTTCACAGAAAGTTGTTGATTAGGCGGGAGTGTGGGCGGGACCTTGATATCGTAGCTCAACTTCACGCTCACTACTGTGCAGACTCGAGACCCAAGATGTCAGCGCCATATTTGAACACTGGCGGCTTCACTTACGTCAACGGAAGAAAGTGAAGGCACGTCGTCCATCTTTTTTTTACAGTCTATGGTTACCCCACATACACATGAGCGGAGGAAGCGGAAGCGGCGACTGTGGCATAATAAAAGTGCTGCTGTCGCCATGTGTCGCGCTCGTCTCTCATTAGCAAGCGCTCCAGCGGCCACGTTGTGCTCCCACAACACTCGGCCCTGCTCTGCTTCATACTACAGTAATGTTAATAATCTCATCCATGAACATGATTTCTGCCCGTGTCCCGTCCCGATTCTTTTCCACCGGCTGTTGAAGATGACAACTCCCAAGATTCCGCGCTCAATCTCGCCATCATCAAGCTACGCCTTTGTTTTGAATAGGCGACCTCTAGTGGCCAAAAACTACATATTGTGCCTTTAAGATATTGTCCTGTCATTCTCTATAATGCTATTATGAGTGTTTCAGGACTTATTTCATCCAGAAATTATCACCATCAGTCTTTTAAAATATGGAAAACAGAAGCCCGGACATTTTGCTAAACTAATGTTCCAAAGAAAGAAAAAGTCACAGGTTTGGAAGGACATGAGGGAGAGTAATGCTGCCTTCACGTGCTATCGGAAATGTCATAATTCCCACTTCAGAAGTCGTGATTACGAGTTTGTTGCATTCAGGTGCTTTGTTGTCGGTTTATTCTTGCCTATTTATTGGGAAAATCTTATTAAAACCAACATTATATGTAGTGGGACATGCACTGACAACCATATAAACATTTGCGATGCTATCCAGATTTCTGCCGATTCTGTAATTTCAGTTAAATGCAGGCATTTTCGCTGTGTATAAAACATACAATACGCTTCAGATGATTACTCGTATATGTAAATATGCACTACATTAATGACAAGACAATCTAGCCATTTGGCGTTCATGTGCAATTTTTATCTAGGAAACTCATATTTACGATCATTCCGATAGCATATGAAGGCAGCATTAATGATGAATATCATTATTTTGGAGTAAACTGTGCTCACATGCACTCCAACTCATTGATTGATTGATTGATTGATTGATTGAATGATTTAATGCCGACTCATATCTATGATATTGTGAATCTAGCAGTGAGATATTGCTGCTGCTTGTTCAGAGGTATGTGAGTCATTCATCATCTCATGCACAAGTGGACAGCAGGTGATTGATCACAGCAATACACTGTCACTGGGTGATTCGAGCTTCATTCTCTCCGCGCCCCACTTGGGTAACCGTTTAAGTAGATTCACATTGTATTAGACATGCAGTACACCTGTCTTGTGCTCTGTAAGTGTGTTTTAATGAGTGTCCGTCTTTCTTTCTGTCAGTTCAAACACTGCATTTGTTATGTTTATGCAATACCGCTTTACACCGCCAGGTGGCGCTCTAGATTGCTGCAATATCTGTTCCACTCACATTACCCACCCAGTTGCTTAGTGATACAAACAGCTGATGCTTCTTGGGCCTGTCATGTCTTTAGATTTGCATAGTTAAATCATCTCCAAACAACAAGCATAACATGCACAGCATATAAAAAATCTATTTGTCTTGTTTTATCATAAAAGTAGTCCCAGAACAAAATTGCATGACACTTATTTCAGAAGATACACCGATCAGGCATAACATTATGACAGGTGAAGTGAATAACACTGATTATCTCTTCATCACGGCACCTGTTAGTGGGTGGGATATATTAGGCAGCAAGTGAACATTTTGTCCTCAAAGTTGATGTGTTAGAAGCAGGAAAAATGGGCAAGCGTAAGGATTTGAGCGAGTTTGACAAGGGCCAAATTGTGATGTCTAGACGACTGGGTCAGAGCATCTCCAAAACTGCAGCTCTTGTGGGGTGTTCCCGGTCTGCAGTGGTCAGTATCTATCAAAAGTGGTACAAGGCCACCTTCTTCCATTGCTCCATGGTCCAGTTCTGATGCTCACGTGACCACAGTGGTGAACCGGCGACAGGGTCATGGGCGGCCAAGGCTCATTGATGCACGTGGGGAGCGAAGGCTGGCCCATGTGGTCCGATCAAACAGACGAGCTACTGTAGCTCAGATTGCTCAAGAAGTTAATGCTGGTTCTGATAGAAAGGTGTCAGAATACACAGTGCATCGCAGTTTGTTGTGTATGGGGCTGCATAGCCGCAGACCAGTCAGGGTGCCCATGCTGACCCCTGTCTACCGCCGAAAGCGCCAACAGTGGACCCGTGAGCATCAGAACTGGACCACGGAGCAATGCAAGAAGGTGGCCTGGTCTGATGAATCACGTTTTCTTTTACATCACGTCGATGGCCGGGTGCGTGTGCGTCGCTTACCTGGGGAACACATGGCACCAGGATGCACTATGGGAAGAAGGCAACCCGGCAGAGGCTGTGTGATGCTTTGGGCAATGTTCTGCTGGGAAACCTTGGGTCCTGCCATCCATGTGGATGTTACTTTGACACGTACCACCTACCTAAGCATTGTTGCAGACCATGTACACCCTTTCATGGAAACGGTATTCCCTGGTGGCTGTGGCTCTTTCAGCAGGATAATGTGACCTGCCACAAAGCAAAAATGGTTCAGGAATGGTTTGAGGAGCACAACAACGAGTTTGAGGTGTTGACTTGGCCTCCAAATTCCCCAGATCTCAATCCAATCGAGCATCTGTGGGATGTGCTGAACAAACAAGTCCGATCCATGGAGGCCCCACCTCGCAACTTACAGGACTTAAAGGATCTGCTGCTAACATCTTGGTGCCAGATGCCACATCTTCAGGGGTCTAGTGGAGTCCATGCCTCGACGGGTCAGGACTGTTTTGGCAGCAAAAGGGGGACCAACACAATCATAATGTTATGCAAGTGTATTTTGAGCTTTGGTGAAAATGCATGCTTAAAAGAATATGAAAAATGTTGCTATAGACGTTTATATTCAAGATATGTTCTTTTGCGATGCAGTTTTGCTTCTTTTTTGAAGGTTGTTTTGTTATCGTCTTTCTGGAAATCAGGACAAATACAGGCCCTAGTGATTAAGGAATGAAATTCACTGCAGCTATTCGAAGAAGGATTAACAACAAAGAAATCAAGGAGAAAAGGTTTGAATTGATCATGAATACCAAAATAGACACGATTCACTAATGAAATAATCCCGAACGTCTGGCTCATCATGTTGCACAAATCATTCCATTGATTCCATTCATTGCACACGCGAAAACATTTCAGTCAGCTTTCAGTTGTTGTCAAGTATAGTATCTGACCTTGTGGCTCACTCTGTTATTTAGTGTTTTGAACCCCATGCTTAGATTTGGCAACACTGCTAGCCAACTCCAGTAGCTTGTGTTCTGCACCAGGCCTCGCTGTTTTACACCTCAATATTCTGCCAAACTCTCAATGACCAGCAGGACTTAGAGGTGACACTTTGGACCCAGCGGAACAAAGAAACTAAAGCATGTCTGAGCCTAAATGAGGAGCGTTTCCACATGATGTTTTGCAAGGCAATGAGAGGCTCTTGGCTGTTTGCAAAAGCCCAAATTTCTGTCCAGCAGGAAACAAACCTGAAGCAAGTCGGTTCTTGCCCTTCCGCTCTTGTTATTGTGACATTGCCACAGGCTGAGCAAACCTGTTCAACATACCAATGCACCAAAGAGCTTTCAGAAGTGAAAGTAACTTGCTATAGATGTGCGGTGACCCCAAAAAGTATTTATACTTCAGTCACACATATAGAGGTCTGAATTTAAAGTGTTCAGATACATCAATGTTGTTGTTTGCATTTATATTAATATATTGTACACTTTATTTTAAGGTGTCACTGTTACAGTGTAATTATACATTTAAGTGCTGAGTAATATTAATTAACTACATGTACTTACTATAGGATTAGGATTAGTTGCATGTAGTTATGCATTATTTATAGTAATTACTAGAAACTGCATGTAACATGAGTAACAAAGACACTGTAAAATAGCGTTACCACCTTTTTTCTGTTTACTATATATAATTTTTACTATATGCATGTTTAGACTAAAACCAATGTATTTTTTCACTTATATTAATATACCCATTATATTGATACATTTATTTATGTTGCATACTATGCATGTGTAGCTAGAATCTGAAAAGACAACGTATAGACTATATAAAACTGTTAACTAATATTTCACGATTATATATTTTATGAGAAATTTATTTTGCCGTTTCACTTTCCCTGCCTGTTATTGTGAACCCAAAAAGTAATGCAAAATTTTGTTATTTTGCATTTATATTAATATATTTTACACTTTATTTTAAGGTGTCACTGTAATATTTATTAACTACATGTATTTACTATAGGATTAGGATTAGTTGCAAGGTTGTGGCCCCCAAAAAATGTGAATTTTGTTGTTTTGCATTTATATTAATATATTTTACTTATAAATAAACTTGTGCTTTGTTTTAAGGTGTCTGTGTTACAGTGTAATTATACATTTAAGTACTGAGTAATATTAATTAACTACATGTACTTACTATAGGGTTAGGATTAGGGTTAGTTGCATGTAATTATGCATAATGTATAGTATTACTAAAGAAACTACATGTAACATATGTAACAAAGACATTGTAAAATAAAGTGTCTTTTTACTATATATAATTTTTACTTTTTGTGTATATGCATGTTCAGTGCATACATGTAGACTAAAAACGATGTCTTTTTACTTATATTAATATACACACGTATTATATTGATACATTTATTTACAAGTATGTTGCATGTACTATGCATGTGTAGAATCTAAAAAGACAACATATATACCATATAAAAATGTTAACTAATAATATTTATTTTATGAAAAAATTATTTTGCCGTTTCACTTTCCCTGCCTGTTATTGTGACACGGGATTGTGACCCCAAAAAGTAATTAGAATTTTGTTGTTTTGCATTTATATTAATATATTTTACTTGATGAACTTACATTTTCTTTTAACGTGTCTGTGTTACAGTGTAATTATACGTTTAAGTACTGAGTAATATTAACTACATGTAGGCCTACTTACTATAGGGTTAGGATTAGTTGCATGTAATTATGCATAATTTATAGTAGTTACTATAGAAACTACATGTAACATGAGTAACAAAGACACAGTAAAATAAAGTTACCAACTTTTTTCTGTTTACTATATATATTTTTTACTTTTTGTGTATATGCATGTTCAGTGCATACATGTAGACTAAAAACGATGTCTTTTTTCCACTACATATATTTATTTACAAGTATGTTGCATGTACTATGCATGTGTAGAATCGAAAAAGACAACGTATATACTGTATAAAAATGTTAACTAATAATATTTATTTTATGAAAAAAAAATATTTTGCCGTTTCATTTTACCTTTGCATGTGTAGAATCTGAAAAGACGACGTATAGACTATATAAAAATGTTAAATAATATTATTTATTTTATGGGGGGGGGGAAATATTTTGCCGTTTCACTTTCCCTGCCTGTGTTACTGTGACACAAGGTTGTAATTTAACTCGTATAAACCCGTGTTGCGCTCAAGACTGATCGGATTATGATTCTGTTGACATGCGTAATTACGCATGGTAATGAATGTGCTACGCACGGGCGGGGCGGGGTCGCCTCCAGCTGCGGTGGTCCAAGGGGCTGATGCTGATGTATCCGGCTTGACAGAACAAGGTTATCCGCGAGGAGAGAGCCCGTCCATTTTCTTCATCCGCTTCTCAGTCGCAGCAGCAGCAGCAGCTCCCCGCCCGCTCGCGCCACGGAGCGCGTCCCCGGGACTCCGCTTCTCCGCGCACGGCAGAGGCGCAGGAAGACTCCAGGTTGCCGCGCCCAACAGAACCCGGGATGCGACCGACTCCTGCAGCTGGGATGCACTGCGCCTCGGAGCCTGAAATAATGGAATAACGCCTCGCCGTCACTTTGCTAAGACGAGGAAGAAAAAGGGAGCAGGTTTACAATCGCCGCACACAACCGGAAAAGTCATTTGCATGGATTTAATTAGCGTTTACCGATCATTCACGTGTGAACTTTTCCCTCTGACAATGTGAATCCGGGAAAATATTGTGTGTTGTTTGCAATGCATCACATCAGAGTGTTTTTCTAACATCTTCAGCACGCTGACACGTTGAAGATGCAGATGCTGCTGTTAAGAACCATCTTTTTCATTGCAGGATGTCCACATGTTTTGTTGCATGGAGAAAACCGTAATGCACACACCAAAGAAACAGGCAGCATTACTCTTAGGAGCCTTCATGATCCAAAACCCAGCCCTGTGAGGCATCGAGCCGCAGGTATGCCTGCCTTTGACGTCAAACACACTTCAGGAGACAACAGTAACTTCTGGAGCGCAGGTAAACCGCATGCATACAGACATCTCTTGTTGGGCACAAACCTACATGAGCGCTTGCGGCGACATAAAAGGAAAAAGTTGAATGGTGAGATGCCTGCTACCATGGGAACAGCAGGCGGACACAATAACTCTAAGCCCAGCAAGCGAGGGGACCACAAGAGAAACCACAGACGCAAAAGAGGCACAAAGGAACACCACAAGAAAACGTTTAAGAGGGGCCAGAATAAAAGCACGGCCTCATTGACACCCGTCGAAACTTATTATAACGCCCTGGCGTCCTCTTTAACCCTGTGGGAACCGATGCCCAAGCCTCTGGCTCTCACCTCCACAGATTTCCCCTTTGATCTCACCAGATACACTGAATTCCACACCAAACAGATAGACGACCCGTGGGACGCCACGCCGATGACCCCTCCGTACGCCGAGGACGAGGAGAGCGAATTCTTCCCCAACCCTTTTTACCCCGTCACTAGTGAGACGTACGGGGCGTATGCCATCACTATCGTTTCGCTCCTTATTTTCGTTGTTGGAGTAACGGGGAACATAGCAATAATGTGTGTGGTGTGCCATAACTACTACATGAGGAGCATCTCAAATGCTCTTCTGGCTAACCTGGCCATCTGGGACTTTGCTCTGCTCTTGTTTTGCCTGCCTCTCGTGGTGTTTCACCAACTCACAAAGACCTGGCTGTTGGGCCAGTTCACCTGTAAAGTCATACCATATATTGAGGTAATGCGTTCTGTGTTCATTCATATCAGGTTGGAATTGTTTGTGTGCATGATGTGGGATAGGCAAGCATCAACACTTGCTCATACCTAGAAGAAACCCAAAATGAACTGCCCTTATGTTGTTCCCAACTTACATTTCTTTATCTTGTGGGACAAAAAATAGGCCTAAATATAAGATTTACCCATTTTAATTGCATATATCTTATTTGGATAAACAAACTAATAGACTTAATGTGATGCATATTTCTCTGTGAGATTTATGCAAAATCATGGTATAGTTAATTATCAACCAAAATGCACTTATTTTTACAGTTGCATTGGCATTGTAGGCCATACACAGATAGGTTTGAGTGTTAGGTTTGCTTTTTTTGTTTTGCACAGAAGGGTGAGGTATTGAAATTGTGGTGCGGTGGGTAATTGTGTCTCGTTTCGAGAGACGTCATGCAAAAGAGCATCCACCCTGCCCTCGGGACACCTGCACTGACCTCTGTCCCACTCCCGTCACATACTGTACGGCACAAGCATAACCCAAATCTGCAGACGCCCCGCTGCCGTCCTGATCCGCTCGCCACACCCAGTTTCAGCACAGCTCACTTTACCTCAACCAAACCCCACGCTTCTTCAGTGGCAAATAAGTGCGGACCAAAAAATATCCAGATCATATTTCGCACCAAAAACAAATGGAAATTATATGCATAATGTAAAATGATTGAAGCCTTTTTCCACTGCAACATTATTTTCCTGAAAATTAAGTATGAAATATTTTATTTTATTTATTTTTTCTCCAAATCGCTTTTTCTAGGAAGGGCTGCAGATATATTATTTTATTTTAATAAATTTTTTATTATTATTATTTCTCCAAATTGCTTTTCCTATGAAGAAGCTTTTCCTTTCCAGATTTTATTTTATTTTAATTTATTTTATTTATTAATTCATTTATTTTATTTTATTTCTCCAAATTGCTTTTCCTATGAAGGGTTGCAGATTTATTTTATTTTATTTTATTTATTTTATTTTATTTATAATTTCATTTATTTTATTTTATTTCTCCAAATTGCTTTTCCTATGAACAGTTGTAGATTTATTTTATTTTATTTTATTTTATTTTATTTTATTTCTCCAAATTGCTTTCTGCAGATTTATTTTATTTATTTATTTATTTTTTAATTTATTAATTAATTTATTTTTTCATTCATTTATTTTATTTCTCCAAATTGCTTTTCCTATGAAGGGTTGTAGATTTTATTTTATTTTATTTTATTTTATTTTATTTTATTTTATTTTATTTTATTTTATTTTATTTTATTTTATTTTATTTCTCCAAATTGCTTTTCCTATGAAGGGTTGCAGATTTATTTATTTATTTATTTATTTATTTATTTAATTAATTTTATTTATTTATTTATTTTATTTTTTTCATTCATTTATTTTATTTCTCCAAATTGCTTTTCCTATGAAGGGTTGCAGATTTTATTTTATTTTAATTTTTTTATTTTATTATAATTTTTTTATTATTATTTTATTTTAATTTTATTCTGAATTAATGTGTCCAGATATTATTTCTTAATTCCCATTTTTCTTATTGATTCTCATTAGATTTTTGTAGTTTGTAATACAGTAATTTGCACACTAATACAATTCTTTTTTATTAAAATTAGCATTAATTTAACGCATAAAGTGCGAGAACAAGTTTTTTTAACTTTATGATAATCAGATTTGAGAAGTAAAATGTGCTTAATTGTCATGAAAACAATGCCATAATCCAAAGCATCTTAATGTTCCTCAAAACAGGCTTCATTTTCTTTAACCAAAATAACCTTATTTCTTTCTTTTGAATTTAGGGGTGAAATATGACTTAAACATGTTCTTGATGGTTTTGCGTGATCAGACGACTCATGAACGAAACAAACGAAATCGAAATGCTCAATATGGCATCAGTTTACATGACAACAATGTACTAAAAACTGCGTTTTTCACGCACAGAAAGATCTCCGTTCACACAGGTTCACGAAAATGACTAAAAACGCTGTATCCAGGCCAGTAGATGGCGATGTCACTTTGTAAAGAAACACATGACGTCACCATTTTTGTAGTTTACACAAAGACGATAATGGTATCATGTACAAATACTTGCATTTTAAAACCTGTTATCAAAAGTTTGCGTTTTCAGGCCCCCAAAACGAATATATTGCTGGCCGTTTCAGAGACTTCGGCCTTCCTCCTTTCAAGCAGACTGGAGCTGTACTTGCAAACACAGAAAATAGGGGCGTAGCCAAGATGGCCACCGGCTTGCCTTGAAGACACTTCGGTGAGATTCACTCATCCGTGTGCCTTAGAGAGATTGTGTGAGTTGCTATTGTGAACGTGAAGGGTGTGAGGGGGATGTTGAGACGTCCTGGTGGCACACACGGCGTGCCTGCTGTGATTGTATGGGACAGGCAGAGAGGGCCTGGAGGCTCGGGCTGACAATGGTGAAGCTGAATGAAAGCAAGCCACTGTGCATGCGTGCTTGTGCCCGTGTCTCTCCGGCTGCAGCGCCGCTATGAATGCGTTCAGGCTAAGTGGTGAGTAAAGTCAGTCTTGAGGGCAAATTGTGAGCGAGTGCTCCACAGGGAGAAAACGCCTCCGGCTGCATTACTCAGACCAATGTAGCACACACACACACACACACACATGCACGCCCAAGAAAAAACATGGTGCGTAATCGTTCATGTGAGCTGGAAGTCTGCGTCTCACTGCTGCTTTTTGTTCAAGCTTGACACTTTTCACACTGACATCCGCTCACTTGTTGTCTCCTGCAGAGAGTTTCTGCTCAAGTATATGGTGAGGTTTGTTTTATCAGTGGTCTGGCATTTCTTACTGGGAAAAGTCAAGCAAATCCGAGGGCAGCGTGTCGTGGAAATCACAACACAGATTTGCAGGAAGGCCTTGTCTCATGCTTTCGGCTTTCTAGCACAATATTAAAAAACACACAGAGCACTTTAGCAACTGCATGGCAAGCCTTGCATGGTGATAATAATGAGTTTTGGACAAGCAAACACTTCTTACATTTTCTATAGATTTTATTTTGGAGGTATTTTATTTTGTTTTGTTTTATTGTATTATTTTATTTTATTTTCCATCCATTTCCAAACCACTTTTCTTATGAAGGGTTGCAGGGTTTTTTTTTTTTAAATTTAATTTTTTTTAAAAATTATTTGATTTTACATCTTATTTTATTTATTATTTCTCCAAATTGCTTTTCCTATGAAAGGTTGCACATATTTTATTTTATTTTAATTGTTATCTTATCATTTTATTCTTATATCTTATATCTTACTCTATTCATTTTATTTTATTTTTTGTCCAAATAGCTTTTCCTATGAAGGGTTTATTTTATTTTATTTTATTTTATTTTATTTTATTTTATTTTATTTTATTTTATTTTATTTTATTTTATTTTATTTTATTTTATTTTATTTTATTTTATTTTATTTATTATTTCTCCAAATTGCTTTTCCTGTGAAGGGTTGCAGATTATTTATTTATTTATTTATTTATTTATTTTTATTTATTATTTCTCCAAATTGCTTTTTCCTATGAAAGGTTGCACATATTTTATTTTATTTTATTTTATTTTTTTAATTATTTTTTATTTTATTTTTCTTATCATCCTTATTTTATCTTAAGGATTGCAGATATTTTATTTTATTTCTGTAAATTGTTTTTCCTGCGAAGGGTTGCAGATTTTTCATATTTATTTTATTTTATTTTATTTTATTTTATTTTATTTTATTTTATTTTATTTTATTTTATTTCCATCTGTTTATTCTCCAAACCGCTTGTCCCATGTAAAAAACCACCAGTAATTTTATTTTATTTTATTATTTTATTGTTTGGTTGGTTTACTGTTTTTTGTTGGCTTTCAATTCTATTAGTAACCCACTTTGTGTTTGTGTGTTTTTGATCCAGGCTGTTGACTCCCATTCTAATGGTCTGAATTTATGTAGCTGAATATGTATTGGTTTCATTCTGTGGTCATCATACATAACACTATTACTGTAATAGCTTTTGTCTCTAGCTCGCCCATGCTTCAGTGCCATCTCATTTGTCAATATGTAAGAGTTATTGCCCTCCCTGCTGGCGGGAGCCCAAAAATGGCCTTGAGTCTGAAAGCAGCCGTTAAACCAGATTAATAACCAGCACCTCCATCGTTCTAGAAAGCCTCTTAATCAGAGAATTAATGAGGCGTTAGTAAAGCCCATCTCAGCCAACGCCGTCATCACCTGCTGCTAGGAAACCTGTAAGATAGAAAATGCCTGCGACTGAGAGGGGTGGGTCATGATCGGGACATTTTGCCAGAGCGGGAGGTGTGTGATTACTTCATGACTCATGTGTTCTCCCTTTATCTGATATCTGTTGTGTGACATAAGAGGTTCAAAACTAGTTTGGTGACATACACTATATTGCCAAAAGTCTTGGGATGTTTGCCATTACATGCACATGAACTTTAATGACATCCCATTCTTAATCCGTAGGGTTTAATATGGAGTTGGCCCACCCTTTGCAGCTATAACAGCTCCAACTCTTCTGGGAAGGCTTTCCACAAGGTTTAGGAGTGTGTTTATGGGAATTTTTGCCCATTCTCTTAGAAGCGCATTTGTGTGGTCAGGCACTGATGTTGGACGAGAAGGCCTGGCTCGCAGTCTCCGCTCTAATTCATCCCAAAGGTGTTCTATCGGGTTGAGGTCAGGACTCTGTGCAGGCCAGTCAAGTTACTCCACACCAAACTCGCTCATCCATGTCTTTATGGACCTTGCTTTGTGCACAGGTGCGCAGTCATGTTGGAACAGGAAGGGGCCGTCCCCAAACTGTTCCCACAAAGTTGGGAGCATGAAATTGTCCAAAATGTCTTGGTATGCTGAAGCATTAAGAGTTCCTTTCACTGGAACTAAGGGGCCAAGCCCAACCCCTGAAAAACAACCCCACACCATAATCCCCCCTCCACCAAACTTTACACTTGGCACAATGCAGTCAGGCAAGTCCCGTTCTCCTGGCAACCGCCAAACCCAGACTCGTCCATGGGATTGCCAGACAGAGAAGCGTGATTGGTCACTCCAGAGAACATGTCTCCACTGCTCTAGAGTCCAGTGGCGGCGTGCTTTACCCCACTGCATCCCACGCTTTGCATTGCACTTGGTGATGTAAGGCTTGTATGAGCTGCTCGGCCATGGAAACCCATTCCATGAAGCTCTCTACACACTGTTCTTGAGCTAATCTGAAGGCCATACAAAGTTTGGAGGTCTGTAGCTATTGACTCTGCAGAAAGTTGGCGACTTCTGCGCACTGTGACCCTCAGCATGCGCTGACCCCGCTCTGTGATTTTACGTGGCCTATCACTTCATGGCTGAGTTGCTGTTGTTCCCAATTGCTTCCACTTTGTTATAATACCACTAACAGTTGAGCGTGGAATATTTAGTAGTGAGGAAATTTCACAAATGGACTTATTGCACAGGTGGCAACCTATCACGGCACCACGCTTGAATTCACTGAGCTCCTGAGAGCGACCCATTCTTTCACAAATGTTTGTAGAAGCGTCTGCATGCCTAGTGCTTGATTTATACACCTGTGGCCATGGATGTGATTGGAACACCTGAATTCAATGATTTAGAGAGGTGTCCCAATACTTTTGGCAATATAGTGTAGGAAGCTTTATGGGCATGAAACGTTCCAGTCAGGAATCATGACTTTCTGACCTGCTGTTGAGAATATGCTCATCCTACACAATAAACCGAAGATCACTGAATGTGCTGAGCGTCTAATGGCGCAGGATGGATGCATTTCACACCTATGGAAGTAATGCAGCGCCATTACAGCGTCTTAATGGACACAATGGTCCGTAATGGATTCTGAACAGTGTGCTTTTTGTCAAAATGATGAAGGATCTAAACCAATCTGCTTTTGGAGATTAAAAAGGCGGGTTGGTGTTCATCAAGAGCGCCGTTCCGCTAATTGTCTCCTCCTTGATGCTGATGTGCCTGATTGCTCTGTAATTATGATAATGAAGACAAACACTTAGTTGCCTCTTTCATTTGGGTTTGTGTGATCTGCTGGGATGCAGCTGCGAGCTGTGGCCAAGAATCTCTCTGGTTGTCTCCTATTCATTGCAGTTGTTTCTTTTGTGTAAATACTCTTTCATATCCCCCGATTTATTGTGGCAATATTCACGCGGAACAGTGGGAAGGGTGCGTTCGGAGAGTTTCAGGGCCCGGCTCTGTTCAGTCTGAATTAATTGCCGGGCCGCGGGAGGTTGGCTTGTCTGTCACAATAACGCAGCAGATGAAGTCTGTGGATGTGAGAGCTGTTTGTTTCTCGTTTTGCACACCTGCTGCTATGTGCCAAATGATTAATAAGGAGTGTTTTTCTGGGTTGAGATAGATGCCAGACGTAATTCAGACTTCCTTTTCAAGCAGTTTGTTTACGCACCTACTGACATATAATGCAATATCACAAACAGGGGTGTCGTGATACCAACGTTTTAACTGTTGATAGCAATACCAGTGAAAGTTCATGCTTCTCGATGGCATTGCAGAAGAGCAAAAACAAACCAATACATTCCTTTAAAAAATATTCATATTTTTATTTATTTTATTTTAAATATTCGGTGTTCTTAATCAGTCACATTTAATCATGTTATTACTACAATTTATTAATATTAAAAAATTAATTTAACTCTTTTATATATTTATTTAATTTAAAAAAAAATATTAAATTTTTTATTTAAATTTATAAAAAAATGTGAAAGTATTAATAAATTAAATATTACTATACACATATATAGAAAAGCATATATATGCATTAAATTAAATTATTATAATTTATAATAATTATAAGTTAAATTAGTTAAATAACATTTTTAAAAGACATTAAGCATTTTTATTTATTTATTTACTTTTATTTATATTTATTTTAAATATTTTTTTCAGATTTTTTTATTTATTATATTTTTTTATTTAATTTAAATTTGTATTTAAATTTATTTAAATAATTATTTAATATATGATATATTTAAATTAAATTTAAAACATTATAAGCATTTCTATTTTTTAAGACTTTTTAATTCATTTTTTCTTTAAATGTAATAAATAAATATATAGATGAGTGAAATGAAGTAACAATTTTTTTCAGAATTTTTATTTAGTTTTATTTAAATTTATAAACAATGTAAAAATATTATAAAATTAAATAATAATATGTACATGTATAGAAAAGCATAAATGAAAGACTAAATTCCATCATTTAAAGTTTAAATAAATAAATGTAACCTAATTAAATTGACACAATGTTTTATATATGTATTTATATATACATACTCATATATATGTATTAAATAATATGAGTTAAATTAAATTAAAAAATATATTTTTTAGACTTAATTCATTTTTTAATTTAAATTTAATAAATTAATATATAGATGAAAATTTTATATTATTGTTTTTTATATTATTTTTTCCGAATTTATTTATTGTTTTTATTTATTATATTAATTTTGTTTAATTGAATTTTTTATTTAAATGTATTAAATGTATATTAAAGGGATAGTTCACCCAAAAATGAAAATTTTGTCATTATTTACCCGTGCTCATGTTGTTCCAAACCTGTATGAGTTTCTTTCTTCTGTTGAACTAAAAAGAAGATATTTTGAAGAATGTTGGTAATTGACTGTAGGAACAAGGTTAAAGTAAATTAAAGGTGCAGTGTGTAATATTTATGAGGATCTATTGACAGAAATGCAATATAGAATACATAACTAAGGTGTATAAAGACCTTACATAATGAACCGTTATATTTTTATTACCTTAGAATGAGCCGTTTCTATCTACACACACCGCGGGTCCCCTTACAGTGAAGCCGCCATTTTGCACCACCATGTTTCTACAGTAGCCCTAAACGGACAAACTTCTCTACAGACCGCTAGCTACTCTCTTCTGTCTCAGACGACGACATTTTTGTCCTGTGTCGGCCACCGTAGCTTCTCTATGTGCTTCGAAAGGGAGGGGTGAGCAGTGGGTGGTTGCAATTCATAACCTCACCGCTAGATGCCGCTAAAATTTACACAGTGCTCCTTTAAAAGTAAATGATGACAAAATTTGATGAAATGAATATGAATGACATTTGACGTCCTTTTTGATAAGCAAACTGTGTTTGTGTGCTTGTGTTTTCCCAGGTGGCATCTCTCGGCGTGACCACCTTCACCCTCTGCGCGCTCTGCATCGACCGTTTCCGCGCCGCCACCAACGTCCAGATGTACTACGAGATGATTGAGAACTGCACCTCCACTGCCGCCAAGCTGGCCGTCATCTGGATCGGCGCCTTGCTCCTGGCTCTTCCCGAGCTCCTCATCCGGCAGCTGGTGTCAGAAAACGGTGACGGCACGCTAGAGGACCCGGCGTCGGAGCGCTGCCTGATCCGCATCTCCACTTCCCTGCCCGACACGCTGTACGTGCTGGGCCTGACCTACGAGGGCGCGCGTCTGTGGTGGTGCTTTGGCTGCTACTTCTGCCTGCCGACGCTCTTCACCATCGGCAGCTCGGTGGCGACCGCCCGGCGGATCCGGCGTGCCGAGCGCGGCTGCGCCAGAGGCAACAAGAAGCAGATCCGATTGGAAAGCCAAATGAACTGCACCGTAGTGGCGCTGGCGATCGTGTACGGCGCGTGCGTGGTGCCGGAGAACGTGTGCAACATGGTCTCGGCGTACATGGCGGCCGGGGTCCCGCAGAGCACCATGGCGCTGTTGCACCTGCTCAGTCAGCTGCTGCTGTTCCTGCGGGCGGCCGTCACGCCGGTGCTGCTGCTCTGCCTGTGCCGACCCTTCGGCCGTGCCTTCCTGGAGTGTTGCTGCTGCTGCTGCGCCGACGCCTGCGGGATAGCGGGCCACTCCTCGGCCACGGCGAGCGACGACAACGAGCACGAGTGCACCACGGAGCTGGAGCTGTCGCCGTTCAGCACCATCCGCCGAGAGATGTCCAACTACACAGCCACGGGGTCCCACTGCTGATTCAACACTGCCGCGCCCCGTACACCACGAGCACATGCGTCTGTCCCACCTGTGTAAATACTTTGAGCACAGCCGATATGTTGCTCTATCAAAGAAAGTCATGTAGACTGAAAGTTATTACTGTAATTACTTTTTTTTTTGTATAATTGTCCTTAATATATATAAATATATATATTCACTGAACTAGTGACTACTTTAATTTTGCAGTTTGTTTGCACTGCCAACCACTTTAGCTTTCTCTCCGCTCTGTTTCCACACTTACGCCGTGTCTACACCGGAAGGCATCGAGTAAACGCGCCGATCACGAACCACGGACAGACCAATCACAGGCAAGTTTGAGGTAGACTCAGTGAAGTTAAATCAGGCTATTGAATGTAAAATACTACGTTTATTATTTTTATTTTACTTTTATTATATATTAGTTTTTGATTAATTAAATAAAATTAAAATTAGATTTTTTATTTAATTTTAATTTAGTAATTCATTTTTTAAATATCTTTTTATTTTCATAAAAAATCTTTTACAGTGACTTTACATACTGTAGGTTATTTGTATTGCACGTAACTGCCAAAACGAATTAATAAAGTTCATAGTAAAAAAAAACAAAAAAACACATTTGATGTTAATATAATAATTTTTTTCGGACATAAGTGGAAAATACAGGGTTCCCACAACTTTTGACTCATGAATAACAATTATTTACACTAATTTATAATTGTATAAATTTTGACTAAAATACTACTTTTATTTTGGACAAAAATCCATCTTTTATCATTTTTATTTTTTATTTTTTTACTTTTATTATATATTATTTTATTTTTAGTACATTATATTTATTTTGTTTTAATTTAGTAATTAATTATTTTAATATTGTTTTTATTTTCATAAAAAATGTATTGATAAATACTTTACAGTGACTTTACATAGGTTATTTTTATTTTCACATAACTGCCAAAAGTTATTTAAATTTGTAACAAATTAATGAAATTCATAGCTAAATTTTATATTGTTAATAAAATTAATTTTTCCAACATATGTGGAACTTTTGACAAATGAATTGCAATTATTTTACAGTTATTTATAATTTTATAAATTTTAACATAAATACTATGTTTATGTTTGACAAAAGTCCATCTTTCATTATTTTATTTCATTTTTGTATTTGGTTTTAATTTAGTAATTGATTTTATATATATATATATAATTTTTTATTATTATTATTTTTTTTTTTTTTTCATAAAAAATCCATTGGTAAATACTATCCGGTGACTTTACATAGCTTATTTTTATTTTTATTTCACATAACTGCCAAAAGTTATTTAAATTTGTAATGAATTAATGAAATTCATAGCAAAATTTGATATTAATAAAATATTTTTTTCAGACATAAGTGGAAAATACAGGATTCCCACAAGTTTTGAAAAAAATTAATTGCAATTATTTTACAGTGATTTATCATTTTATAAATTTGAATATAATACTACTTTTATTTTTGACAAAAATCCATATTTCATAATTTATTTAATATATTTTATTTAATGTAGTTTAATTTTTTTTTTTCATTGGTAAAAACTTTACAGTGACTTTAAATAGGTTATATGTATTTCACATAACTGCCAAAACTTATTTAGATATGTGACGAATTCATAAAATTCATACAAAATTGATATTATTTTTCAGACATAAGTGGAAAACACTGGGTTCCCACAAGTTTTGACAAATGCAATTATTTTACCGTAATTTATAATAATTCTAACAAAAACATTTTTGAATAATTTATAGTTGTGCATCACTATAAATAATTAATATTGGAAAATCACAGTGCAGTACAGTTTAAAGGGATCTGTGTAGTTCTGACGTGTCGCGCGCGTCCGGTGTCGACACGGTGTCACTGTCGCACGGTGAGTTTCTGCATTTATTGAAAGTAACATTTCTCTAATGTTTGTAAATGGCTGTGTGTTGCGTGCCGTGACCTTTCTCTTGATGAAGGTGATTCTTGTGAATCGTTCTTGAAGTCTGTAGAGCAGATGTGTGGGTAGATCTGTATGTGTCTTACACCTGTCAACACCCACACGATGCTCGTTCTAGTTAACGGTTTCTAAACGTTTTTATATAACCAAAAAGAAATGTCTCTTTAATAAACAGGAAACGTTTGCTAGGAAGAATGGCAAACCGATCAATTAAAGTGCCAGTGTGGTTGAGTGCATTTCTTTTGTGGCCTGTGCTGTTTCTGAGCTGGCTTTTGTGTTTGCAGGAAGATGTGTTTTGTTTGACTAAAGTCTCCAACATGTTTCTCGAAGCAGTCACACTCGTTTTCTCGTGCATTATTCAAGGCCGTCCCTGCGTGTGTCTGAGGAATTGTTTATGCACATAAACGCATTAGCTGTCAGGCTGCACATTGAACAGGCCCAGATGAGATCTTACTCTGGTCTTTTGTATTTCAAATGCATTTGAGGTGTCAGAAGCAAGCTGCTATTTTTGTGACACTCTGTGGGAAGATGGTGACAGACAGGGACGTTTCTCTTTGGGCGATTTGCATATGAAAATGTTTCGCCAGAAATGCCACGCTTTGATTTGTCGCAGTGAAGTCAGAAAAAAATGTCACCTACTCATGTAGAAAGCTTTGAACATTTGCAAGTCTTGCTAAACCTCACAAAATCATGCATGGGTCACAGTTGGCTCCCAAACCAAGATACAAAACAAATGATTTTGCATAGGACCATTAGGATGTTTTTGCATTAGGTTGTTTATTTAAATCAGCATAAATTAAAGCTCTGTGCCACCAGCATCACCAAATGGATTTTAAACGATTAGAATTTTCCACCACCTTCTATCATTGGTCGAACATACAGATAGCCCCGCCCCAAACTCACGCCATTGGTTGAGCCAATGTTCCAGTGTCAGTCTGGTCAAGATGCTTTTCAATTTGATTTGAAATCAACTAACAAAAGCATTTTAATCATTCAGAAATGTCTTTTTTCAATGGTAAAATATAGCCTCGTTCTGACTGTCACTCCAAATCTGATTTTTGTGCATATCTGATTGAAATCCGCAAGTGTGAACGGCAAAAAAAATCACATGAAATTACATTTTTACTAATCTGTTTCGAGATACATTCATATGTGGTTTGAAATCCTGTTCAAAATCTGTTTCAGTCTGACTGCTCTGATTGGATTTTGCATGGTTTGTGACTTTCTCACGCCACGTAAAACTTAAGTGTCAGACATTGTTATAGAATACATGCTGCAAGTCGCTGCGTTGTTGTTGCAAACGTCTGACATTTACGTTTTACGTGGCGTGAGCAAGTCACAAACCATGCAAAATCCGAAAAGGATTCCCAGAAATGCGTATACCATATATGAATGTAGCTCAAAATGGATTTCTAAAAATCGCATTTCATGTGATTCACACTAGTGGTAGTGGAAAACGCATTCGACCGGATTGCTTTCGTAGTGTAGACGCTCATGTGGTCAAATGCATTCGAACAGCCTCTAAAAGACCCCCTGCTCTCCGCCTACTGACCTAATGCGTAAACTATGGGAAGCGCACTAGCCAGACCGGATTTAAAGGGGTCCTATAAAGCCCCTTTAAAGATGTAAAATAAGTCTCTGATGTCTCTGAGTGTGTATGTGAAGTTTTAGCTCCAAATACCCTACAGATAATTTTTTATAGCATGTTAAAATTGTCACTTTTTGAGGGTGAGCAAAAACGCGACGTTTTGTGTGTCCCTTTAAATGCAAATGAGCTGCTGCTCATGAGGGCGGAGCTTCAAGAGCTAGTGTTAGCAGCTCCGATTACCTCACGCAGACACACACTGAAAATGTCAGAAACTGTTCAGCCTTTTATGATCAAACCGGAGTCAGACAATGATGGAGAGACTCAAGACAACACGTGACAACACGTAGAATGAGACAGGACGTTTCTAAAGGGTTAGTTGATGAATTTATGAGTTAACTATCTTCAAGTCATTGATTAGCATATTCTGTCATGATAATCTATAAATCGCTCGTGTGGGAACGGTTGTAAGATCCTTCAGAGCCAGAGAATATCTGCTGCATGAAGAGAGAACAGGTATAGTTTAGTTTAATTACGGTTATAACTTATGTTGTCATCTTTCTTTTATGACATGCTATTGCATTTGTGTTCGTACTGTATCGCAATAAATGTGAAAAGACGGATGTGACAGCTTGAGCGACTCCCAAATGTGCTCGACTTCAACAACTCTTCCTTTTCTCAACATGGCCTTTGTTGCGTGTTCCCGGGGGCGGGGTTTATGTAAATTGTATGGTTAGTGATGTCACTAACCCCTGAAGAAGCTCGTTGTAGTCCCTACCAGCCGTTTGTCGTAGTCCTTAAAAAAGCGATTTCTGTAAATGAGCGTCGTAACTTTGCAGATGTTGTTTATGGTCAAACAGCAACATTACACACTAACTAAAGTTTAAAAAAAAAGTGAAATCATAATCAACCACCTCTTTAAACTTTGTCGGCTAAAGAAACCAAGTTTGTTATGAAGATGAAAAACGTACCAAGTTCTCTCTCCGTTCCTGATTTCTAACACACACTCACAGCGTTCGACGTGAGCTTGCGTCTATCAGAGCAGAAATGAAAGCTGATGCTCTCCGTATGTTTTTCCCGACGTGTTCATATGTAAGTCACGCGAGCTTATTTTGATCGAAAGATCGGAAAAAAACATACATACATAGACCCTCCTCTCGAAGAAATCAGGATGAAAGTGGACAAAAGACACCAGGTGTAAACGGGAATGTGTCTCCCTCGTCCACTTGTGATCCGATCGACCAAAACGCATCTTAACACCAGGTGTAAACAGGGTCCTTTGTTGGCAGTTTTCTGTCGTCTTGTCAGATGAGCTGGTGCTGTATTGTTACGACTCGTCCACAGTGGAGATTGATCTACCATATTTCACTGGTAATTGTCCAGGAACAGCATGACGTCTATCATTACAGTGTCTCCGTCAAACCCCCCTTCCACGCAGCAGCCTTTGGCTATTCGTATAACCCCATTTTCCGGGAGCCCTGGACTCCTTTCAGATGGTCCAATAATAACAGCAGCAGCAAAGCAAGTTATAAGAAAGCGCTACGGCTGTTGAGGTGATGCCGTTTTCTTCCAGGGCTCCTTATGGCTTTATTCCAGCCCTGTCCCAAAGGAACAGGTGTGTTTTGTCTCTTTTAATGAGGTTAGTTTTTGAGAAACTGCCAAGAATAACCTGCCCCCAGACCTTGTTAGGTTGCAGTGGATGTCTGCAGTCTTCTGCGAGTTCATGGTAATGTGTTTCAGCCGGCGCTGAGAGCACAGCACACTTACTCAGGCGGAAACACAGCTATTCTCTTCCCATCACTGTCAAGATTCCCAAACAGAATCACCTCTCTTATTATAAAAGCAGACATTTAGTATTCTCTTTTCTATTCTGCACTGTAAAAAATGTCACCGTAAATTTACGGTAAAATACTGGCAGCTGTGGTTCCAGCTGTTTACCGTAATTCAACAGTACCAATACTGTTGTTCATTTTACCAATACTGTTGTACCAATACTGTTGTTCATTTTACCAATACTGTTGTACCAATACTGTTGTAATTTCACAGTAAAGTACTGGCAATTGTGGTTCCAGCCATTTACTGTAATTCTACCATTTCAATACCGTTTTACATTGTACTTGCAGCAAAGTTTACAGCTATATTTCTACAGTATAAAAAATGTATACATTACATAATACATAATAAACATCTCTAATACAAGTAGTATATAATGTATACAGACATGTCAAACTATTTTTCACTAGATAGAGAGAAAATAAATAAAGAAGAAATAGATTGTTACATCATTTGCTATTTATTAAAACACTGGCAAAAAAGACAAATTGGCTGAAACTGACCCAAACTGAAGCTCTTAATAAATACAAACAGTAAGTTAAGAAAAATGAAAATAGCACTTGCTTTAACCAACACCAATTCTTTAAAGAATTTGTTCAAAAATAAATGTTCTTTAATTTACCCTGATGCTATCCCAGATGTGCACAACTGCCTTTCTTCAGCAGAACACAAACATTTTTAGAAAGAAATTTGAGATCTGTATATGCATATAATGAAAATGAAAGGCTGAAATCATTTGGAAAGTCCAAAAGTAATGCATGCACAACCTGATCAATTAAGGCCTTATGTAGCAAAACAAGCTGTGTATAAAGACAATAGCTGTGTAATGCAAGTATGTTGGGATGCTCATGTGAGAAGTAGAAAATGATGCTTTGATTGTAATAGAAGAATGAACGTCACATGAAAGTTCAGACATTTCAAACAGTATCAGAGGCTTGGTCCGAAGCACTAGTTTAAAGTTGAGAATGTTTTACTTATTGATTTGTTTCTTACATTAATCACAATGGTGGAACCCATTTTCTTGCATTGTACGCCATCCTACAGAGCTTGAATTTCCTCCAGATTAAAAATGTGCATTTGTGTTCTGATGAATAAAGTCATATACACCTTGGATGGCATCATGGTGAGTAAATAATGAGAATTTTTATTTTTGAAATTATACTGCACTATACTTTTAAACAGTATGATTACATTTTTAAGAGGAAAAAACAATGTCAAAGAGAAAAGTGTAAATTGCAACGTCCAATGAGAAGAACTAGTGTGTGAATAAACCTTAAAAAGACAACGTGTTACAAAAACTTTGGATAGATCTGGCATGAGGTCTGATGAAACTGGTCAACACGCCCAGGTCTGAAAAGAAAACATTAAGAAAATGTTAGTGACTGCATAGCACATGGCAAAAGACAGTTATAATCAATACTGCACACACTTTTAAATGAAACTGTTTAGTAGATGAACGTAATTAGAAACTTATAAAGTAAATAAATGAGGGTGTATGTTTGTTACAGTAGAGAAAACAAGACAAAATATCATCTTAAAAGAAGCAGGGGCCAAGCATGACCAGACAGTTTAGCCGTGCTTAAAAGGAAGTGATCGTGTGATTTCCAGTTAGCCAGAGAGGAGTGAATAATTAAGTGATTGAGTCTGTGTCTGTAAGCTATGGGCGTATTCTGTATGCTACTAGAAACATGCATGTGAATGTATGTGCCTCACAAATGCACAGATAGTACTGCATGTGTGTGCACAAAGTTTGCAAGAATACATGACTCTGATCTTACTAAATTGGAAATTAATGTAAATCAGTTTAAGGGTTCATATAAAAGAAAACCAAACCACTTTCGCAATATTACCTGTTCTACAGCTGTTCCGGGCAGGTCCAAGTAGTTCCAGGCATCTTGAGGATTTGACCGCATTACACTTCCATATCACTTCGCCAAAAGGTCCTTACAGCCTAGAAAAACAAAAGAACCAAAAAACCCACAAAGAAATTGATCAAGCACATAAATATAACAAACAGGATAAAAATGACAAACTATTTTCATGTTTTATTACCCATGGAACGCATACTCTCTTTCTCCCGCTCTTTATCCCATACAAACGCACACACTTACAGTTCTGACACGCATTCGCACGTAGACGTGAAAATACATGGACACATTATCAATAAAATAGTTTCATAATTACACACAAGATAGTTTTAAGCCTGCCAGATGTCTTGAAATACAACATTTGAACAATGTATTGAATTGAGTCTGGCTGCAATACAACCTCAGATGTGCATTATTTTTCCTAATAATTCAACAGCCCGTGGTCAATTTTTCCTAAACCTAGCAAACCTAGCGTTAAAATCGGAGTTTGGAGAACACTGACTAACGTTAGTGAAATGCCTCACCCGTTGAGAACTGTCTGTCTGTCTGTCTGTTCGCTACACATGATTCACGCCAAGTAGTACAGTAAAAAATCTATCATGAAAAGGGCAATTTTACTAGTTGGGTGAAACATAATAAACTAACAACAAAGAAATAAACTTACCTTGGACAGTTCTGTGGCAAAGTAAACGCAGGCGGTCAGAGTTTTGAAGAGATTCCATTGGCGTTGACCGCTTTCGGTAAATTTACATAATTGAACTGTTTATTGAAAAAACTGTATTTTACTGTTGGAAATTGGCTGTAATTTTACAGCCATTTTTTACAGTGTGTTTGTGCCAGGCTTTTGAAGTTATTTAAATAAATGTTTTCATTTACATTTGGCAGATGCATTCCTGACGGATGGCCTTGATGTTGCTAGCACCTAACAGTTGAGCTACAGAAAACAGGTAAAGTTTCATCAACAGCATCTTTGCATACACAGACAATAAGCTTGATCTGTTTGTAACAATTAGCAAATGTTTTTACAGTAATGCACTTTAAATGGGGACTGGAATAATCATACATAAAATAAACAGAAAATGGGGGGGGGAGGCAAAATATAGCCACAATATTTGAACACTTCATCTCCTGGTTTCACAGGCAAGGCAAAAATGCATGTTTGAGCTGTTTTAACTGAAAGCAACTTGCACTGAGATATCTTAAAATATGTCATTGTTTTGTCTCAAGACGCACATCAGTAATGGCACGTTTATAAAAGCTACTTAAATGTCCTAACTAAACTAAGACCTAATCCTGGTTTAATCTAAGCCTTGTCTGTGAAACCAGGCCTTTGTATAACAAGAGAGATAATCACTTACTAACCTTGTTTGTGCAAAGTTATATGCAATATTTCAACTCTGAGTAGCCAGGAAAGACAGTAAATGATAAGAGTATTGTTTACATGGAGAAATATTCACCCAAATAGTTATTCTGCCTAGACGGTGTTATTTTTGGTGTCGGGGGTAACCAAGCGCCAACCTTCCGGTCTCTCTCTTGAATCCAACGCGGAAGTGACTTAAACTGCAATTCATCGACTGGCCACTAGAGACAGGCTCCAAAAGGGAGTTAATCCCATAGACCTCCATGCTAAAATGCCCAACTCTGCAGCAGAGAAAAAAAAAAGCCTGATACAAAAAGTGGTTTTGGTCTATATAGCTAGGTTTGCCCTTCATGACAACTGTGAGGGGGGTGAATTTTTTTATAACTCATTTATTTAAATTATATTAAGCCTTAAATTTTGCATAATTAAGGGTGTGGCCACTTGAGTGACAGGTGGATTGCTGCTGCTGTCACTACTGTCGAGCTAGGTTGGCGTGGTTTCAGCAAACAGGCACTTCAGTTCCACCCAAGTCCCGCCTCTTTGCCTATTTTCGGTTATCCGGGATTGACGCGCTGCCAAGATGGTGACGGCCGGCTCCGCCCACTTTAGGCTTCAAAAATGCTCTTTAGAAACCTACCGGTGACGCCACAGACACTACGTCCATTGTTTTAAACAGTCTATGGTGGTAATGCATAAGTAATGCGAGTTACGTAATCAGATTACTTTTTTTTAAGTAACTAGTAATACATTACTTTTAAATTTACAACAATATCTGAGTTACTTTTTCAAATAAGTAATGCAAGTTACTTGGTTTTCCCATGTATTGACTGACAGCTCACCTGTCCCCATGTGAGTTAAATTAAAAACAGATTCAGTATTCCTCAAAATGAATAAAAACAGTGAAACAAATTCAGAATAATGCAAACCTGCAATAATTAAATGTTAAATTACACAAATATACTTTATGTATTTAATCTCACTTTATTTATGTCTCTGCTGCTGACCTTCGATTATTACATTTACCTTACATTTGCCAAAATAGAACTTTTTTTTAAATGAAAAACAAACAAACAAACATGCAAGCCCAGTCCAGGTGAGGAAGTAACACAAAAGTAACGTAAAAAGTAATGCAAAAGTAAAGTAATGCATAAAAAGTAACTAAAGCCGCGTTTCCAAAGCAGGAACTTTCCCCAGGAACTAGGGACTTTGGGGTGGTACTCGGTGTGTTTCCACCGCAGGGTCCGGGGTAAAAATGTTCCCCTCAGAAAGTCCCTGCTCGCAAGGTAGTACATTTTCAAAGTTCAGGAACTTTCTGGGGTGGGACTTGGGCGCTGAACATGCTGATTGGTTGAGTTCACGCAGCATTTTATTTCAACCACCATTTTTAAAAGCCTGTTGCGGTGCGTACAGTAAGAGTTGTTTACTATTCAAATCAACAATGGAGTTTAAAAAATACGGCTGATGGACCGACAACGAGGTTCAGGTTTTTATTTAAGCTTATATGCGGAGGACGAAATCCAGCGGGAACTGGAAAGTCGCGTGCAGTCCTACATCAGCGTAGCCTGGCTCCGCCCTCCTACGTACTTCCGCTCAATTTTCATTTTCCTTCAGTACGTCGTCTGGGTTTGCGGTATATTTGCTGGTTTTCTCCGGTCAAATTTTAACCGGTCCAATCAGCGAACAGAGGGAGTGGCTGAGAACGATGACGTTGATGTTGTGCGCTAGTTTGAGTTGTAGTTCAGTAATGGCGGCGGAGAAAGATGCGAGCGAAGCCATTCGGTCCGTTGTGGCAACGCTGCCGAATATCCAGAAGTTAAAGCCGGAGCAAGAACAATCTTTGCTTAGTTTTGTTGGTGGCCATGATGTTGTGGCCCTCCTCCCCACGGGGTTCGGGAAAAGTTTGATTTTCCAGCTCGCTCCATTAGTGGTGAAGGAGTTGGCTAAGGCGAACGCATGACATACGTCACGACCAAACGTTAGCGATTGGTTATGGCAGATCCAGAGTGGCTCTGGGCAGATCCAATAGTTTTAAACTTCAACAGAGTACCTCCCTTCAAGGAAGTTAACGCTTGTCAATGGAGAGTGGCCAGACTCTCTGTACAGATGAAATGTACGAGAGTCTGGTAGGACCAGGCTAACATCAGTGGACTAATTTGCCTAATCTTCAGGGTACTTTAGACCGCTATGGTAACGCAGACAGCAACAGGTCCTGGGACAAAAAGTTCCTGGGACAAGTTGTTCCGGGTAATTTCGGTGGAAACGCGGCTTAAGTAACACAATATTGTAACACATTACTTTTAAAAGTAACTTTCCCCAACACTGGCTATTTTAGTATTATTTATATAGTATTATAGTATTTAGATCTGTTTTATTTTAATATATTTTATTTTAATTTTAGTCATTTTGTTACGTTGCCTAATTTTTTGTTTTTCCATCTAATTACTGGAAATTATTTTAAATATTTTTTGTTAAAAATAGCAACACTGTGCCTTTAGCATCGTACCACCACTGGGACGTATATTTTTGTATGGAAGAATTAATAAGTGCTTTAATATGCTGCACATTTCTGCTTCTAAACCATCCCAATTGTCTCATTCCATTGCAAGACCTTTTACTGTAAACATGATTTTTTTCTTTTTATAAACAGAGAACTTAACTTACCTTAAATATTGATTTAACTGTGGATATCAGGTTGTTTAATAGCCCACATTTCATAGGACATGAAGCTCACCACCATTGATCAGGATTCATTCATAAATGTTTATAGACATGTTCAAAGCCAGTTTTAAAGAACAGAAACTCTAGTGTCCAGTGAGAAAATGCATATTTCAACCGCACAAACGAATAATTGTTGAAGTGAAAGAAATAGCGGGAATGAATATTTCACAGATTCCTCGGATGTGTGGGTTCTGGCATGTGGAGGAGGGAGCCAGTTTTTCCATGTTTATTTATAAGAGCTCAACAGGATCTGATCCAATGAATCGAAACCTCCACAAAGTCTGTGAATGTGCTAAAGAAATTTGGCACTGGATTTGTAAGAAACTTTCTTGGTGGCTTAAAGAGATAGGCATGCATGCCAACTGTTATGAAAGACATTTTTCTCTCTCTTTAACTGCTCTGATATAAGGCAAAACAATGTTTATTTACATAAAAGATATATCAATGACCAAAATCTTTCAAGAAATGCCTGAAGCATATTTTTCCCATATACAGGGGCTAAAATTAACGCTCACCAAGAGCCAATGTGAGAGTAAAAATCGGTGTTGGCGAGTGAAATGGTGTCATTCGGCGGTAATATTTTTATGTTAGGACAGTTAGCAGGCCAGGGCTGCATCGTCTCGAAAGTTTAAGCCTTGGCAATTTAAATATCCAAGCGCACGACGCAAAAGGAAGCGTCTCAGACAGTGAGCGAATACTGAAATGAGCTCTCTTTCACTTCTTCTTGCGCTTGAACAGACAAATTCACAAAAAAGTGTCAAAAATGCCTTATCCTAGTAAGCATAGTCGGTTATGTCTTAAGTGAACGTAAACAGTCGAAAAAGACAACGCATGTGTATCAGTATTAGTGTATTGGATCCGTGCATTCGCTCTTAAAGTGACAGCAGCCTAATATTTCTGCTGCTGTCTGTTTTTAATGTTAATCAAACAACAAAAGGCAAAGAAAAAAATCACTCACTGCTCTTGGCTAAATAAGTTTCGCTGCTTTAATCAGGATTAATCTATGTTTGATTTATATAGTGAAGACTATCCAGTGTTTTACATTTGATTACTTTATTCAGGGGCTGTTTACGCTACGCTGTTTTCAACTAAAAACTAGGGCTGTTAAAAGTTTGTGTTTACATAATATATGTGTATGTACTGTGTATAATTATTATGTATATATAAATACACACACATGTAGATACTTAAGAAAAAATGGTTATATTTATATATAATCTAAATTTTTTATATATATATATATATATATATACAGTATATAGATGCAAATATTTCTTAAATATATACATGTATGTGTGTGTATTCAAATATAATAATTATACACAGTACATACACATATATTATGTAAACACAAACTTTTAACAGCCCTAGTTTTTAGTTGAAAACAGCGTAGCGTAAACAGCCCCTGAATAAAGTAATCAAATGTAAAACACTGGATAGTCTTCACTATATAAATCAAACATAGATTAATCCTTATTAATGTAGCGAAAATTATTCAGCCAAGAGCAGAGAGTAATTTTTTTCTTTGCCTTTTGTTTGATTAACATTAAAAACAGACAGCAGCAGAAATATTAGGCTGGTGTCGCTTTAAGAGCGAATGCACGGATCCAATACACTGATACTGATACACATGCATTATCTTTCTTGACTGTTTACGTTCACTTAAGACATAACCGACTGTGTTTACTAGGATACTCGCCGAGACGGGCATTTTTGACACTTGTTTGTGAATTTGTCTGTTCAAGCGCAAGAAGACGTGAAAGAGAGCTCATTTCAGTATTCGCTCGCTGTCTGAAGACACTTCCTTTCGCGGCGGCATTTTTGGGTGCCTGAAAACGCAAACTTTTGAAAACGGTTTTCAAAGTGCACGTTTTTGAAAACGGTCTCTGTGTAAACAACAAAAACGCAAATCTGTGAAATCAATGACGTCATGCACACATGCGTATTACATGTTCAGTCTATAGTGTTTCATCGCCATCTAATGGCCTAGCAGCAGAATACAATGAAAATTTTCACTGGTCTCTAAAATTGTGGTTTCACGGCTGGTAAAAAATGTTTATGGCTGGTAAATCACCGGCCATTGGCAGGTTAGTCAGTTAGTTTTTAGGCCCTGCCTATATACTACATACATGTTAAATTTGGTTTTGACAGGCGGTGCATTGGGAAAACTCCCCATGGCCAGTCCATCCATCACAGTACTGAAATGTTCTGCATTCTAGTTCAGTCTGTGTCGTAGTAACCATATAAAAGTCCTCCTGAGGGAATGAGTGACTCTTCTTTTATGACTATCTTCATTTCTGGGTCAGTGCTGGAACTGAATGCTTGAATGGGTGCAGAGCAGTCTGACTTTAAGAGCCTTCCACTGGAATAGTTGGAATGAAAAATGCAGTAGTCGTCCTTCACGAGCCATTTTTCTCCTCCATGGCTCATCTAGGTTAATGAGGATGTTGGTTGACGGTGGGCCTAGTTTATGTCATTCTCTCCCTCCTCATCTCGGAGGATGAATTCATGGGCGTTCTCTATTGATTCTTCTTGATTAGTGTTACTTTGTTATTGTTAGAATGACCCATTGCCATTGTCCTCTAGCTATGGTTTTTGGAGAGCTGACACACTTCTCTGTTGGCTGGAGATACGGATTAAAGAGATAGTAGAGGGCACGATGCTTGTTCTTCCGCCAAGTTCACCAGTACATTGAATAAAACAATCTTAAAATAAATCCTGCTGTACAAAAGCAGACTATTTTCTGAGATAAAAGACAATCAAATAATAATGTCATACTGCAAGCAAGATTAAAAATGCTCTTTGAAAGTGTGTAAATGCAAACATGAAATATTATATATGATGAGGATATGAGGATGTCCTGTAGGAACAACCAAATAACATTTATATTAAG
Organism: Coreius guichenoti; assembly: GCA_039654105.1. Taxonomy (NCBI): domain Eukaryota; kingdom Metazoa; phylum Chordata; class Actinopteri; order Cypriniformes; family Gobionidae; genus Coreius; species Coreius guichenoti. The sequence continues at coordinate 2,296,142 of CM077182.1, read as the reverse complement.
GCAGGAGACTACAGATGAATAGTCTAAAAATTTGAACTAATAGACTTTAAGACAATAAGACATTAAGTACATCTCGAACGGTTTGACCGTGGCGTTGAAACAAATTTATTTTATCTAGAAAAGGGAAACAGGAAGCGTGTTATAATAACTTCTGCGTACATTGATTGATTTTGATGAAACTTCAGCTGCTTGTTCGTTGTACAAGGTCGATCACATGGATGTGACTATTGTGAGTTAAAGTCATAGCGCCACCAACTGGTAGCAGGAAGTGTCACTTTTTTTTTATTTTTTTTTACACGATTTGCTTTAAACTTAATCAGTATAATGTCAAAACAGGGCAGAAGTAACCTGTGAAAGGATTCTTGATATCTTAAATACTGTTGCCATGGCAACACGTCAAACTTTAATAATATTCTTGGGTGTTAGCGTGTTTGAAATTGCATGAAACCCGACACACACATCACAGTTGCCAATAGACATAGGCAAAACCTTAGAATCGGGCGTGGAGAAGGGGCTCTATAGTACCACCTTTTCACAAAAGTGGGGGGCTTAGTTCTAGCTACAGTCACCAAACTCGGTACATGTATTGTTCTCATTGAGCCGGACAACTTTCTAATTTACAGTAATTAGCTCCGACCAACAGGAAGTTCCAGTGAATTTTTTGAATAATCATGCTCTGAATTTTTAACTCCTCCTCCTAGGGGATTCATACGATTCACACCAAACTTTCCAAACATGGTGGCAAGACATTGAAGATGTTAAATTGTGAATGGATATATTGACATAATCCTTTTACATTTACCCAGTTTAAATGCATATTGCCCATCGTGCACAGTTGCCCTAAAGCCACCGGGGCTTGGGCCCGTCATCGCTGCTTGCAGCTATATTTTCATTTTGTATTCGCAGAGGGGATTTAAGATTCAACAGTCAGATAAAACCCTAAATTTACACCATATTTTTAGGAATAAAATGTTATATAAATCAAGCTAATGTTATATGAATAAACCCCTCTCTAGAAGCAATGAGAATATAGATAAGAATTGTAAAACTGTAAAGTTTAGTGATTTCTGACTCCATGCAGAGGGAAAAACCCATTTTGAGAAAAATATATGTATTGTAATTGAAATCGACAGACACAAAGAGATAAAGCGCAATAAAATAAACACTTAAATGCACTGTAAAAAATATGACCAATAAGTTACGACATATGTTGTTCCATTGGTTTAACTCGTCAAAATAAGTTACGCAATTTTCAACTTTTTTTAGTCATACAAGATTCAACAATTTTTTTTTTTTAAATGACTTAAACATCTATGTCGAAGTATGTTCCCTTAATGGAAGTTATGAAGCGGGAAACAACTTAACACACGTAATGAAATGCAATTAGATGGTTTGAAAAAACAAACCGTTATTTAACCCTCATCCTTCCCTCGCATTTTGTAACAAATCTCTTGGAGTGGGATCTTGGACCACTCCGATGAACTCTCAATTTTTTAAAAATATTTTAAAAATGAGTTTCAAAATGACCCGAGGGAAGATGCATAATTTGCAGCACCCGATGTTTGTCTTGACTGAAGTAATGTGAAAACAGAAAGCTTTAGATTTAAACCAACTGTAGATTAGTTAGACATCTGTGCATGGCTTGACTATGTGACATTCATAATGCCCTGAGGGCTATTCTTAGGTGTGCTTCTGTTGTTTGTGAAGCAGGTGCCAGTTTATCTTGTGATCTTCTGCGTTCCCGTGGCGTGTGTGAGGATTAGGGAGTGTGTGTGTGTCGTTCCTCTCTGTCGGATACGACTCCATCACCTCAGGCCCTCCCTCCTCACGTCTCCTTTGCCGGGAAAGGCTGGGATAATCAGACTCTGGATGACCCCTGAGGAAACACCTGCTGCTCTCTCTTTAATCGAGGAGCCCTAATGAGCAGTGGGAGAAGTGGGCAGGGTCGCGGTCGACCGACTCCCTGCATTGGAGGTCACAGTGTTCGGTATCGACCTCGGTGGACTCGTTTTGTGTTGTCGGTTTGCGTTAGTAACATTCATGATGTGATGTTGATCATATAATAAGATTAATTCGAGTTTTACATGTTCTGAGGAAATCGTAAGTTGCGTTTGCACATGCAAAAATCACCAGCATATGTGTGTTTTGTTTTTTTTTTGTTTTTTTTTTGGTATTTTAAAGGATTTTTTGTGCCCATTATTAATTCAAGTAGAGCATTAGCACATCCCTCCTCAACAAACTGTACGATTTGAGGCATATCTGCAGCAGAAATGCTGTTTACATTGCAAAAAATTATGTTCTTAGTATTTTTTCTAAATCAAGATACATTTACTGGAGAAGCAAAATGACTTAAGATATTAAGTCTTGTTTTTTGGGGGAAAAAAATCATATCACTTAATTTTGATCCATTTTTCAGAAAATAAGTCATTTTGTATCTTGATTTAATAATGTTTAGATGTATGTATGGTGTAAAAAAAATATTTTTTGAAGTTCTAAATAAAACATAAGATAATTGGAGTCTTTCTACATCGAAATTCCACATTCAATTCAGTGTGTTACTTGCCATTTCGTTATGATTATTTGTGAAAATTACTAGCAATTTCTGATTGAAAATGGCTTCAATGTAATTTTCAGCATACCGATAAGACAAAAATAATGTTACAAAATATTTTTGTTACAGTGGAATAGTTTTGAGTTGAGTAGTTGAAATTTGCATTTGGCAGATGCTTATATCCATAGCAACTCACATGCATTTTATGGAGCCCCTAAAGAGACATGGTGATGGAAAAGAGTCCGAATCAGCTAAGGGTTAATTAAATGTAACAAATCATGTTAAAAAAAAAATTATCATCTTTTTTTATTGGAAAATGAAACAACGTTTTATCAAACTTTGATAATTGCCTTAATCTTTTAGGAAACTGAGAATATAGTGATCAAACTACATTTTATAAAAATCACCTGTCAAGTTTATAATATATATTACATCAGCATATGAGAGTCAAATTGGACGACTACACACTCTCAGAAAAAAAGGTACAAAAGCTGTCACTGGGGTGGTACCTTTTCAAAAGGTACACTTTTGTACCTAAAGGATGCATATTGGTACCTTAAAGGTACATTATATTGCCAAAAGTATTGGGACACCCCTCCAAATCATTAAATTCAGGTGTTCCAATCACTTCCGTGGCCACAGGCGTATCAAATCAAGCACTAGGCATGCAGACGCTTCTACAAACATTTGTGAAAGAATGGGTCGCTCTCAGGAGCTCAGTGAACTCAAGCGTGGTACCGTGATAGGTTGCCACCTGTGCAATAAGTCCATTTGTGAAATTTCCTCACTACTAAATATTCCACGCTCAACTGTTAGTGGTATTATAACAAAGTGGAAGCAATTGGGAACAACAGCAACTCAGCCACGAAGTGGTAGGCCACGTAAAATCACAGAGCGGGGTCAGCACATGCTGAGGTGCACAGTGCGCAGAAGTCGCCAACTTCATTCATTATTTTTACAGAATAAAGTTTGCTTTGTGGCTTAAATACACTATATTGCCAAAAGTTTTGGGACGCCTGCCTTTACATGTACATGAACTTTAATGACATCCCATTCTTAATCCGTAGGGTTTAATATGGAGTTGGCCCACCCTTTGCAGCTATAACAGCTTCAACTCTTCTGGGAAGGCTTTCCACAAGGTTTAGGAGTGTGTTTGTGGGAATTTTTGCCCATTCTTCTAGAAGCGCATTTGTGAGGTCAGGCACTGATGTTGGACGAGAAGGCCTGGCTCGCAGTCTCCGCTCTAATTCATCCCAAAGGTGTTCTATCGGGTTGAGGTCAGGACTCTGTGCAGGCCAGTCAAGTTCCTCCACACCAAACTCGCTCATCCATGTCTTTATGGACCTTGCTTTGTGCACTGGTGCGCAGTCATGTTGGAACAGGAAGGGGCCATCCCCAAACTGTTCCCACAAAGTTGGGAGCATGAAATTGTCCAAAATGTCTTGGTATGCTGAAGCATTAAGAGTTCCTTTCACTGGAACTAAGGGGCCAAGCCCAAACCCTGAAAAACAACCCCACACCATAATCCGCCCTCCACCAAACTTTACACTTGGCACAATGCAGTCAGGCAAGTATCGTTCTCCTGGCAACCGCCAAACCCAGACTTGTCCATCGGGTTGCCAGACAGAGAAGCGTGATTGGTCACTCCAGAGAACACGTCTCACTGCTCTAGAGTCCAGTGGCGGCGTGCTTTACCCCACTGCATCCCACGCTTTGCATTGCACTTGATGTAAGGCTTGTATGAGCTGCTCGGCCATGGAAACCCATTCCATGAAGCTCTCTACACACTGTTCTTGAGCTAATCTGAAGGCCACACGAAGTTTGGAGGTCTGTAGCTATTGACTAATAAGTTGGCAACTTCTGCGCACTGTGACCCTCAGCATGTGCTGACCCCGCTCTGTGATTTTACGTGGCCTACCACTTCGTGGCTGAGTTGCTGTTGTTCCCAATTGCTTCCACTTTGTTTTAATACCACTAACAGTTGAGCGTGGAATATTTAGTAGTGAGGAAATTTCACGAATGGACTTATCGCACAGGTGGCAACCTATCACGGTACCACGCTTGAGTTCACTGAGCTCCTGAGAGCGACCCATTCTTTCACAAATGCTTGTAGAAGCGTCTGCATGCCTAGTGCTTGATTTGATACGCCTGTGGCCATGGAAGTGACTGGAACGCCTGAATTCAATGATTTAGAGAGGTGTCCCAATACTTTTGGCAATATAGTGTATATTACATGTTTTTCAGAGACTGACATGTTTGGCCTTGTTGACTGACATGTTGAACTTTAAAAAAATACATTTTTTTTTACAGGAAATGAGTGGTTTTGTTGCACAAAGTTGTTTTTATTGTCTCTTATAACAAAAATCTTCTATTTAAACCCATGAAAATGCTGGTCCTGTTGCAACTAATAGTAAAAAATCTCTTTTTGAAACTGTCGTTCCATTACCTCCTCTTAATAATAATAATTTCAATGCTTTTGTTTTTCGCTGAGAAACGTTGCATTCGCTCACAAAACTTTTGCGTTCTTTGCAAGCAAATGCAAAGTTTCTCGGGTTTTTTCCTCCCATCCCATCTCCATGTCCCTTTGGGGCTCTGTTGCATTTACAATATACACTTTATTAGTTCATGCATTCCCTAAAAATCAAGACATTTGCGTTGCTAGCAACTTGCTCTACTGCCTGAGATAGAGGAATGCTCAACTTGATGCTCACAAACAGCATTAATACACCCTGATTGCATTAAAAAGCAAAACATTTTCACTGGACATGTGATTTACACCATGCTTCTAATTGCATCAGGCAATCTACAGTAATCATTCGCAGCAATTACCCGCCGCCCTCTTTCGCCAACTCCAGATGCCTGTTGCTGTGGTAATGGCACAAAACCATCCTCATGCCCGCTACACAGAGCTGTAGCAGCCAAAGTTTGTTGCGTCTGCATCTGAAGAACATTAATGCACGCTCATGGCAGACTGGCTCAAATCCAGACCTTATATTAGCCGGTGCGCTGTCCTAATTCGGTAATCTGTAATACAGCTGGAAGGCTTGCTTTACACACGCGCGCAGCCGTGCCACATTAAGCTCCCAAACAATGAGATATTGATTGCGTTTGATGGCGAGATCTAGACATGAGGAATTTATGGCCCTCATCTATTGGCTTAGGCTCATCGGTGTGGTTTTGTGAGTAACGCAGGTATCGTAATCCTCCTCTTTAAATGACATGGATGTTTAGCAATTTCTCAGCCCATTGCAGCAGAAAATACCTGCAGAAATGGGAGCTGATGGAAAACTAATGGCATTGTCACAGCGAGCCCGAAGCCTTTGGGGCTGCACTGGATATATGGGTGTGAGCGGAGCGTGGCGGCGCTATCAGTGATGAAGGAGACTCCCTCATCGCCCCGAGCCTGAGAAACAGGAATGCAATGTGAAAATGCACCCTGTCCAGCTGAGTAAATGACAGTGGACCACCTTGACAGCTTGTTGCTTCACATCAATGTGTGGTTTTACCGACATTCTATTTAAAGTTCCCACTCCCTGCAGATGCATCCCACCAGCCTGTGTCACGACAGCCGCAGTTTGTATAACCCGCAGTCCACACACACACAAGCATCATTCAGCTGATGTTTGGGGAGCAAATTACTAAAATTAGCAAGGCTACTAAATGCATTTTTCAATTGCACGACAGCAGCGCAACTGTGTTTCCTGTAACAAGCTGATTTGTCCAACAAACAGCATTTATTTTTGTATTTTATTTTTTATTTTTATTTTATTTTTTAATATTTATTTTTTCATTTATTCATTTTATATTTTATATTATTTTATTTTTGATTTTATATTTTATTTTGTCATTTTTTTATTTTTTTTTTATTTTATATTTTATTTTATATTTTATTTTTTTAGAAGCCAATTTCTCCAACAAACAGCATTTATTTTTATGTATTTTATTTTTATTTTATTTATTATTTTATTTTGCAATATTTATTATATATTTTAATTATTTATTTTATATTTTATTTTATATTCTATTTTATTTTAGAAGTGTATTTCTCCAACAAATAGCATTTATTTGTATCTATTTTTTATTTTTTATTTTTTTTTATTTATTATTTTATTTGTAATATTTAATATATATTTAAATTATTTATTTATGTTATATTTTATTTTGTAATATTTTTTATTTTATTTATTTATTTGATATTTTATTTTATTTTTAGAAGCTAATTTCTCCAACAAACAGTATTTATTTGTATGCATTTTATATTTTTATTTGATTTATTATTTTATTTTGCAATATTTATTATATATTTTTAATTATTTATTTATTTTATTTTATTTATTTATTTTATTTTTATTTTTTTTACCGCACAAAACGATCCACTTACAATATCCTCTCAGTTAGCACATGGCAGTCATTCATTGTAATGAAACAGTTTGTCTAGATGGTTAAGAAAAAAATAGGTTTGCCAATTCATATCAATAATGTCAATAATCATCGGTCAACATTGTTCACAAAAGATCCTGTGCATCATTTTACAAGCTCTTTACTAGAGCTGAATAAATATTAACATGAATCACTATGTTTTTAATACAGTGAATGTTAGTTTTATTACTTATACTTAAATGATGTTAAACACATTTTGTTGATATTGTAGTTTAAATACTTTAAATTATAAGTAGCTTGTAGTGTTGCAAGCTATACTTGCTGGTTTTTTATTTTTCCACACAAAATATCTCTAAATGCATATGTACTTTTAATATGTATGTGTCTGCCCCTTTAATTAACCAACCTCTTACAGTATGTGCTTCTAATCATTTCCTGTGTTGACTCCGCCTCTTCCCTTTTGCCAGGTAGATTTTTATCTAGCTCCTTTGTTTTTGCTTTTAAAGTAATTTTTGCTTACATTTTCTATATGCATTTGCTATAATTTGTCTTAATAAGACATGTTCACTTTTACTTGTGCTTTACAGTATAAAAGGTGACCATACAAACATTTAAAGGAGTTTACTGTTATTTTCCATCAGGTATGTTGTTTTTTGTTCTTTTTAATCAATGTATTGTTTCATAATCAGCTGTTTTGGAGTTGATTCCAATCAAAAGCGGGAGATTTTGACAGACTGTACTTAACAAAAATGATGATAAATCCATATCTAGAGACAAGAATATCACAACTCGAGGTGGGCTCTTCTGACTCGGGCCAAAGCGTCCACCCACAACACGATCTGCTACAATGACTCACCTTAGATACCGCACTGCATCACCATGGCAACCTCCCACACCTCTCTAGCATCAGAGTTTTACACCACTCGCATTTTGCTTCACAAAGATTACTGACCTGTGAACTGTGCCTGACGTGACATTGGATGCTTCTTTGTTTGCTCAAATTCATTTAGATAAGTGGTTTCCAATCCATTAATCCTTCAGGATCACAACCTGTGTCTTTGTTCGGTCTCAGTAACTTAAGTTGATCCAGATTTTCTCTCGTATTTGAGTGTTTCCAGAGCAGGATATTTTCAACACTCTCTGAAGAGGAACGTCACAGAATGTCTTACTATCTCTGCCATACCTTTATATGACAAAAATTAGATTAGTATGCTACTTTGCTATTCCGAATTTGGTCTGTCACTTGTTTTGTTGATGAATGAATCAGTGTTTTTGAATGAATCAATTGGATGAATGATTCAATGACTCACTCATAAAGACAAGCATTTGTTTTCATTCATTAATGAATCAGTGTTTTTGAATGAATCAGATGCAAATGAGCAGTTACTCACTCATAAAGACACATGTTTTGTTGATGAATGAATCAGTGTTTTTGAACAAATCAGTTGAATGAATGATTCAATGACTCGTTCATAAAGACAAGCATTTGTTTTCATTCCTGAATGAATCAGTGTTTTTGAATGAATCAATTGAATGAATGATTTGATGACTCGCTCATAAAGACAAGCATTTGTTTTCATTCATTAATGAATCAGTGTTTTTGAATGAATCGGTTGCGAATGAGCAATAACTCACTCATAAAGACACTTGTTTTGTTGATTAATGAATCAGTGTTTTTGAACAAATCAGTTGAATGAATGATTCGCTCATTTGTTTTCATTCCTTAATGAATCTGTTTTTTAATGAATCGGTTGCGAATGAGCAATTAATCACTCATAATAGGCTTGTTCGAGATTCATCAGCGCTGCGCAGACCGATCGGCGTATGACATAAAAGTACTGCGAGAGCGATTTGAGAGCAAACGACTCCTTATGCTTTTGAATCGTTCTCGGTACTTTGATGTCAAGCCTAAAGACACTTGTTTTGTTCCTGAATGAATCAGTGTTTTTGAAAGAATCAGTTGAATGAATGATTCAATGACTCACTCATAAAGACTAGCATTTGTTTTCGTTTCTTAATGAATCAGTGTTTTTGAATGAATCAGATGCGAATGAGCAATTACTCACTCATAAAGACACTTGTTTTGTTGATGAATGAATCAGTGTTTTTGAATGAATCAGATGCGAATGAGCAATTACTCACTCATAAAGACACTTGTTTTGTTGATGAATGAATCAGTGTTTTTGAACGAATCAGTTGAATGAATGATTCACTGACTCACTCATAAAGACAAGCATTTGTTTTCGTTCCTTAATGAATCAGTGTTTTTGAATGAATCGGTTGCGAATGAACAGTTACTCACTCATAATAGGCTTGTTCGAGACTCATCAGCGCTGCGCAGAACAATCGGCGTATGACATAAAAGTACTGCGAGAGCGATTTGAGAGCAAACGACTTCGTTCTCGGCGCTTTGAAGCCTAAAGACACTTGTTTTATTGATGAATGAATCTGTGTTTTTGAACAAATCAGTTGAATGAATGATTCAATGACTCGCTCAAAAAGACAAGCTTTTATGAGCAATAACTCACTCATGAAGACACTTGTTTTGTTTAATGAATCAGTGTTTTTGAACAAATCAGTTGAATGAATGATTCAATGACTCGCTCATTTGTTTTTGTTCCTTATTGAATCTGTTTTTGAATGAATCGGTTGCGAATGAGCAATTACTCACTCATAAAGACACTTGTTTTGTTGATGAATGAATCAGTGTTTTTGAACAAATCAATTGGATGAATGATTCAATGACTCACTCATAAAGACAAGCATTTGTTTTTATTCATTAATGAATCAGTGTTTTTGAATGAATCAGATGCAAATGAGCAGTTACTCACTCATAAAGACACTTGTTTTGTTGATAATTTTATCATTGACTCATTCAATCATTGATTCAGTTGTTGACTCACTCTTAAAGACAATTATTTGTTGCCATCTACTAGAGAATCGTTGAAAAAACCACACCACCACAGACTCTTTAATTTTCGCTCGTATTTGAGTGTTTCCAGAGCAGGATCATTTCGACACTGACTGACAGTATATCTCTGAAGAGAAATGTCACAGAATGTCTCAGATTCTGGCAAATGTCAGCGCAATGAACCGCTTCAACCCAAAGTGCAGTGCGGCTGACATTTTCTGATCCGGACTCTGCTGTTCGGCTAAGAGTGTTAAAATTACATGAAACTTTTTACTTGACAGTGAAGTTATCAGTCTTATTCATGCGGCAGTTTCCAAGACAACCTTTGAAAGCGGAGGACGATATGCATTACTGGTTTTTCAGGCCTCTAAATTTAGTTCCCATTGTGTTTCACATCTCTTTTACAAATCAAGACTGAAATCATCTCCTAGTTTCGCAGTCTTTCATGTCCTTTTGTGATGTCTTGTGATATAATGAACCTGTCTCAGCGCCGTTGTACTCATTGTTTTGTGTCGAGAAGCTCTTGAATAAGTTTCGGCTCATCACCTGTACGTTTGCAATCTCCTGGGTCTCTTAACTACAGAAAGCTGCCCTCTTTTTCACCCACTTTTTGTTTTCTCCTTTTATCAGGGATTATTCTAATTGGGAATTTTACTCCAGGCAGCATACCTGAGATAAATTTGTTGCTGTTTGGTATTTCTGTATCTAGTGCAGAGGAATAGTGCGCAGGGTAGAGAAAAATCCTGCTTATCCATTTTTAATGAGGATTCTCCTCATAGATGCTCTGACCCACTATCTGTTGTGCAGAGCAGGAGAGATTCAGTCTGGAGGAAAGCAGGTGGTAATGGAGACTCCATTTAAAGCCCCCTGTGATGAATTAGCCTGCTGACACTAACTCACAACACACACACACACACACACACACACACACACACTTCCTCTACCGCCTTCTCTAGCCTTAAGCCTCTTCCAAGAAAACCGCCCCAGGGGCGACATTGGATGGATGCTGTAAACACATCTGTGCGTGTGTGTGTGTGTGTGCGTGCATGTGTGTGTCTGTCTGTGTGTGTGTGTGTGTGAGATCCTGGTAAACCCTATATTATGGAGACAAAATGTCCCCACAAAGATGGCAATATCCAAAATCCTTGTGCTTATTTTTTGGTCCCCATCAGGAAAACAGCTTATAAATCATACTAAGTGATGTTTTTAAAAAATGTAAAAATGCAGAAAGTTGTCTGTGATGAATGGGCAGTTACTCAGAAAGACACTTGTTTTGTTGATGAATGAATCAGTGTTTTTGAACAAATGCGTTGAATTAATGAATCAATGACTCATTCATAAACACAGGCAATTGTTTCATTCCTGAATGAATCAGTGTTTTTGAAAAAAATCAGTTGAATGAATGATTCAATGACTCGCTCATAAAGACAAGCATTTTTTTTGGTCCTTAATGCAGTGGTTCCCAACCTTTTTTACTCGAAGGCCCCCCTCCTCTCCGAATCAATACTACAAGCCCCCCCCCAACCCTTGCCTTTTTTATTCACAAAAACATTTGTGAACATGTATTCAAATATTGTTACTTTTCAACTCCATGTTAGTATTTTTTTAACCAAAAGAAATTCAAGATATATTAACCTTCAGTGTTCTTTTTTGCAGACATAAAAATGCTTACTCTGCTCAGTTATACAGTACAATAAGTACAAATAAGCACAGGTCAACCTGCCATACCAAACAAGACCACAGGGAGATACCAAAGGAACGCATATAACTACTATACGGATCCATTCATAATTAATAAACACTCTAAAATACAAATGAAAAATAAAATAATTCTGAATGTGTGGAAACTTAGCCATCTGAAATCGATGTCATCAGTGAACAGTCCCTCTGTCAGAACAAGCAATCATGTCTGGAGCTGATGCCTGTGTGTACATAAACACCACTGACTCACTCACAAACTTCTCCAAAACACGCTGCTTCGGCGAGCATCCGTTATAAAACACTCACAGTACATTCATTTTGACAACTACGTGAATATATTGAACTGCGTTCATGCAGAAATATGATGTTATAGCGATCAGTGAGCCGAGAGCGCGCACACACGGTTTGTTTGCGCATCAATAATAACGTACTCGCGCGTGCCTAATGTATGACTCGTGCATGTCACTGCAATCGTCTTTACCTTTACCTTCATTATAACCGTCATCCACTTTTTAGCAACACTGGTTTTCATCCAGCTGAAATGTGTAGTTTGCGTATCCTGTGTTCATGAAGCGGTGGGGTGTTTTGAGCCGCCGTTCAGTCTGTATTTCACACAGCGCGATTAGAAACGCCTTGGGTTGCTCCGAATCCAAAACAATCACAGAATACGTACGAGAGAGGTGGTTCTTTGTAATTTATTTTTTTTAATTTATATAATTTATCTTTTATTATTTAATGTATCAATAATAAAATTAATGAATTATATTAATATATTAAAATTAATTTTAAGTTATCTCGCGGCCCACCCGGAGGATCACTGAGGCCCCCTAGTGGGCCGCGGCACACAGGTTGGGAACCACTACCTTAATGAATCAGTGTTTTTGAATGAATCGGTTGCGAATGAGCAATTACTCACTCATAAAAACACCTATGTTGATGAATGAATTAGTGTTTTTGAACGAATCAGTTGAATGAATTATTCAGTGACTCGCTCATAAACACAAGCATTTGTTTTCGTTCCTTAATGAATCAGTGTTTTTGAATGAATCGGTTGCGAATGAGCAATTACTCACTCATAAAAACACTTATGTTGATGAATGAATCAGTGTTTTTGAACGAATCAGTTGAATGAATGATTCAGCGACTCGCTCATAAACACAAGCATTTGTTTTCATTCATTAATGAATCAGTGTTTTTGAATGAATCAGTTTGCGAATGAGCAATTACTCACTCATAAAAACACTTATGTTGATGAATGAATCAGTGTTTTTGAACGAATCAGTTGAATGAATGATTCAGTGACTCGCTCATAAACACAAGCAATTGTTTTCGTTCCTTAATGAATCAGTGTTTTTGAATGAATCGGTTGCGAATGAGCAATTACTCGGTCATAAAGACACTTGTTTTGTTGATGAATGAATCAGTGTTTTTGAACGAATCAGTTGAATGAATGATTCAGTGACTCGCTCATAAACACAAGCATTTGTTTTCATTCATTAATGAATCAGTGCTTTTGAATGAATCGGTTTGCAAATGAGCAGTTACTCGCTCATAAAGACACTTGTTATGTTGATGAATGAATCAGTGTTTTTGAACAAATGGGTTGAATTAATGAATCAATGACTCGCTCATAAACACAGGCAATTGTTTAATTCCTTAATGAATCAGTGTTTTTGAATGAATTGTTTGTGAAAGACTCAATGACTCACTCATAAAGACAGTTGCTTGTTTAGCTGCTGAATGAATACGTGCTTTTGAATGAATCGATTGTGAATGATTCAATGACTTACTCATAAAGACAGGCCCTTTCTGAACAAATCAGTTGTAAATCATTGATTCAGTTGCTGACTCGCTCTTAATAGACAATCATTTGTCGCCACGTACAAGAGAATCGTTGAAAAATCCACACCACTACAGACTCTTTAACATCATAAAAAAAGCAAGTTTACAGGTGTAATCTTACGTCGATTATGCTTGATAAGTATGATTGACACCTTTTTGGGCATTATTCCACTTGCGCTTCGCATTGAAATGCCTCTATCGCTGTTCTGTCAGCTTGCAACCGTGTGCACATACAGTAGATTATGACTTTAAGTTTAAAATCACAGATGGTTTCTGCATTGTCAGGTTTCTATTATGTGCTGCTTTTTTGTAGTATGGGATGGTATTTTATTAATTTCCTGAGGGAAATAGAGGCGGTAGAGAAACAAACATAAATCACAGAATAGGAAATAGCAATGATTACAATTCAATACAGTGCCATAACAGATTAGGAAGGATAGAAATAAATATACTTTGAAATGTGCAATATTTATTACTGAATGGTATGTAAACACACGCTTAAAATTGTTTGTGATTTGTTTTATTGCTGTATTTTTGCATTACGTTTCTGCATACAGCTCCCACGAGGTTAATGTTCAACCAGTTCATCAGATCAGACAGCCTTACACTTCTCTCTCAAATAACCGCTCCTGCTAGGTATCAGAGGCGCTCGCTTGCATGGGTGATATCCAAGCAGTTCAGTCAAACAGAATTGAGAAGTCACATGCTTATCAAGCTCCAGATCGGAGCCCCTGGAGATCATCTGAGAGCCGAACCTCCTCCTCCCTGAAGAGTGAAGCCTGCTGAGACAGGGAAACACAAGAGAGAGATGGAACACAATGCCCCGTCCGAGAGCCGCTCACAGAGCGCTCATTGTTCCCGACTGTATAAGCATTTGTGCCACAGAGACCTTCTGAAGCTCTGGCCATGCCACGCCACTCGTTCGCGGGGGCGGTGTGTTCGCTTCACTCTTTCTCAGCTGCTTTGTGATTTCTCCATCTCAGCTTTCACCAGCTTTGACAGCGTATCTGGGCCGTGGAGACGTCAGCTGGTGTTCTCATACTCTGCAAAATATTTCTACACTGTACGTTGACATTTTCACTCTAGTAAAAACATTGGACTAAAACATATTATTTTCTTTAAGAATCTGTTTGATTTACGACTTTCAAACAATCGTTTTTTTTTTTTTTTTTACAGTGTATTCAGTGGCATTTCCAGAGACAGTCTTCTCAATGGGAGGACAAGCAGAGGTGGCAAACGTCACTGTCGAAATCACATGCCAGACGTGAAACAATGCCACTCTGTGGTTCTTCACATGGGTGGGATGTGCAAGACCACATCACCTCTTTCTCATGACACGTGCCACTGCGGGGCGGCCAGCTGCCGGCGCGGAGGTCAGATAAGGAGGAAATGACGGACACGTTTGGACACTGCACGAGCAGATACACAACAGCACTCGACTGAGGAAGACCGGCATCCAAACCACCGGCTGGTTTTGCCTCAGAATCCAGATTTTGTATTGGAATTCAAGTAACGACCAACATTTAAGTAAACGAAAATGTCCCTAAAATAAAAGTTTATTAAAATTATCATAAACTGCAAAAATCCAACAATAGTTGCCTATTATACACACAAAAAAATATATTTTTATTGGAAAAGTACACTCTAAAAAATGCTGGGTAGTTTCAATCCATGTTTGGGTCAAATATAACCCAACTTTAAAAAAAAAAAAAAAAAAATTAAACCAGTGGTTGGGTTTGTGCGTATTTGAATCAAACAGGTGTTGAAACAACCCATTTTTTAATGTATATATCTTTAAAATCACTGATTGTGGCAAATTATCAAATTCTTTGAAGATTAGTATACACCGATCAGGCATAACATTATGACCACTGACAGGTGAGGTGAATAACACTGATTATCTCTTCATCACGGCACCTGTTAGTGGGTGGGATATATTAGGCAGCAAGTGAACATTTTGTCCTCAAAGTTGATGTGTTAGAAGCAGGAAAAATGGGCAAGCATAAGGATTTGAGCGAGTTTGACAAGGGCCAAATTGTGATGGCTAGACGACTGGGTCAGAGCATCTCCAAAACTGCAGCTCTTGTGGGGTGTTCCCGGTCTGCAGTGGTCAGTATCTATCAAAAGTGGTACAAGGAAGGAACAGTGGTGAACCGGCGACAGGGTCATGGGCGGCCAAGGCTCATTGATGCACGTGGGGAGCGAAGGCTGGCCCGTGTGGTCCGATCAAACAGACGAGCTACTGTAGCTCAAATTGCTCAAGAAGTTAATGCTGGTTCTGATAGAAAGGTGTCAGAATACACAGTGCATCGCAGTTTGTTGCGTATGGGGCGGCATAGCCGCAGACCAGTCAGGGTGCCCATGCTGACCCCTGTCCACCGCCGAAGCGCCAACAGTGGGCACGTGAGCATCAGAACTGGACCACGGAGCAATGGAAGAAACCTTGGGTCCTGCCATCCATGTGGATGTTACTTTGACACGTACCACCTACCTAAGCATTGTTGCAGACCATGTACACCCTTTCATGGAAACGGTATTCCCTGGTGGCTGTGTCCTCTTTCAGCAGGATAATGCACCCTGCCACAAAGCAAAAATGGTTCAGGAATGGTTTGAGGAGCACAACAACGATATTGAGGTGTTGACTTGTCCTCCTAATTCCCCAGATCTCAATCCAATCGAGCATCTGTGGGATGTGCTGAACAAACAAGTCCAATCCATGGAGGCCCCACCTTGCAACTTACAGGACTTAAAGGATCTGCTGCTAACATCTTGGTTTCAGATACCACAGCACACCTTCAGGGGTCAACACAATATTAGGTCATAATGTTATGCCTGATCGGTGTGTGTATGTGTGTATATATATATATATATATATTATATGCTTTTTATCAAATGCAACAATAAAGAAAAAAAAATCTTTGTTGTGAATCACTTTTAACAGGTAGAAGCACTCGCTGAGGGTCTTTACCTCTAAAGAAAACAGACTGACATTGGGCTGCTAGTCAAGCGTGATTTCGCACGACCCCCCAAACCTCCCATCACTGGTTATTTTCTGCTCAATTTGAAATGAGGACGGGATCTTTCCGCATTTATGCTAACGTGTTAAAGTGCTTTCTCCTGGAGTGAGGTTACATGGCCTCTCCTGGGCGTGTTCCCGAGCCATCGCCGTAATTGCTTGGGAATGGAAATTTCCTGCTAGCCTCTCTGTTCTTCAAAAGGATATGATCCATTCATTTCCTACCATTGCCATAGTAACCAAAACATCTCCCCTTGACTTTGCCATCCTAGAGTTCCTTTCAGGTTGAAATGAAAGCACTCATCACATCTCAGTAAAAGGCTACTGCCGTGATGCCGAAGTCGTCTCAGTGGTTAATAAGCTGAGACGGAGAGCGGTGCTCACCTACAGAGATGCTTGTTGCCGGGTGAACCAGAGAGAATATGTGGTTGTCATGGCGCGACAATAAGTCCATTCAGACAAGGACAGAGAAAATAGGAAAAAAGAAAACCAAAAAAACAGGAAGTACAGCTAAAATGAAGATAAATAAACAAGGGCTGCTGCCGCTGGGGGAGGATGGGCTTTTAGTCGCCCACTGAGATGATTCATCAGGGCTTACAGAGAGTTGCCACTGGAAACAGTGTGTGTGTGTGTGCGTGTGCATGTCTGTGTGTGTATGAGTGTGTGAGTGTTTGTGTGTGTGTGAGAGAGTGAGAGTGAGTGTGTGTGTGTGAGAGTAAGTGAGTGTGTGTAAGCGTCACTGAAGGATTTTTGTAAGGACATCAGACCCCAATTATATTGAGTCTAAAATGTCATAAAAGAGTCATATTTCACCATAGAATCAAAAGAAAGACTGAAATTATGTTTTGTACAGAAATAATGGAGCCTTTTTGCGTTGTAACATTATTTTTGTTATAATCCTGCAGAATAATGGACAAATAACTCTGTAAGGTAAAGAAAACAGTGAAATAATTTCAATCATGGTAGTGTTTGTACTGCCTTCAGTGTTTATATTACAGTATATTTTTCCAATGAGAATTAAATAATGAAAATCACCTTTGAATTACAAAGAAATTCAGTCAGTTGAATTTTTTCATGGAAATTTAGCAGACATTTATTAATTTAATGATCATTTAATTGTCATGAAATGCCATATTATATTGAAATTAAATATATTTAATGTTAATTATATAATTTAATATATTAATTAAATATAATATATATAAAAATATTTTATTTATTTAAAAAAAACAATGGAAATGTATGCATGCTATTTTGAGTTGAAATATGAGCATATTTTGGCGAGAAGAAATAGCCCAGAAAGGTTCAGAGCGATGATCTCTCAAGTAAATACAGCTTTGAAAGTCTTTTATTCTGTGGGAAATATCATTCATGTCAGCCCAGTTCAGCTTTAAAATCTATTTTCCCTCTCCATCTCTGCCGTTCTGCGGAGCGAGAGGCCGTCTGCGCGTCTGAAAGCCAGAGAGAGAGCGAGCGTGAATTGGGTGAGTGTCTGCATGTGTATAAATCATCATACATCATCCGAGATAAAGCCTGTTTCTTTTATTAGTCTGATCCGATATGATCATCTCCAGGCTCATCTCTGACACCTGCTACTCAGAGAGCCACGAACACACACATTACGGTGAACATTATGGGTTTATTCAACTCTTGCAGATGCCATTTTGCGATCATATGAATGTATGTCAGTGATAGAGCGGCGGGTCAGTGACTGATTGGGACTCGCGTTGACTGACAGCACATTATCTCAGATTAGCGCCACTCATTTATCAATTAGTTCCAATCGATTGTCTCCACAGCCATGCGTTTACATAATTTATGCACCGGTAGCTGCATATTCATAGTCTGTGATAATCTAAGTTAATGAGAGCAGATTTGGTCCATAATTAGACTGGGAAGACTACAGGAATTTTGGCATGAAAATGAGATTGGTTAAAGGGGGGGGGGTCTAATGCTATTTCATGCATTCTGCCTTATTTACACTGTTAAAGAGTTGATTCTCATGCTAAACATGGACAACATTTTAAAAAACGAGTTTGACGTGTGACGGAGTATTTCTGTGCCAAATACACTCCTTCAGGATTCAAACAAGTTTCAGAAAGTTTTTTTTTCCGAGTATGGCCCTGTATGATGTTATAAAGGGCAGAATTCCTTGTATGGGCACTTCTCCCGGATGAGTGCACACACACACACAGAGCGAGCGAGCAAGAGCACGTCCATTAACGAGCTTCGTTCGGGTTACGGAAGCCGTCGGCAGCGCTGCCATTTTGTTTTTAGACCACGAAATCAACAGTGACACTAAAGAAGTGTGTTTCTGGTTGTGAGGGAAAGATAACCTTGTTCAGCTTCCCAAATAACCCAGCGTTACGGGAACAGTGGATGCAGTTTGTGTTTCCGGAGTTGTGCAAGTGTGTGTGTTTGTTCCCGGTCATGAGTGGAAACCACAGGCGGTGAGTGAAACTGCATCAAATGTGTGTTTTGTTGGCAGTCAGCGCGTAAATGCATATAATATGAACACCACTAATGTATAGTGAATCGAGAGTTATCCAGGGATAATGCCATGATGTAGTGTGTGTGTGTGCGCTCTCTTTAGCTCCGCCCACTGCACGCCTCCACGGACTCGGCTGTTTTCAGAAAGAATCGGTACAGTGTATCTGTCTTTTATAAATATGATAAAACTAAAGACTCTTCTGAGATATGAAGGATGCAATACTACTCTATAGGTACTCAAGATTAACAAGATGTGAGAAACTGTGAAACTGTGTGTGTTATGACACCTTTAAACAGTGAATATAGTGAGAAATGAGCAGGTCAATGTGCATGAGATATAAAGTGGGCAATAATTCAGTAATCCACTATTATGCTCTGAAAAACGTACTTGCATCGAAAACAGATATGATTTAGTGTTTCACGACCAACTCTCTGACCCTGTACCTTTAAGACTTTGTGTAAATAATGAGTATATCTGTGTAGTGTTTCAAACTCAGAAAGCAAGCTGTTTTTGATTGCATGACTCATTTAGCGATGTGCACGTGAACTTTAGCGATGAGACGGAAGATGTTTCCGTCTGAATGTGTGACTTTGGGAAACATGGAAGCAGACAGTGTGTGTGTGTGTGTGTGTGTGTGTGTGTGTGTGTGTGTGTGTGAGGCTGAATAATTTATGCAGACTGGCTGGAACAGGGAGAGTAAATATTAAGCTAGCTGAGCGATGCGTCCTCATGCGCACACACACACACCCTCCTGTGACTTAGAGGAGCTGGCACTGTGGCATTAGTGTCTCCAGCGGAGTCTCAAAAGCAGATGGATGTTCGGAGGGTATAAGATGTGTGTCAGTGGGTCAGAGACTACCCAGCATCCTCTGGGGCTTTGGTGGCGAGGAACTCTGCGATGATTCCTCTCTCTTTGGTCGGATGGTTTCAAAAGAGAACACGTGAAAGGTCGCTCTGCAAATTCATCCAAACTAATGCTTTGGGTCAACTTAAGGTGACTCTCACAAAAACATATCCAGGAAACATAAAATAAAAAGGGAAAATATATTTTAATATAATATAATAAATATAATATAAATGTTTATATTTATATACAATTCATAATTTTTTTTTTGTAAATATATATAATATAACTAAAATAAAAATTAGAATATGTAATTTAAGGTGACTCTCATAAAAACATTCAGATTGCATCCCAAAATAAAAAAGGGAAAATATATTTTTACATAATTAATATAATATAATATTAATTAATTTTAATAAATAATTATATTATTTAATAATATTATTATTATTATTAAATTCGTATAATATGTTTGCATTATCTAAAAATTGCATTAGAAAAAATATATTGACTTTATGAAATTCATTTTTTTATAAATGATTATTTTATTAAATATTATTATTAAATGATAATAATATAATGTTTATGTATTTAATTTTTTAGAATAAATATATTCATTATGTATTTTATATTAGTTTTTAATTTATAATATAATATAATTCATTTATTTTATAAATAATATAAAAATAATAATTCTATTATTTAATACTATTTTAATATAAATTTTGCTATATAATACTATAATATGTTTGTATTTAATTAAAATTAAAAAATGTATTCACTTTCTTTATGAAATTCATTTATTTTAATACATAAAATAAAATGATTATTTTATTAAATATTATTAAATTATAATAATATAATGTTTATATTATTTAACTTTTTAGAATAAATATATACATTTGTGTATTTGTATTAGTATTTTATTTATAATATAATTCATTTATTTTATAAGTAATATAAAAGTAATAATTATATTATTTAATAATATTTATTGCTAAATAATAATAGTATATATTTGTATTTAATTTATTTTTTTAGAAAAAATATATTGATTTTCTTTATAATATTCATATATTTAATTTTTGTATTTTTTATTGGTTTGATGTTTTTGTTTATTTATTTGTTTATTTATGTACTTATTCAATGATTTATTTATATTCATAATATGTGACTTAATGAATGAAACTCAAGTACTGCAATGAGCTGTAGAATAATATTTCTTTCTTTGGATTTTAGAGTGAAATATGACTCGGACATGATCTTTATCTTTAGCTGGTTCATTTCAGACACACATGCATGCAGTATTTGGGCATCAGGGTGATAATAATGCATGTGATCTCAGTACATGAACACAGGATTTAGACCCGTCATGCGTGTACTGTATTGTGCCGCAGGCCTCATGTGGAGATGGGCCTCCGTTTGAGGGTGTTAATCTTTTATTATGCAAATCCTAATTGGACTGTTCAGATTCACTTCGGCCCAGTGACCTCGACACAGGGGAGCGGGCCCAAAGCTGTGACATTACCCAGCATTCCCTGCTTACCGATGCAGGCGCATGCACACCGCGGGAGACACGCACAACCTGAGCGTCTCGCTGTGAGCAGCATGGTAATGCAGTTGTTAGAGGAGAACTTTTCATGGGCACACATCTGAAATCCAGCGTCGTCGTCCATGAGGGAACACTACTGTAGATATACAGGGCCAATATTAGTACTTTTGATTCACTGGATGAACGTTTTGCGTTTGTCTCAGCGCAGGGCTTTAATAATTCAGTTTTTGTGGGGCTGACAGAATGATTCTGGCATTTTAATGGATTAACATGAAGCCAATTTTCATTCTGGATGGGTGATGCGAGATGTTTGTCCTTCCGCAGTCAATCAATCAATCAATCGTGACGGGAGGTCTGGGATTTGGGAATGGAAGAAGGCGCCTCAGGCCTCAGTGATTCCCACACATAAATCTCAAGCCCTGTGCCAGAATATTGGCAGTAGAAACGTCTCACAAACATTTCGCTATATCGTTTTTTTTTCTTTTTCATTTGATGTTAAATCATGCTAGCAATGTTAATTCATGGTAGCAACATCCTAGAACGTGCTAGCAGTATGCTAAATAATGTTAGCAGTGTGCTATTTCACACTACTCACGTTAGCAACTGTGTTAATTCATGTAAGCAACATCTTAAGACATGCTAACAGTATGTTAAATCATGCTAGCAACATGTTAATTCATGCTAGCAACTTGCTAAAACAAACTTTATAACAGGGCTTTTGTTTTTCTCTTTTAATGCTAAATCATGCTAGCAATATGTTAATTCATGTTGGCAAACATCCTACAACATCCTAACAGTAAGTTAAATCATGTTAGCAATGCTAATTCATGGTAGCGACATCTTAAAACATGGTAACAGTATGCTAAATAATGTTAGCGGTGTGCTATTTCACACTACTCACGCTAGCAATGTGTTAATTCATGTAAGCAACATCTTAAAACATGCTAACAGTATGTTAAATCGTGCTAGCAACATGTTAATTCATGCTAGCAACTTGCTAAAACAAACTTTATAACAGGGCTAATTGTTTTTCACATTTAATGCTAAATCATGCTAGCAATGTGCTAATTCATGTTAGCAAACATCTTAAAACATCTTAACAGTATGTTAAATAATGCTAACAACATGTTAATTCATGTCAGCAATGTGATTAAAAAGTGCTAGCAACTTATTCATATTATTCATGGTAGCAACAATCTGAAACATGCTAGCAGTATGCTAAATAATGTTAGCAGTGTGCTATTTCACACTACTCACGCTTAAATCATGCTAGCAATGTGCTAATTCATGTTAATAGCATCTTAAAAAATGCTAACAGTTTGTTAAATCATGCTAGCAAAATGTTAAACCATGTTATCAACATGTTAATTTATGTTAGCAATGTGATTAAAAAGTGTTAGCAACATGCTGGCATGTATGCTAAATAATGCTAGCAGTGTGTTATTTCACACTACTCACATTAACAATATGTTAATTCATGTGAGCAACATCTTAAACATGTTAACAGTATGTTAAGTCATGCTAACAACATTTAAATCATGCTATCAAAATGTTAAACTGTTAGTAACATGCTAATTCATGCTAACAGTGTGGTAATCATGCTAACAATGTGGTAAATCATGCTAGCAATGCTAATTCATGTGCGCAACATCCAAAAAGATGTTAGTAGTGTGCTATTTAATGTTAGCAGTGCTATTTCACACTACTACCTTTAGCAATTTAATTCATGTGCACAACATCCTAAAAATGCTAACAGTATGTTAAATCATGTTAACAACATTTAATTCATGCTATCAACATGTTAAACCGTGCTAGCAATGTGATTAAAAAGTGTTAGCAACTTGCCAAAACATACTAGCATCATGTTAATTCATGTTACCAATGTGGTAAATCATGTTAGCAATGCTAATTCATGGTTCAACATCCAACTTGTTAACAGTATGTTAAATCATTCTAGCAACATGTTAATTCATGTTAGCAATGTGTTAAAAAATGTTAGAAACATGCTTAATCATGTTAGCAAATTGCTAAAACAAGCTAGCATCACACAATTTGAAGACCAGAATGTTATAGAGAAGCTACCTCACCTTAGCATTATGGCAATGTTTTATCATTATCTCAGTAGAGCAATTTTAATTTCTCTTTATTAATAATTAATAAAGAGATATGATGGAGCAAAAATCATCTGAAAACAAATGCTCTGACTTTATAACTGGGTTAATTGTTTTTCTTATTTGATGCTAAAACATGCTAGCAATGTGATAATTCATGTTAGCAACGTCTTAAAACATGTTAACAGTGTTAAATCATGCTAGCAATGTGATAAAAAGTGCTAGCAACTTGTTAAAACATGCTAGCATCATGCTAATTCATGATAGCAATGGGCTAAATCATGCTAGCAATGCTAATTCATGGTAGCAGCATCCTAAAATATGTTAGCAGTATGTTAAATCATGTTAGCAGTGTGCCAATTCACACTACTCACATTTTGTTAAGAAAGCACAAAATCTTAATAATTATTATGCAGTATGTGTCCATGCTAGAAGGATTCATTGGATTTGTTCTGTGTCTATTTCTGTAATTAGATTTGGAGAGATGACGCGTACTCGTTCTCCCCGTCACTGCTGCCTTATCTTAAAATGCTAAATTATTTCATTATCACGGTTTAGAGCCATTAATAATAATTAATAAAGAGAAATGATGGAGCAAAAAGCATCTGAAAGCAAGTGCTCTGACTTTATAACAGGGCTAATGGTTTTTCTCATTTGATGGATGTGGAGCTGCTGAGGAAGCTTCATGCAAATTGAGAATCAGGTCTAATTGCTGACATTAGTTTGACATTCTTCTGGCATTTCGACCAAGCGTTTTTGAAAAGGCGATATGAAAAAGCAGCCCATGCAGCTTCAGATTTTTGCATTTATTACAAGTAACGCTGTGAATAACAATCGAGTTCTCCAGGGTGAGCAAACGAACACTTGACCCGGCATGACCTTCATTGAGCCAAACCTCTGTCCTCTGCACATTATGGTCAGTGTGTCTGAACTCAGCATGGCCACTCCCTTCTGATTTGAATATTCATGTCTTGATTCTCGTCATTCAACAATTGCATGGATGCTGAAATGTCAGCAGTTTGATACAGTGTCCACCTCTCTCAGCAGTTTGTATGCATTTTAATGAACAGAATTTTGTGTTTTCCACACATTCTGCCGTGAATATCAATTAATATTGCGAAATTTGTGAGGCAAGCCAATTTGTCAGACTGCAGACTTTGCATTAATCTAGTTATTTATATTCTTAAAGATGCAACATATAACTAGAACAATGCATTGCATGGAGGTAT
Organism: Coreius guichenoti; assembly: GCA_039654105.1. Classification (NCBI taxonomy): domain Eukaryota; kingdom Metazoa; phylum Chordata; class Actinopteri; order Cypriniformes; family Gobionidae; genus Coreius; species Coreius guichenoti. Next base: position 2,271,514 of record CM077182.1, on the reverse strand, counting down.
AGTTCTATAATATTTTAATTACTTTGTTTTATTTTCTGTTTTCATTTTAGTTAAGTCTAAGTAATTCTGTTTTGCGTTTTGTCATTTTTATAAATTTTTATTAGTTTTTTTTTTTTAAATATGTCTGTATAATTTGTCTTAAGTTTATTTCAGTTTTAGTAAAGAAAATGTTTTTATGGTGGCGCATTTTTGCCACATTATTTCCACTCAATTATATTTAAACAATATATTTTCTCGTAATAATTAGATGTTATGTCATTTAAAACAAATTGTCTCATTAAAACGACATATTTTCACGTTAAAATTACATATTTTCTTGTAATAACGAGATATGTCAGTATAAACAATGTATTTTCTCATAATAATTAGATGTTATGTCATTAAAACGACATATTTTCACGTTAAAATGACGTAATGAGATATGTCATTTAAACAATATATTTTCTCTGAATAATTAAATGTTATGTCGTTAAAACATTTTTTCTCATTAAAATTACATTTTCTCGTAATAACGAGATGTGTCATTTAAACAATATATTTTCTCGTAATAATTAGATGTTATGTCGTTAAAACATATTTTCTCGTTAATGTAATTTTCTCGTAATAACGAGATATGTCATTTAAACAATATATTTTATCGGAATAATTAGATATGTTGTTAAAACATTTTTCTCGTTAAAAGGACCGTTTCTCATTAAAAGGACATTTTATCGTAATCGTGAGATATGTCTTTTCTAAACAGATGTTGTGTCGTTAAAACATTATTTTTCTCCTTAAAATGGCACATTTTCACGTAATAACGAGATGTCGTTCAAACAATATATTTTAATCACATTTAACATTTTAATGACAGCATCTCGTTATTACGAGAAAATATATCGTTTTAACGACATAACTCATTATTACGACATAACTGAGTGGTAAAAATCATACGTATGTGGCAACGATGCGCCTCCGTAGGTTAACCATAATAACTTATCTGGCAGCGCACTAGGTTTTGGAACACAGTGAACACCCTCTCATGATCAGCTGTCACTAAGTGGCCATTTCCTGCAGATAATCCAGTTGCTGAAGACATCACGTCCTGCCCCCGTGACCTCTCAATGTAAACCAACACTAACCATTGATAGTAATGTCCATCTTCAGCAAGTTAAAGCGTCTCTATTACCTTATTATATTACATGTTCCCTTGAGTTACCGGACTCTCGGGTTGTCAAACAGAAACGCCACTGTTTCTATTGCTTAAAGTGCGCACCTGTTCAGGAGTCGTGTGCTGTTATTTTAGCAATCAGACTTATCACAAATGTGAGGGTGGAATCTTTTGGCTTTTTTAGCTAATATGAAGTTAAAGATGTAATCGCTCTGAATAAGCTACCAACTGCTTATATACACCGATCAGGCATAACATTATGACCACCTTCCTAATATTGTGTTGGTCCCCCTTTTGCTGCCAAAACAGCCCTGACCCGTTGAGGCACGGACTCCACTAGACCCCTGAAGGTGTGCTGTGGTATCTGGCACCAAGATTTTAGCAGCAGATCCTTTAAGTCCTGTAAGTTGCGAGGTGGGGCCTCCATGGATCGGACTTGTTTGTTCAGCACATCCCACAGATGCTCGATTGGATTGAGATCTGGGGAATTTGGAGGCCAAGTCAACACCTCAAACTCGTTGTTGTGCTCCTCAAACCATTCCTGAACCATTTTTGCTTTGTGGCAGGGCGCATTATCCTGCTGAAAGAGGCCACAGCCACCAGGGAATACCGTTTCCATGAAAGGGTGTACATGGTCTGCAACAATGCTTAGGTAGGTGGTACGTGTCAAAGTAACATCCACATGGATGGCAGGACCCAAGGTTTCCCAGCAGATCATTGCCCAAAGCATCACACTGCCTCCGCCGGCTTGCCTTCTTCCCATAGTGCATCCTGGTGCCATGTGTTCCCCAGGTAAGCGACACACACGCACCCGGCCATCCACGTGATGTAAAAGAAAACGTGATTCATCAGACCAAGCCACCTTCTTTCATTGCTCCGTGGTCCAGTTCTGATGCTCACGTGCCCACTGTTGGCGCTTTCGGCGGAGGACAGGGATCAGCATGGGCACCCTGACTGGTCTGTGGCTATGCAGCCCCATACGCAACAAACTGCGATGCACTGTGTATTCTGACACCTTTCTATCAGAACAAGCATTAACTTCTTGAGCAATCTGAGCTACAGTAGCTCGTCTGTTTGATCGGACCACACGGGCCAGCCTTCGCTCCCCACGTGCATCAATGAGCCTTGGCCGCCCATGACCCTGTCGCCGGTTCACCACTGTTCCTTCCTTGGAGCACTTTTGATAGATACTGACTACTGCAGACCGGGAACACCCCACAAGAGCTGCAGTTTTGGAGATGCTCTGACCCAGTCGTCTAGCCATCACAATTTGGCCCTTGTCAAACTCGCTCAAATCCTTACGCTTTCCCATTTTTCCTGCTTCTAACACATCAACTCTTCTGCTCACCAAGGCTCCATTTATTTGATCAAAAATACAGTAAAAACAGTAATTTTGTGAAATATTATGTTGGCTTAAAGAATTTAATTCTTCTGATATTAAATGTTTAAAAAATATTAAACCACCAAACTGGGCTCAGACCATCCGACTGTTCTGACTCGCGTTGCTATATCTTTTCTAACTGATCCGACTTACATTTTGGATTTCAGAACATTCCCAAATTTCCATGGACTTTCATTGAGGGGGTCAAAACTTTCATACAATAACCTTTATTAGTGTTTAAGCTGTCTATCATTAGCAAAGTTTAACAACTATCCTACAACATGTTAAAACATGCTAGCAACATCCTAAAACATGTTAACAGTATGTTAAATCATGTTAGTAACATGTTAATTCATGTTAGCAAATGTGCTAAAAATGTTAACAACATGCTTAATCGTGCTAGCCACATGCTAAAACATGCTACCAATGTGTTAAAATATGCTAGCAATGCTAATTCATGGTAGCAACATCTTAAATCATGCTAGCAGTGTTAAGTAATGCTAACAGCATGTTAATTCATGCTAACAACATGTTAAAACATGCTGCTTTCAAATATTAAAACATACTAGCAACATTCCTAATCATGCTAACAATGTGTTAAACATACTAACAACATGTTAAATCAAGCTAGCAACCTGCTCATTAATGCTGACAAAATGCTAAAACATGCTAGCTAAATGTTAAAACACTAGCAACATGCTAAAACATGTTAGCAAAATGTTAAAACATGCTAGAGATATGTTAAAAAATGTTAAAACATGTTAGCAAAATGTTAAAACATGCTAGCAATGTACTAAAACATGCTACAAAAATTATAAAAAATAATGGTAGTCATATGCTAAGACATGCTAACAAAATGATACAACATCCTAGCAACATAAAACATGCTTGGAAGCTTATAAAACTTTCAGACAGGGGTTTTTTTTTGTCCCGACAAACTTTACTTTCTAGTTACAATTTTAAAATAGCTGTTTTTTATTTTAATATATTTTTAAAATTGTGATTTATTCCTGTGATCAAAGCTGAATTTTCAGCATCATTACTCTAGTCTTCAGTGTCACATGATCCTTCAGAAATCATTCTGATATGATGATTTGCTGCTCAAGAAACTTTTATTATTATTATTATTATTATTATTATTCTTGTCAATGTTAATATTTTTACGGAAATTGTGATTCTTAGGCAAATTGAAAGTTCAGAAGAACAGCATGTTTTGAAATAGAAAGCTTTTGTTTAACTTTAAATCCATTTAAAGTCCATTTAATGTGTTCTTGCTGTACACAAAAAAAATCTTTTGAACAGTAGTGTAGCAACCCTATCATTATAGTGATGAATTTTGCATATGCAAGCACCACTCACCATTTCTCTTGCTCTATTTCTAGTTATATTCTACATCCTTTGACTTTTTATTCTGTATTCTTCCTCTATTAGCATTAGCAAGCGTCATTGTTTTGCAAGTTTGGCAGGAGGTTGTTCGCGTTCTAGCCTTTCAACCTGACATGCATTGTTACGTCCAGTTCAAACACCACAACATTCAACCTAGTTTCCTCCTCACACTCGAGCTGCCATGGGAGCTCATGAAAAAAAACACATGACTATGTCTTATTTCTCACACAGGGCTATCGCACCGTTTAACAAAAGCAGATGAAAATGGGTAACGCAGCGCTGTGGTTGGTGATGACGACGCAAGGACGTGCTGAGGACGTGCAGACCGCTGACAAAACACAGACACTACCTATAAACGGATGCTAAAGATTATCTGGCCTCAGCTTGTACACATGCAAACTGACCAAATGTAAAAATGTGCAGGAGTCGCTGTCTCCATGGCGATGACCTTGTCACGGCCTTAGAGTGTAACCTCCGAGATATGAATTACAGATGGGAGGTAAAGATAGAGCCAAGCAATTGCTCTCGTGTGTGTAATGCAAATCTATTGGCGGTTTCCGTGCAAGAGCAGGAGCTTCAACCGACTCACTCTTGGCTGTCTAGCCTAGCACGGACGCTGTGGAAATCTTGACCAAGATCGTTTAAAACCTCATTACGGATGCAAGGCTCAGTACGGAGGACCCAGGAAGTGAAGGGAATACCTAATAAAGCCCATGAACAGTAAACAAGAGTTAACCCCCTCATGGGACTTTTCCCCTCCCCCGTGACCTGACAGTGGCCCTCTGACACTGAACCAGACGCACAGAGCTGCTCAAACCGATAATTGGAGGAAATGGGATCTGAAATTACATTTTAAAAATCATGCATATGAGTGTGTTTATCTTTTTCACGGACCTGAACGGATTACAACATCAGTTATCTAGAGCCGTTTATTACAATAATAAAAACTTGTATACTTCTATATCATAAAACCAATATTGGCAGTTCTTATTTTTTTATGGAGTATCGCAGTATGTATTATAAATGATTAATCTGTGCACAGCATTATTTTTTTTTTCATTTATGTGCCTCTTCTGATGACGAGGGCGGGGCAACCTGTCACTCACATGAAATCAGCCAATAGCAAACCACAACCATCCAATCAATTCCCCACAGATGAAATCAAGCCCCGCCCTACATTTGTTCTTGTTCGTGAAGCCGTTTCACTCGGATATACGTCACAATAGAGGAGAAAAAACTAGCGCAACTTCCATTTCATGCCGATGTCATGACAAATTGGCTCCTCCCTCGAAATCGGGTCCCCCCCCAAACTGTCAGTTAATGATTATTGTAAGTATATACGAATGATATTAATTTAAAATACCATAGCTTCTATAAAATGCGTACAAAAACACATTAGTGCATAATAAAACCAATTGAACGTAATTTCTTAAACTTCATTAACTGTTAATTAATTAATAATAATAGCCTATTAAGTGAATAATTGAACATCATTAATTTGTTTTATTTATAACTGAAATATTTGGACATTTAACACTTAATTTAACACATAAGTACATTAAAGATGATTGAGAATATATAAATCTAAGCTATCAGGCTAATCACTATATGGGGGGGAGGGGTCCCAATTTGTCACTACACCGACTTTAAAGGGGTCCTATAATGCCCCTTTTTACAAGATGTAAAGTAAGTCTCTAATGTCCCCAGAGTGTGTATGTGAAGTTTTAGCTCAAAATACACCACAGATCATTTTTTATAGCATGTTAAAATTGTCACTTTTTGAGGGTGACCAAAAATGCACCGGTTTTGTGTGTGTCCCTTTAAATGCAAATGAGCGTCAAGAGCTTTTAGCAGCTCTGATTACCTCACGCAGACACACACTGAAAATGTCAGAAACTGTTCAGCCTTTTATGTTCAAACCGGAGTCGGACAATGATGGAGAGACTCAAGAAGAAGTGACAACATGTAGAATGAGACAGGACGTTTCTGAAGGGTTAGATGATGAATTTATGAGTTAACTATCTTCAAGTCATTGATTAGCATATTCTGTCATGATAATCTATAAATCGCTCGTGTGGGAACTGTTGTAAAATCCTTCAGAGCCAGAGAATATCTGCTGCATGAAGAGAGAACAGGTATAGTTTAGTTTAATTACGGTTATAACTTATGTTGTCATCTTTCTTTTATGACATGCTATTGCATTTGTGTTCGGACTGTATTGAAATAAATGTGAAAAGACGGATGACAGCTTGAGTGACTCCCAAATGTGCTCGACTACAACAACTCTTTGTTGCGTGTTCACGGGGGCGGGTTTATGTAAATTTTAGGGTTAGTGATGTCACTAACCCATGAAGAAGCTGGTTGTAGTCCCTACCAGCCGTTTGTTGTAGTTCTTAAAAAGCGATTTCTGTAAAAGAAAATATCTCCCTTTGCTTTGAACTTTGAGCGTCGTAACTTTGTTTATGCTCAAACAGCAACATTACACACTAACTAAAGTTAAAAAAGTGACATCATAATCAACCACCCCTTTAACGCATAGGCCGACGCGGCCATTTGTAACTTGAATGTAAAAGGCTTCCAGTTATCTAATTTTTAGCTGTAGATAACAGCTCGTTATGCTGCTTGATATGCAAACTGGTATTTTTTTTTTTTTAATATTTTAATGTATTGTTGTAATAAACAAACTTGTTTGTAGCACATATAATTTTGCCGTTTATGATATTCCTAGTTATTTAGATAAGTGGCTAATGAATTGAAAGTCTTGCACATTCACATAAAATAACTACTTTCCGTGTTGCAATATAAGGTGGATATCTGAACAGAATATTTGCAAAATGTAGAGCTGACCGATCGCTAAACTCCGCCCCTTGGTTACCGTTGCTAACTCAGACAAGTACAGCTACATATGAAGGTGTCTGTAAAACGAAAATGATGGGATATTATTCTTATGTGGGCTGGAATTAAGTTGCAAAGCATTTAAATTTGCAACTTAATTTTTTTCTTTAGGAACTACGTGCCCCATTACGTGATATGGGAAACTGGGGAGATAAACACATATAGGCTAAATAGCCTTATTTGAAAGTGATTATAGCGGATAACATTAGTGTAAGTAAACACACACCATCCAAACACCCATAGGACTTAAAATAAATGAATGTCGATATATTAGTAACGTTTTTAAGCCAGGCACAGCAAGGGGTGAATTGATTTGATAATGGCGAACATTTGATGCTAATCTGAGATGCTGTGGCCATGCTGGGATAAATTAAAGCGATTTATTGCTTTGAGCATTGCTGTAATATTCTGAACGATCATGGCATGTACCAGTATGATGATAATGTGACATTCACATATAATTATGTTTCTTTCCTGGGGGCGATGGTGTGTCAGTGTGACTTTACAAAGAGTTAAAAACACGCTTTGCTTCCATCTAGTGTCGCTTTAAAGAATTGCAGGATTGCTGCAGCTGGGCCTACTATGAAAATGTAATATAACAACAACAAAACAAGACTTTCCCTTAAAAAAAGACATTAGTTTTCTTATGTTATGTTTCACAGTGAACAAAAATTGTTCTATGGATATTTAGCAATTTTTACATATAGCGTTGGTTGGTCAGTGTGACTTCTTATATCATCACTATAATATCCTCACGGAGCCACTGAGGACCTCTGACCACTTCCTGTTGTCTCTCTCACAGATAAAGGTTTGCCTGGCTAATCTGTCACCTCCAAAACCAGCCGAGGAGAACTGGAGCTCTGAGATAATAACAGCGTGTGTGATGTTTCGAGAGCTCAAGCCTCACCGTGGTGTTTTATTGATTCAGAAATGGCCTATATTGAATCTAAAATAATGCTTAAGTATTATGTATAATTTTTATGACAGTGTTTCTAATTTGTGTGTTGAAGCACACTTTACAATACCAAACTGATCAATGAGTTTGAGCATTAAAGGCTTTTAGATATGAATGAATGACGTTTAGCCCTAAGATACATGTCCCGAAGAGGGAATTGAGTTTTAAGTTGACTAATGTCTAGTCCCAGAGAAAGATATTACTCCAGAAACCCAAGGGTAGTCTCCATGGTAACGATAGTAATATAGATAGATAGATAGATAGATAGATAGATAGATAGATAGATAGATAGATAGATAGATAGAAATAATGCAAACTATATAATGTAATAAAATCTTTTTAAAAAATATATGTATTACTAAATAGTATTATATAATAGTAATAATTTTAATATAATTTATAATAAAAATATACTTAACGTCTATTTTTTTTACATATTTAATTATATTATTTAATATATTTTTATGAACTAAAAAATACTAAATATATAATTAAATAGTATTATAAAAACTAAAATATTTAACAATAAATAAAGATAATGTAAATAAAATATACAGTAAAAATAACATTTATAGTGTAAATAAAGTTATATATAATAATAATATATATATATATATATATATAATAGAAATAGAAATCTTTTTCTAAATATAAGTATTACTAAATGGTATAAAAATAATTGTAATATAATTTATAACAAAAAATAACATTTATAAAGTCTAATTTATTTAATTTTTAATTATATAACTTCATATTTATTTTTTAAAATAAAAATACAAAATAAAATGAATATAATTAAATAGTAGGCTATTGTAAACAGCTAAAATAATATTTAACAATAAAATAAAATAATTTAAATAAAATATACAGTAAAAAATAACATTATAAAATAGTGTAAATAACATTATAATAATATAATATTTTTCTATATTATATAATATCTAATCATAATATAATCATCTAATATAATATAAAATATAGAAATCTTATAGAAATTTTTTTCTAAATGTAAGTATTGCTAAGTGGTATTATAAAGATTATTTTAATATTATTTATAACAAAAAAATAACATTTATAAAGTCTAAGTTATTTCATTTTTAATTATATAATTTAATGTATGTATGTATGTATGTATAAAATAATATAAATATATATTTTTCTAAAATAATAAATTCAAAAATAAAAAATTAAACAGTATTATGAAAAATCTAAAATACCTAAAATATATAATAATATAATATAAAATATAGAAATCTTATAGAAATAGAAATCTTTTTCTAAATATAAGTATTACTAATGGTACTGTAAAAATAATTTTAATATAATGTATAACAAAAAAATAACTTTTATAAAGTCTAAATATTGTTTTATTTTTAATTGTAATAATATAATATAAATAATACAATATAATGTAATAAATATAATATAATGTAATATAATATAATATAATGTAATATAATATAATATAATATAATATAATATAATATAATATAGTGTTGTGAAGAACTGTGTGATTGCTGCAGCACTTTTGTCTGAATAGGACAGCGCCATCTGGTGGTGGGCTTTATGATGTCTCTGTCTTTTCTTCTCTTCTAATTCCGCTCCTTCCAATGATCGGGCAAGAATGCGGTCAGTGAGATTTTGTGCCTGGCGCAGCGGCTCACCGGCTAGTAAAATGACCATCAACCAAAGACGCATCGCCATCTGAGCGCGTTTAATGAGCGATATGACGACGAGACGAGCGGACAGCCCGAGCGCGCGCGACAAGGCTCGACGCGCTTTACCGCAGTGGATGCGCATGTATTTCTATGGGATGCACGGAGTCACACTGGACATCCTGCTGTCCTCCGCGCGCCGCTTCCTGGATGACAGCGACCTCCGACTGCTGGGATTCTCCTCTCCGTATCTGTGCGTCGTGCACTCCATCACGCATCTGCTTTTGGAGAAGATCTACCAGCAGAAGAGATGCTTCCAGGGGCGCCCTGTCGTGTTCCACCTCGTCTTCTACCCGTGCCTGTACATCTGCATGCAGATTTTAATCGGGAATGTGGTGACATGCACGGAGAACATCAGGGTGGTTTCTGTCACGCAGCTCGTTGTGCACTACATGCTCGCTTTGTACTTCACAAACGTCTTTCATAAAGGTTTCCTGCGCATCAAGTATCAGGACAACCGCGTGTTGATGCGCGCATCGTGCCCGAACGGGTTACCCGGCGCCCTGCGCTTCGTGTTCTTCGGGATGCATGGCTTTCTGGATGAGGTGGTCTTCACCTCTGTGTTCAACCTGTTCGAGAAAGAAGACCGGACCCTGAAGGGCCACACATCCCTGTGGTCCTTCCTCATGTATGGAAGCTGCAGCTTCGTGGTGGAGAAGCTCTACCTCCACCTGCACTTCAGGAGAGGATGGGGAACCTGGCAGCGGCTGCCCATCTACATCTGCTTCATCTACGCCTGGGAGTTCAGCTGGGGCTTCGCTCTCAGACAGTACGGCGCCTGCTCCTGGGACTATTCCCACTATCCCCTCAACTTCATGGGATTGGTGACCTTGCTGTACCTCCCAGGATGGGTTTGTCTGAGTCTGTACCAAGACGTCTTGTCCAATATCCTGCTGAGGGTTGTGTGTGATGATGAGGAGATAGTGCCAGATAGGAAGCTTGAGAAGGACAAACTGCATGTTGGACCCGCAAAAAAAGGCATTTGAATGTTTGATGCTCGAGAAAGCTTTTTTATTGTTATTTTTAAATAGGGAAGGCCAGGCTATTGTCAATTTCTCTATAGACGCACACCATAAAGCCCATATGCTATATTTTAAACGGGGCATGTTGTCACACTACATGGGGTAAGTTGTCACAATGTGAACTGACTTCTTTTAGGCGATCGATTTAAAGTCAAATAATCGTAAAAAGTCAAGAAACCATAAAAATGTGTAAGCTAACATTTTAGCCAGTAGAATTTAAAAATAGATAGTATTTATATATAGAAATTAATAATAGTTACAAACAGTTTTTTACATAATATTTTATAGTATATTATTTTAGAGTAAATTAATAATTAAAATTAAGTGTTACACTTTTTTATATAATATTATTTTATAGTAAATTAATAATTAAAATAATAATAATAATAATACAACTAATTCTCCCAAATTACAACATTTTACATGACAGCTTGCCCTGATAAAAAAAATGTGACAGCTTTATAAAATATTATATGTTGCATTTTTTGCTTGCAAGACTATATATATATCGATTAATCGTGATTAATTGCATCTAACATAAAAGTTTGTTTATGTGTGTTTATATATTATTATATTTTTTATATATATGTGTGTGTGTGTGTGTGTATGTATGTGTATATATATATATATATATGCATAAATATATGTGTGTATATACACATATATATGTACACTCACATATATTGTATAAACAAATTTTTATGTTAGAAGTGATTAATCGCGATTAATCAATTTGACAGCACTAATATATATATATATATATTTAGTGCTGTCAATTTGATTAATCGCATCCGAAATAAAAGTAATAAAAATGAATATATAATATAAATTATATATACAGTATATACATACAAATATTTCTTAAATATATACATGTATGTGTGTGTATTTATATATACATTATAATTATACACAGTACACACACATATATTATGTAAACACTGACTTTTATTTTGGATGCGTTTAATATATATATATATATATTACAGTTGCTGAGATGCGTAGAGTTGTTGAGGTTCCTCGTATGACAACTAGCCCAGTTCTCCCGACTTTATTTGAATATTACTTAATTTTTAAATGTCACATGATATAATTTTTAAATGCTGTATTAATAATTCACCTTAATGGCCACTTGAAATCACAGGAAAGCCCAGGATGTGCACACAAGCACTGATACACAGAGGTCTAAACACGAGAGAAGCATAAATCGCTGGTTCTCAGGGGGACATTTGTGCCAGCGTTACACCCTCAGAGAAACGTTTCCTCAGAGAAACAACCGTAGCTGCATTAGCAGCGCTAATTTGCTGTTAAAATCCACCTTATTGACTGCCGTTACACACACACACAGAGCAGGATTTCACAAATCACTAACACAAATAACACTGGGCTTTGATTAGTTATTGAATTTTGGGCGTCTGGATGACTGTTTTATTGCATGATGGGTTTTATGAGGAGAGTGTAACTGCACACGTCAGGAATTTTTGCATGTCGAGACCGCAGCGTTCAAGCATTTGCCCTGATCACACAAACTGTAGCAAAAGTGATTGTGAGATAAACTGTGACTCCTTTAGCTTTAAACAGGACGAGATCAACTGAGTGCCTTCATATCAACACTTTTTAGGCAGCTGGACTTCTGTAATCCAAACTCTTGCATCCATATGGAAACAAGTTCAGGCATATCTCAGTTTGTTGAGATGCAGGAATAAAGAAATCACGCAGTTTATTAGAGACCTCTATGGCAGCTAAAGCCGGGCATTTATGAACAAAAATACTTTGAAAATGGTCCAAACATATGAGCACCGTACACTGTGAATAACTACTGTGAACCCGTCGTTTTGGGATGTACGACTGAATTTATCTTGTGTTTTGCTCTTTGTGCAAAAAGATTCAAAGATAAACTGCCAAAGCTTAGAATAACTTCAGCCTCAACACTCTGTGATTTTAGCAACTTTTTTATTCCTGTGAGAGGAATAGACATGCTTTCTATGATTATTAGATTATTAAAATATTTTTCCTTCATGCATGTGCTCACTTGTTGATGTAAAGACTCTCGGCAGCTGCTTTGTTTTGTACTTTATGAGGAAAAACACTTTGTGTAATTGCAGGAATGAGTTTGTATGTTTGTATGTAATTGGCACTACGGCTAGATCATTTTATGGATGTTAGTCTGAGTCTAGAATGATTTTGAATGCACTTCTTTAAATTGTTGTAGCACATCTTCATGGTTTCAGTCTCTATGCACTCATCACACTGATCAAATTAAAGAGATCAAATATGACGTACGGTGTGTTTCGTCTGTTGTCGCAATGACTCGAGAGGAGAGATTTGGCTGTTACTGAAGGGACCTGAATATTTTCCATTTCTGACGTCAAGAAACAAATCAGCCGCTGCCTGGTTTACGTACACGTCTCGTGTGATTCTCGTCCCTTGAGACTCAACAGAACGTAAGAGATGATCAACTTAATGGCTGTGCATCTGTATACTGAGCGAATGTCTCAAAGCACTGTCAGTTTGTAGAGAAAATTGCTATTTCGGACCTTAACATGTTTCTTTAATGTGTAATGTTGCTGTTGTTCTTCTCTATATCAGTGTCAGTGTTTCTGAACTCCCTGAAACGCCTCCATTGTAGTCTTGAGTTTTCTTCCGGGAACGAACACGTCACAATATTCCTCATTTAAATAATTCCCGCCCAAAATAAAGAGGGCGTGACCTGGTTGAGTTAGTTAGTAGTGTGTTGAAACCAAGCGGCAACCTCCCCCAGTTTCTCTTAAAGCCAATACGGAAGCGACTTAAACTGCAATTCATCGACTGGCCTCTAGGGACAGGATCCAAAAGGGAGCAGAATCTCATTGAGCTCCATGTTAAAATGCCTAACTTTACAGCAGAAAAAAACATGTTTACAGCCTGGTACAAAAAGTGGTTTTGGTCTATATAGCTAATTTTGCCCTTCATGACAACTGTGAGGGGGGTGAATTTTTTTATAACTCATTCGTTGACATTATATAAAGCCTTAAAGTTCTGCATAATTAAGGGCGTGGCCAATTGAGTGACAGGTGAATTGCCGTTTGTCTGCTGTCTGTTAGCCATTTTGTCACCTCAGCTCCACCCACGTCCCGCCTCTTTGCCCATTTTCAGTAATCCGGGAGTGATGCGCTGTGACGCGCTTCCAAGATGGCAACGGCAGACTTTGAGGCTTCAAAACTGCTCTTAAGAATCCTACGGGTGACGTCACGGACACTACGTCCATATTTTTTTACAGTCTATGGTTGAAACCAAGCGCCAACCTTCCGGTCTCTCTCTTGAATCCAACGCGGAAGTGACTTAAACTGCAATTCATCGACTGGCCACTAGAGACAGGAGTCAATCTCATAGACCTCCATGCTAAAATGCCCAATTTTATAGCAGAAAAAAAATATGTTTAAAGTGGTTTTGGTCTATATAGCTAATTTTGCCCTTCATGACAACTGTGAGCGGGGGGAATTTTTTTATAATTCGTCCGTTTCAATTATATTAAGCCTTAAAGTTCTTCATAATTAAGGACGTGGCCACTTTGAGTGACAGGTGGATTGCCGCTAAGGTGGGCGTGGTTTCAGCAAACAGGCACCTCAGCTCCACCCACGTCCCGCCTCTTTGCCCATTTTCGGTTATCAGGAAGTGACGCGCGGTCGAGATGGCAACGGCCGGCTCCGCCCACTTTGGGCTTCAAAAATGCTCTTCAGAAACCTACGGGTGACGTCATAGACACTACGGCCATTGTTTTATACAGTCTATGGTTGGAACTCATGGTTATGGTAAGGGGCGGGACATTTCCTAAACACCAAGCACTTGACCAGTCACAACACACTGCTCCAGCCGACCAATCAGAGCACATTGTGCTTTTCAGAAGGAGGGGCTTCATAGAGACAGGAACTAAACAGAGCGTTACTGACAGACTGGGAAGAGAGGAGCCGCAACAATGAAGGAAAATAATCAACATTCAAGCAGGAAAACCTGTTCTAGTAGAGCCCAAAAACTAAATCTTTGTAAAAGGATATATAGGTTGTTTTGACATTGTTCCTGAGACATATGAAAGCATGGCTGCTATTCAAGGTTTGTCTAAGGACATTTTCTTAAGTAGAGCATAAAGCAGCAACTCGTAATCTGCTTTAGTGTTTAACAGGGCTTTACTAAATGCCCTCGCCGCTGCTCTTTCGCCTCAAGTTTCAAACATCTGCCGTTCATTAATGAGCAGTGGGCATGAATCCGCTTCTTCCCATGTGAATCATTAGTAATTTGTTTAGAAATTATTTCAAGTTTGTACTGGAAGGATGCTTTACAAAGTGTTTCTCAGAGGTGCCAAATGCAGCAAATAAGCAGCTCTCACTCTCAACACCCAAACACGATATTTACATGCTTTGTTTACACAGTCAAATGATATTCAAAGTGTTGCACATAGCCTTCAGCTGCAGCTTTCTGCTCTCAACTCACACTCGATCAGAAGTTGATAAGAACAACTGTTATGTATTCATGTTACTCATTTACCAATGGTTTAAAGTAACCAACCCATCAATAACGAAAATAGTTCTTCAGAAATGGTTTTAATCTTATAAAACCTCACACGAATCATTTTTGCCCTAAATATTTTGATTTCAGGAACTTTTTGTGCATTGTGCAACTGCGTACTTTTCTCCTCTGTAATATAAAGCTTAAGTCCTAAATTCCTAAAACTGAAATAAAAATAAATTAAATCTAAATAGAAATGTTTTAAAAAAAAAAATAAAAATGGCAAAAAGCACATAACGACATTACTTAAACTAAAATTAAAACAAAAATAATGCAAAATATTAATGAATACTATATAAATAACACTAAAATAACATTGATTTTAATGAAAAATAATAATTATTTTAAATAGAATTTTAAATAAAAATAATAAATATAATTATAATTCAGGGGGGGAATATGCCTAATTTTCATGAAAATAATAATGTCACAATATAAAAATTTTCATGGTCCTAAAATGGTCTTAATTTTCATCAGGCAAAAAAAAAAATAAAAAGATGAAAAATATTTGATAACACTTTATTTTAGGGTTCAATTCTCGCTATGAACTAGTTGCTTATTAGCATGCATATTACTAGGATATTGGCAGTTTATTAGTACTTATAAAGCACATATTAATGCCTTATTCTGTATGACCTTATTCTACATCCCTTAATCCACCCAATACCTAAACTTAAACGCTACAAAAACTACCTTACTAAATATTAATAAGCATTAAATTAGGAGTTTATTGAGGCAAAAGTCGTAGTTAATAGTGAATATGTGTTCCCTGTACTAAAGTGTTACCAAATGTTTTTAATTAGATTCACCCTAATATTGTTCCATACTACTTCCATAATGTACATATATTAGAGTAATTGTTATATTGTGAATTTGGGAAGAGATGCCCCGCATACTCATGTGATCATGAGAGTTCTGGTTGACATTCATAACACTGGCGTGTAAAAGCTCTGGTGAATTTTTCTAGGTCAGACTGCAGCAGTTGATAGTGCTGTCGAGGGAGTCTGCTTGAGAAGGAGGAAGAGAAAGCAGATCAGATTCGATAAAGCATGCATATGACATGACCAAGTGGCTGCCAGGGCAAAAGTTGTGTAATGTATTCAGCTTTAAAGAGGCTATGTGTAGAATTCAGAAAGCCTTGTTATTAGCGGCCGTTAAGTGAACTGCAGCCAGAAACGTATCACTTGTGCTCGCATTCGTGATGTACAAGAGACTGAACATGACTCAATGCCCGGATTCTTTTTCTTTCTATGGTCAGATGCTTTTCTTAACAGCAGTTAAGAAAGCATCTGATATAGTGATGTGGATATGTTTGCACAAGCTCTGCAAGATGAGAGTTTTAAAGTTTTAGACAGATGAGGTCATTAAAATCACACTGTTATGATAGTTTGTACACTCTAAAAAATACTGGGTTAAAAACAACCCAAGTTGGGTTGAAAATGGACAAACCCAGCAATTGGGTTGTTTTAACCCAGCGGTTGGGTTGTTTTATCCAAGTGAATGGGTTGTTTTAACCCAGTGATTGGTTGTTTTAACCCAGCGGTTGGGTTGTTTTATCCCAGTGAATGGGTTGTTTTAACCCAGCGATTGGTTGTTTTAACCCAGCGGTTGGGTTGTTTTAACCCAGCGGTTGGGTTGTTTTATCCCAGCGATTGGTTGTTTTAACCCAGCGGTTGGGTTGTTTTATCCCAGTGAATGGTTGTTTTATCCCAGTGATTGGTTGTTTTAACCAGTGAATGGCTGTTTTAACCCAGCGGTTGGGTTGTTTTATCCCAGTGAATGGTTTTTAACCCATTTAATGTTTTTACCCATTGAATGGGTTGTTTTAACCCAGTGATTGGTTGTTTTAACCCAGCGGTTGGGTTGTTTTATCCCAGTGATTGGGTTGTTTTAACCCAGTGATTGGTTGTTTTAACCCAGTGATTGGTTGTTTTAACCCCGCGGTGGGGTTGTTTTATCCCAGTGAATGGTTGTTTTAACTCAGCGGTTGGGTTGTTTTAACCCACTGAGTGAGTTGTTGGGTTGTTTTAACCCATTGAATAGGTTGTTTTAACCCAACGGTTGGGTTGTTTTAACCCAGTGAATGGTTGTTTTAACCCAGCGGTTGGGTTGTTTTAACCCAGTGATTGGTTGTTTTAACCCAGCGGTTGGGTTGTTTTATCCCAGTGAATGGTTGTTTTAACCAGCGGTTGGGTTGTTTTAACCCAGCGGTTGGGTTGTTTTAACCCAGTGATTGGTTGTTTTAACCAGCGGTTGGGTTGTTTTATCCCAGTGATTGGTTGTTTTAACCCAGCGGTTGGGTTGTTTTAACCCAGCGGTTGGGTTGTTTTAACCCAGCGGTTGGGTTGTTTTATCCCAGTGAATGGTTGTTTTATCCCAGTGATTGGTTGTTTTAACCAGTGAATGGTTGTTTTAACCCAGCGGTTGGGTTGTTTTATCCCAGTGATTTGGTTGTTTTAACCCAGTGATTGGTTGTTTTAACCCAGTGATTGGTTGTTTTAACCCCGCGGTGGGGTTGTTTTATCCCAGTGAATGGTTGTTTTAACTCAGCGGTTGGGTTGTTTTAACCCATTGAATGAGTTGTTGGGTTGTTTTAACCCAGTGATTGGTTGTTTTAACCAGCGGTTGGGTTGTTTTAACCCAGTGATTGGTTGTTTTAACCAGCGGTTGGGTTGTTTTAACCCAGTGAATGGTTGCTTTAACCCAGCGGTTGGGTTGTTTTAACCCAGTGAATGGTTGTTTTAACCCAGCGGTTGGGTTGTTTTAACCCAGTGACTGGTTGTTTTAACCAGCGGTTGGGTTGTTTTAACCCAGCGGTTGGGTTGTTTTATCCCAGTGATTGGTTGTTTTAACCCAGCGGTTGGGTTGTTTTAACCCAGTGGTTGGGTTGTTTTAACCCAGCGGTTGGGTTGTTTTAACCCAGTGAATGGTTGTTTTAACCCAGTGAATGGGTTGTTTTAACCCAGTGAATGGTTGTTTTAACCAGCGGTTGGGTTGTTTTATCCCAGTGAATGGGTTGTTTTAACCCAGCGATTGGTTGTTTTATCCCAGCGATTGGTTGTTTTAACCCAGCGGTTGGGTTGTTTTATCCCAGTGAATGGTTGTTTTATCCCAGTGATTGGTTGTTTTAACCAGTGAATGGCTGTTTTAACCCAGCGGTTGGGTTGTTTTATCCCAGTGAATGGTTTTTAACCCATTTAATGTTTTTACCCATTGAATGGGTTGTTTTAACCCAGTGATTGGTTGTTTTAACCCAGCGGTTGGGTTGTTTTATCCCAGTGATTGGGTTGTTTTAACCCGGTGATTGGTTGTTTTAACCCAGTGATTGGTTGTTTTAACCCCGCGGTGGGGTTGTTTTATCCCAGTGAATGGTTGTTTTAACTCAGCGGTTGGGTTGTTTTAACCCATTGAATAGGTTGTTTTAACCCAACGGTTGGGTTGTTTTAACCCAGTGAATGGTTGTTTTAACCCAGCGGTTGGGTTGTTTTAACCCAGTGATTGGTTGTTTTAACCCAGCGGTTGGGTTGTTTTATCCCAGTGATTGGTTGTTTAAACCCAGCGGTTGGGTTGTTTTTTTTCCCAGTGATTGGTTGTTTTAACCCAGCGGTTGGGTTGTTTTAACCCAGTGAATGGTTGTTTTAACCCAGCGGTTGGGTTGTTTTATCCCAGTGAATGGTTGTTTTAACCCAGCGGTTAGGTTGTTTTATCCCAGTGAATGGTTGTTTTAACCTATTGAATGGGTTGTTTTAACCTATTGAATGGGTTGTTTTAACCCAGTGGTTGGGTTAAATGTTTGCCCAACCTGCTGGGTAGTTTTATTTAACTCAGCTAATGTTTAAAAATTACTGTATTGCTTGCTTAAAATGAACCCAAAGTATGTTGGAAATTAACATTTTATTAATATGTTTAATAAATTAACATTATTAATAAGTTTAATGAATAATAATTAAACAATAAACATTTATTTAATTTCTTATTAATAAATGTTCACCTTTTGATTATTATTGTTGCCTCTAGTAATTATGTGTCTGATTTTTAATTTCCAACCTATTTTGGGTTCATTTTAAGCCAGCCATATAGTCATTTTAAACAATAGTTGGGTTAAATAAAACTACCCAGCATGTTGGGCAAACATTTAACCCAATCGCTGAGTTTGTCCATTTTCAACCCAACTTGGGTTGTTTTTAACCCAGCCTTTTTTAGAGTGTATATTTGAGACTATATAGATCTTGCTATGTGAGACTATATCATTTGAATTAATCCTTTGAAAGCATTGAAAATCCCCATTTCCACCATCAGGGCAACTAAAGATGTTACGGATCTGCCTGGAAGAGGACGCGTGTCTATAGCCCTATTCGGACGGGATTAGTTTAACATGGAGAGGTGGGGTAAAGTAATTATTACCATATCTTCTCAGCGATTTTAGTCCCATCCGAATGTGCCATCTCAGTAATCATTACGGACAATGTCGGTAAAGATTACGGCGACTTTTACCTTCTGTAAAAAGGTCCGGAAAAATTACCTCAGGTAATACGTAATCCAGTGCGAATAGACGCTCTGTAAATATGTACATAAATATTCTGTCATTTCCTGTTTAAAAGTAGTTTTCCGCAGTTTTCCAAGTATGGAGGTGCTTGAAAAAGCATTCAGTTGCGTTCTAGGTAGTAGGACAAGTCTGAGGCAAACCTCATGTGTTTTCTGCTTACCATTCATATAAAAAAAGGTCGAAAGCACTTGTCAGAGGCACGAAATTTCTTTTAGCTTTAGGTAAGTGCCTATTACCAACAGAATTCAACCGGAACTAACTGTTATATATAGATTATATGTGTTTGCGCACGTGATATCAGGAAGCAACATAATACGTACATGACGACAGGGAGGTGACGGCGGTGCGTAATCGAGTTACCCCTCTCACTTCTGCTAGTTTTACTGATTTTACGAATTGGCCATTAATGTTACAGACGTCCTGTGGTAAAATTACATTACTCCATCTACCCTTGTAAAACTAATCCCGTCCGAACAGGGCTTATATTGTCCGAATGCGCGGCGAGGAGGAGAGTTTGAACGGACAAAGACTCTCCAAGGATCACAGATGGAGAATTGCAGAGATTAGTTGAGTTAGAAAGCCTAAAAAAAATGATCACATGTTGTCTGGGAGAGTTTCAAGAAAAATACTCCTCGCTCATTCAAAAACAAACTCCAGCATATTCAGCTGTCAGACACGACTGGAACTCCAAACTGGCTTCTATGGTCAGATGAAACTAAAAAAAGAGCTTTTTGGAAGCAAACACACCAGATGGGTTTGGTGCAAACAGGGATAAAAAGTACCCCATGCCCACGATTAAATATATACAGCTGGATCTGTGAAATTTTTGGCCTATTTTTTTGGTGATACATTTTCTTCAGATACATGGCATCACGGATTCTAGCAAATACCAGCAGATAAAAAATTAAATACCTGACGGCCTCTGCTAGAAATCTTATAATGGGCCGTGGTTGGATCTTCCATCAGGACAACCAGTGCCGGCCCTACCTTATAAGCGATATAAGCGGTTGCATAGGGCCCCGTGGCCACCAGGGGGCCCCACGCCAGGCGTTAAGACAGTAATGTGTGGTAATATGTTTGATAAAGTTTGCTTGTGCCAGTCGTGTGCGTTAATGTTTGAAAATGAAGATGCGGCGACACTATCAATCTGTTGCAGAGAAGAGGAAAATAGGGAAAAAAGTGAACAAGAGTGTTACATTTTAAAAAGATATTGCTAAAATGGCGGTTGCTGCATCATGTCTTATTGGTTTAATTCGGCGTTCACGAGCGCTTTGAAGACGATGTGCCACGGTATCAGTGTTGTGCATGGCATTGTTATCGTGGGCACTTCAAAATGCGTTAATAATTCTAGATACCTTAATATCCAAATTGTTTAGATTTTTAGAATGCATATTAGCTTATTTTCCATCTACCAGTGCAATTCTACAATACTGCGTGTTTGCTGCGTGTAAATTCGATCTGGTTTTTGCATTGATCATCTGTACAAGCAGCAGACGGGCTGAACAAAAATGCAAGTTCACTCTCTGGCTTATGGAACAGCAGAATACGCTGGTTACCATGGTTACCCCTGTACACAAAGCAGCGCTGCGCAAGCGCGACTTTCTGTTTCTGCTTGTAACGGAGAGGAAAAGGCGGCAACCAGTATTTACGTGTTCAAACAGCCATTCAGATGTTTGTATTCGCTTTAGTGTTTATCAAACAACTCCAAATATTTAAATAGTCCTGCTTAAATACTTTTCAAACATGTGTTTTTACACTTATAAAGTTCTTTGCATTTTAATCTGGACTAAAACATGCCAGCTCAGAACAGTAGGCTATACTATTCTCTATTGTAATTTTAATAACCCATTGGCAGGTTTTTGCTTTATTAAAGCATTAATTCACTAAATGTTGATATATTTATCTAAAAGCAATCGTTAAAATCTTCAAAAATTGTAAAAGTTTGCATAAGTAAAGTATATCTTCATATTATATATTGAAAGATAAATATATTAAGACAATTTGGTCAAATTTTACAATAAGGTGTCAGTGTAGGATGTGTAAGTTGGAATGGGTTGGGGGCGGTTAGGTGAAACTGTAGGTAGTTGGGGCCCCTTTTGGAAATCTGCTTAGGGCCCCCAAAATGCTAGGGCCGGCCCTACAGCAATCTAAAACCCTATAGAAAATGAGTGATGAACTGAAGAGAAGAGCTGGGAATCTGAAGGATCTGGAGAGATTCTGTATGAAGGAATGGTCTCTGATCTCCAAACTCATCAGGCGTTATAGAAGAAGACTCAGAGCTGTTATCTTGGCAAAAGGAGGTTGAAAAAGTATTGAATAAAAGGGTGCTAATAATTACGTCCAACGTGTTTTGGAGAAAAACATTTATTTCATAAAGAGATTTTCCCCACATGTTAAATATAAGGGGAATTCTAGTTTTCTGTAGTAAACACATTTTTGTTTGATAAAACGTTGATGCTCTTCTCATTAGAACTAGTGTTCGTTGTCTGTAGCCTTGAACAAGTTCTCGGAAAGTTGTGTTTTCACTGAAGGTGGCACAGCTGCAGATAACACCAACTAGGGAGTTTGTTTTTGTGTTATAATAATAATAATAATTCGTTACATTTATATAGCACTTTTCTGGGTACTCAAAGCGCTTTACATATAGAAGGGGAGATTCTCCTCAACCACCACCAATGTGCAGCATCCACCTGGATGATGCGACGGCAGCCATATTGTGCCAGAACGCCCACCACACACCAGTTTATGGTGGAGAAGAGACAGTGATGAAGCCAATCAGTATATGGGGAGGATTAGGAGGCCATGATGGACAGAGGCCAATGGGCAAATTTGGCCAGGATGCCGGGGTTACACCCCTACTCTTTTTCCGAAGGACATCCTGGGATTTTTAATGACCACAGAGAGTCAGGACCTCGGTTTAACGTCTCATCCGAAGGACGGCCCTCACCCATTGAAATGAGAGTATAAAAGAACGAGTGACGGGCTTTGGTTTTTGTCTTTTCTGACTGCACAACCTGTATGTCCGAATTGACCGTCTTGGCAAGAATAAAAGCTTTTAAAGACACTTTGCTTGTGTTTTTCTTTTTTTCCACGACACGCACATGTTTATGTGTTAGGTCAGTAGACGGAGCGTAGGGAGTGTTTTAGTGGCTGTTCATGTTCGTTTGACCACATGAGCGTTTACACTACAAAAGCAATGCTTTTTCGACAAGCTCTGGAAGTGGTCGAAAGTGGACAAGCTCAAAAGTTTTAGACCTCGTTTACACCTGTATTCAGTGCCTTGTGATCTTAACACCAGGTGTAAACAGTAGGGTTGTTCGATTCCAGGTTTTTTGGAGTCGACTCCGATTCCCAACTCCCACTGTAGGAGTGGGATTTACTTTACATCAAAACATGGTCAGAAATAAGACAAAATTGCAGTTGTTACAAATCAAATCAAATCAAATCAAATCACCTTTATTTATATAGCGCTTTTTACAATGGCAATTGTTTCAAAGCAGCGTCACAGTGGTAACAGGAAAATAATGCAACGGAATTTGATTCGGCTGTACAGCCGCTCTGGTGAAAACGGTGATGTCATCCAGCTCATTTTAATTATCATATAGTGTCAATGCGGGCAGATCAGTAATATAGTTGAAATTTAAGTGTCCCCAACTGAGCAAGCCAAAAGCCAAAGGCGACGGTGGCAAGGAACCAAAACTCCTTCAAGGCCAGAATGGAGAAAAAAACCTTGGGAGAAACCAGGCTCAGTCGGGGTGCCAGTTCTCCTCTGGCCGACGAACAAATAGTGTATGATTATGATTCTGGCAACATTACAGGTCAGAAGTCATATTAGATCAGTAGATATTCGAAGGATTATTCGAAAGATTGGAGTCGTCACGCCGGGGACGGGTTTAATGAGGATGTCGTGTCGATGCGGCATTTACAGGGGGGAGTTTAATTGACACGGCCTCTACAGACACTTCAGGGATATGGTCGTCATGTCCAGGCTAAGGTCCACCATCTGGTCTGGATACGGCCCGGATCCGGCCGACTGCAGTAAACCTCGGGATAAACAGAGAGACTAACATTAGCGTAGATGCCATTCTTCTTATGATGTAACGAGTACATCAGGTGTTATGGGAAGTGTTCCCGGTTCCGGCTGACCTAGTTAATGCAGCCTAAAACAATAATTTAACTGATTTGAATAATATAAATTAAAAATGTTTTATGTGTATGCCATAGTAAAGAGATGTGTTTTTAGTCTAGATTTAAACTGACAGAGTGTGTCTGCTTCCCGAACAATGCTAGGAAGACTGTTCCAGAGTTTAGGTGCTAAATAGGAAAAGGATCGACCGCCTGCAGTTGATTTTGATATTCTAGGTATTATCAACTGGCCAGAATTTTGAGACTGCAATAGACGTGATGGAGTATAATTCGTTAAGAGCTCGCTCAAGTACTGGGGAGCTAAACCATTTAGTGCTCTGTAAGTAATCAGCAAGATTTTAAAATGTATACGATGTTTAATAGGGAGCCAATGCAGTGTTGCCAGAACCGGGCTAATATGGTCATACTTCCTGGTTCTAGTAAGAACTCTAGCTGCTGCGTTTTGAACCAGCTGCAGTTTATTTATCAAGCGAGCAGGGCAACCACCCAGTAGAGCATTACAATAATCTAGCCTTGAGGTCATGAACGCATGAACTAACTGTTCAGCATTTTGCATTGAAAGCATGTGCCGTAATTTAGATATATTTTTAAGATGGTAGAATGCAGTTTTACAGATGCTAGAAACGTGGCTTTCAAATGAGAGATTGGTATCAAAGAGCACACCCAGGTTCCTAACTGACGACGAGGACTTGACAGAGCAGCCATCGAGTGTTAGACAGTATTCTAGGTTACTACTTGTGGAGTTTTTTTGTCCAATGATTAAAAATTCAGTTTTTTCTGAATTAAGTTGCAGGAAATTACTAGTCATCCAATTTTTTATATCAGCTATGCATTCTGTTAATCTTGTGAATTGGTAAGTTTCATCGTGAAGAAATATAGAGCTGAGTATCGTCAGCATAACAATGAAAATTAACACCATGCTTCCTAATAATATCTCCTAGTGGTAGCATGTACAGGGTGAAAAGCAACGGTCCTAGCACTGAGCCCTGGGGTACTCCATACTGAACTTGTGATCGGTGTGACATCTCTTCATTTACTGCTACAAACTGATAATGGTCAGATAAGTATGATTTAAACCATGCCAATGAAATTCCACTAATGCCAACATAATTTTCGAGTCTATTCAAAAGAATGTTGTGGTCGATAGTATCGAATGCAGCGCTAAGATCGAGTAACACTAACAGAGAGATACAACCACGATCGGATGATAAGAGTAAATCATTTGTAACTCTAATGAGAGCAGTCTCAGTACTATGATACAGTCTAAATCCTGACTGGAAATCCTCACAGATACCATTTCTTTCTAAAAAGGAGCATAATTGTGAGGACACTGCCTTTTCTAGTATTTTTGACAGAAAGGGTAGGTTTGAGATTGGCCTG
Organism: Coreius guichenoti; assembly: GCA_039654105.1. Classification (NCBI taxonomy): domain Eukaryota; kingdom Metazoa; phylum Chordata; class Actinopteri; order Cypriniformes; family Gobionidae; genus Coreius; species Coreius guichenoti. Next base: position 2,246,396 of record CM077182.1, on the reverse strand, counting down.
TAATTGACTAATTTTGTAGGATCAAGTTGCGCTTTTTTAATAAGTGGTTTAATAATAGCCAACTTAAAAGTTTTCGGTACATATCCTAATGTCAAGGATGAATTAATGATATTAAGAAGAGGATCTATGACCTCTGGAAGCATCTCTTTTAGTAGTTTAGTCGGTATGGGGTCGAGCATACATGTTGTTGATTTTGATGATTTAACGAGTTTAGCCAATTCTTCTTCTCCTATAGCAGTGAATGAATGTAATTTTTCCTCAGTGACACTACAATGCACTGTCTGATGTGATACTGTAGTAGACGGCTGCATGGCCATAATTTTTTAAGTAAAGAAGTTCATAAAGTCATTACTGCTGTGCTGTTTACAAACATCAGAAGGTGAAGCTTTATCTTTGGTTAATTTAGCCACTGTATCGAATAAATACCTAGGGTTGTGTTTGTTTTCTTCTAAGAGAGTCGAGAAATAAGCAGATCTAGCAGTTTTTAGGGCCTTTCTGTATGCAATCATGCTCTCTTTCCACGAAATGCGAAAAACTTTGAGTTTTGTTTTCTTTCAGCTGCGCTCCATTTTTCTGGCTGCTGTTTTAAGGGCCCGGGTGTGCTCGTTGTACCACGGCGTTGGACTATTTTCTTTAATCTTCTTTAAGCGCCGGGAAGCAACTGTGTCTAAAGTGCTGGAAAAGAGAGAGTTTCTGTTGCAACATCGAGTTCCTCTAGGCTATCTGGGATGCTGAGGAGATGAAACTGATGAGGAAGATTATTTACAAAGAAATCTTTAGTCGCAGCAGTGATAGTCCTGCCATATTTGAAGCGAGGGGACGGCTTTGCAGCCTTTGCTAAATTACGTGTACATGATACTAGGTAATGATCTGAGATGTCATCGCTCCGCTGCAGAATTTCAATGGTATCAACATTTATTCCATGTGACAGTATTAGGTCTAACGTATGATTACGGCGATGAGTGGGTCCTGACACGTGTTGCCTTACTCCAATAGAGTTTAGAATGTCTCTAAATGCCAATCCCAATGTGTCTTTTTCATTGTCTACATGGATATTAAAATCACCAACAATTAGGACTTTATCTGCAGCCAGTACTAACTCTGATATAAAATCAGCAAATTCTCTGGTAAAGTCTGTATGGTGCCCTGGAGGCCTGTATACAGTAGCCAGCACAAATGTCAAACGGGATTTATCAGTTTCACTACATAACGTTACATAAAGCACCAAAACTTCAAAGGAATTATATTTGAAACTAGACTTCTGAGTAATACCGAAGATATTATTATAAATTACAGCAACACCTCCCCCTTTACCTTTAAGACGCGGCTCGTGTTTATAACAATAATCTTGGGGGGTGGACTCATTTAAAGTAATGTAATCGTCAGGTTTTAGCCAGGTTTCTGTCAAACACAGCACATCTAGGTTATGATCTGTAATCATATCATTAACAATAAGCGCTTTTGAGGAAAGGGATCGAATATTCAGCAGCCCGAGCTTTATCATTTGATCATCTGTATTATATCTGTTGTTTATTTGTTGGACATCAATTAAATTTTTACCGTTGAATGGTTTTGATGGTTTTTTGTATTTACTAATTTGTGGAACAGACACAGTCTCTATGTGATAATATCTAGGTGAAAGAGTCTCTATGTGCTGGGATTTATCTGACTTCTGTGACGTGAGACAGCTAGCGGGCGGTCGGGTAAGCCAGTCCGTCTGCTTCCTGACCTGGGCCCCAGTTAGTCAATGTTTAGCTCTAAGACTATGTGCCAAATTACTAGAGAGAAGAGCGGCACCATCCCAGGAAGGATGAATACCATCTACACACTTAAATTATTTTCCCCCGACACAAAGCCTTAAAATCCCCTTATTAAAACCGCACACTTTTAGCGTGACCATCCAAATTAGTCCAATTTAGCGATGACTTGATGAGTGGCTATCAACGTTTCTACCTAGCTGTTGCCAATACCTAATTTAGAGGAAAAAGTCACGAAAAAAGCTGTTGTCGAGTGATGGCGCTAAACGCACATGATCATTGTCTTAAAAGGTGAGTTAAAGATACTAAATACTATATAATAATGTACACTTATTGATGTATTTCTTCTTGATGTGAGTTTTTTATGATTTATGGTTAGTTTAATGATTATGAACACAAGGTTAACCATGGAAAACCAAATCTATATTTATTGCATTAATATACCACCAATTAAACTAAAGCTAGCATGGAGGAAGCCTATGTATAATTACAAACTAAAGTCGCTGTTAATGTTTTCTGTTTCTAAAGTAAGCACTCAAATAAATGTGTGTGACAAAGTTTCTGCGACAGCTCTCTGACGCGGTGTATTACGTCAGTGTCTGAATTCCTCGCTTCATTTCATTCACTCCTTGCTTATCGTGCACTCAACTGCCATGCACTTTATAGGGATTAGAGAATCAGTAAACAAGTGAGCGACTTCGGACACAGCAACAGAGTCGACACCGAGAGTCGATTCCTGTGCTGGAGTCGACCCCGACTCTGAAGGTGCGCTCCATTCGACCGTAAGTGGACTGCGAAGTGGACTTCACAGGGTATTCCGCCATCTTAAGTGAGATTCCAATCCGAAGGGAACGAACATGTTCAGTTCGAAGGGTACTGCGAACGGCGTAGGGAAGAAGGGAACATCGATACATCACTTCACAGGAAGTGGAGAGTGAAAATCACCCAACTGTCATTGCGCGTCGCATCACCCGTCTGAACTAACGATGGAGCAGAGCCGTTGGAAGAGTTTTTAAACGGCTCTGCGATGGGGTTTACGTATGCATTCATAGTTATTATTATACAAACTAGAGTATTTATGAATGGTTAATAATCCATTATAATCCATCCGTTAATAAATGTTAATAGTCAATTAAATATACAAGTATACGTAAACTAATAAAAATAATAACTAATACAATGTTTTGATTATATTTTTTAGGCCTGTTATATGGTTTTAAATTTGAAAGTAAAGTAAATTACGATATTAATTTATGTTATATCATAATCTGCGCGACCCCGTCGTTGCCTTTCTTTGATGACGTTGCAGGGCGTTCCAAATGAGCGATTATTGTCAGCGAAGTCCACTTCAACAGATATACCATGCTCAGGGAGTAGGGAGCAGTGAACACTGCATAGGGACCCTGTCGAATGGAACGCACCTTGAGGCTATTTTGGAGTCGACTCCCCATCACTAGTAAACAGGGCCTTAATGTACTTCAGACGTTCTGAGTATAAAGTGCAGTTGTTGTCTGATTAAGTTTCAGTGCCTGGTGATTGTAGTCAGCGCTGGCCCCCCACAGCACGGCTCTCGCGGCCCCTAGATCCCCCTGAAGACGAGCACAGAGGTAAGGTCATCCTGAAACCAAATCCCCTCTGATGTGCTCAGAATAATGGAGCTGTAACCTCAGACCTCGACCCATATCCCCTTCTGAACCCCAGCAGCGCTCCGAATGTCTTAGACACATTATCTGAGCACTCGAGCGCTTGTGTTTTCAGCGTTTAGCGCCCTACATGCAGTCTTAAAGCCCTATTCGGACCGTAATTGTTTCTCGTGGGGTCGTAAGGTATTTTCATCATTTACAGGGGCTAGTCTGTGATTTTATTGTCGTCTGAATCCAGAATGTCAGTGTTTTTCTCCCACCACTCGCGTAAAAATCCCTGGCCGAATTACCTACTGTTTTTAGACAAACACCAGGACGTGTGGTAATTTAATTGCCGTCTGAATCCACATCTCTGAGTTTTCAAAAAGAGATCGCTTCAAAATTCACTGTTGATATCCTTTTTGACCACTGCGGAGCACCGTATCGTTGCGCTTCGCTGTAATTTGGATGCATTTTAAAGATCTAGCCTGCACTTTTATTACTGAAATGCTGGAAAGTATTTACAAAAATAATCTTTTATTACCGCTCAAAAGAGAAAGAGAAGAAAAGCACGTAAACATTTGAAATGGGCCGTTATTACGGCAGCAATACTTTAAAATAACCAAGCGGCATTATATTTACCTCATCCTCATGTAAATAAGAGGCTGTATTAACTTACTCATTTCCACATTTTTAAAATGACACATCATTTTGAGATAAAATACAAGACAGAAAAGCATTTTAACTATAATGTGCCTATATCTTACTATTTTTTTAAACAGAAGATTTAAATGATAATCAGAATAGTATTTTCCTATTATTAAATTAAATATGAATTTATTCTTATTATTCCAAGCATATGGCATATGAGGTGGCATGCAAATTTATTTTTACAGACGTCCACATGAGAAACAATTACCGTCCGAATAGGGCTAAAGCATACATAAAACAGATTTAAAATAAAATGTGCTCTTGTTATGACTTATGACACATATAAACCACCATAACCAGCCAGCCCTCATACTGCAAGGTCATGAAACTTTACTGAGCCGGCGTTTGCACTTCTTGCTTGTTTTTATTCTGTTTAGCATGAGTTGTGTTTGTCTTAACCTTGACACTTCAGTCTCCAAAACAGAGATGGGCCATAAAATACTGCACGTGATTAAAAACGTTTGAGTATTTTTTAATTTGTGACAAAATGGTTTGAGAGATTATATTTTGTGTATCTTATTTAAAGTACATAAATACTTAAATATGTAATTTTATTGTCGAATAAAACAACATTTTCAACAGGACTACTAAATAGAGGTCTGTAGGTATTTTATTATGGCAAGCCATTTTGACTTATTCATTCACAGGATATGAATTCTTGATATCAACAATTCAATTTTCACTAGTAAAAACTCTAATTCTTGATATCAGTAATTGTATTTTCACTAGTAAAATGTCACCATAGGCTGCCATTCAAATCCAATTGTTGATATCAATAATTTAATTGCCACTAGTGACAATGTTAATTTCTGATATCATGAATGTGATTGTTACTAGTAAGAAAGCCATTTTCTATATCTGAAATTATATTGATATCAAGAATTAGAATTTTAACTAGTAAAAAATTGAATTGTTGATATCAAGAATTCATATCCTGTGAATGAATAAAAGTCAAAACGGCTTGCCATAATTTTATAGCTACCTAATTTTATATCAGTTTAAAGGGGGAAACGTTGTGAATGTATGGCAAGCCGTTTTGACGTTTAATCATTCACAGGATATGAATTCTTGATATCAACAATTCAATTTTCACTAGTTAAAATGCTTATTTTTGATATCAGGAATTACATTTTGACTAGTAAAAACTAATTCTTGATATGTGTAATTGTATTTTCACTAGTGAAATGTCACCATAGGCTCCCATTCAGATTCAATTCCTGATATCAACAATTGATTTCTTACTAGTTGAAATTACGTTTTCACATATCAGAAGTACAATTCTCACAAGTAAAAACTGAAATTATATTGATATCAGAAATACATGTTCAGATATCAGAAATACAATTCTCACTAGTAAAAATCATATTTTTTATATCAATAATTAATGTGTTACTAGCAAAAATATAAATTCCTGATATCAAGAATTCAATTGTCACTAGTTGAAATGTTAATTCTTGATATCTGTAAATGTATTTCAACATGTTTCATTTGTTATTTCTGATATCTGAAAACGTATTTCTGATATCAATATAATTTCAGATATCTAAAATGACTTTCTTACTAGTAACAACATTCTTACTAGTAACAACACTAGTGACAATCGAATTATTGATATCAAAAATGAACAATTTTACTAGTAGCAATTCAATTTTTGATCTCAAGAATAGACATTTGAACTAGTAACCACATAATTATTGATATAAAAAATTATGATTTGTATTTCTATGAATTGTATTTCTGATATGTGAAATTGTAATTTCAACTAGTAATAAATATTGATATCAACAACTGAATTTGAATGGGAGCCTATGGTGACATTTAACTAGTGAAAAATACAATTACAGATTTTAAGAATTATAGTTTTTAGTTTAAATTAAATTCTTCATATCAAGAATTCGATTTCTGTGAGTGATGACTATGGCAAGCCGTTTTGACTTTTATTCATTCTAGTGTTGTCATGATACTGGAATTTCTAACTTCGATACGATACCTGGAAAAGTATCGATATTAGATACCATTTTCGATACCATGGGGAAAAAAGTTGCATATACTGTCAAATAGATAATTTTAATTTTTTTTTTTTTGTCGATCTATTGAAAGTCTAGGCAATCAAAAATTTCTTCTGAAGAGATCACTTTATATGATAAAGCTTTTAAACGTTGATCAATTACCATTACAATTGTCTCACAAATATTTGCTAACTCAATGTATTTTTTACAATGGGGTAATTTTGTTGCAATAGCTTACACACATCACAAGGAAGCTTGATTTCAAATGGTACATTGAATTTAAAAAGACAAGTAAACAGTAATAAAATAAGAACAAATAAATACAATAGAATAAAGATACAAATGAAATAGACTGCTTTATTTTTTCAGGTAGGTCTAACAGTATTCAGGTAAGAAACTGAATAAAAAAAAAAGTAATCAAATTTAAAATAACATTGGATAATCTTTATTGTAAAAAATTAAATACAGATTAATCCATTAAAGTTACACAAGTTAATCAGTCAAGAGCAGTAAGTGATCGTTTATCTTTTTGTAGTTTGAATAACATTAACAACACAGAGAGTGGCACGTTTATTCGGCTGCGGTCCCTTTAAGACCTGCCGCGCACATGGATCCAAAATACTGTTCCTGTTACACATTCATCCTGAACTGTTTACGACTGTGTTTACGTTAATACTCACCAAGATGGGCATTGTGGCATTATTTTTGAGTGTATTTGACCATTAATAAACTGGGAAAAGGAGCTCATTACAGAGGCGGCTTTATTACTGTATGTGTGTGCGCTTCAGATGTGAGCGCGAAATCTGCGGGAATGAGTAGAATTATGTGCAATCCCGCGCGAAATTCAGACCCGTCACACCAACACTATTTAACCGGAGTGAGTGAGAGGAGGCGGGTGCGTGTCAACTCGCTGTCGGTCGGAGAGGAGAGCAAGAAAGCGCAGCTGGTATCAGTGTATCGATACTGTAGAAAGGAGTATTGGTATGGTTTCAGATATTTCAGTATCGATACATATCGAAATATCGATATTTTTGACAACACTAATTCATTCACAGGATATGAATTCTTGATATCAACAATTTAATTGCTACTAGTAAAAATGTTTTAATGTCACTAGTGGCAATTGAATTGTTGATATCATGAATGTGATTGTTATATAATCTGTATATAATCTGAAATTATATTAATATCAGGAATTGAATTTGAATGGCAGCCTACACACAGAGAAAAAGGGTGTCAAAATTGTACCTTTAGGGGTACAACAGCTTGTCGCTGGGGCAGTACCCTTAAAAGGACATCTTTGTACCTTTTTTACTCCTAAAAGGTGCATATTAGTACCTTGGAGTACAAATACGTACCTTAAGGTACTACTATGAACCTTTTTGTGGTAAAAAGGTACAAATATGTCCTTTTAAGGGTACTGCCCCAGCGACAAGCTGTTGTACCCCTAAAGGTACAATTTTGACACCCTTTTTCTCTGTGTGTATGGTGACATTTCACTAGTGAAAATACAATTACAGATATCAAGAATTCATATCCTGTGAATGAATAAAAGTCAAAACGTCTTGCCATAGTGAATGAAGCTTTCTTGACACTCAAACTGCACGTCTTAAAGGTATTTACATTTCATATTTACCATAAGAGGGCGCCACACCTTGAACATTTGTTTGAATTTGGGTAGAATGCAAAAGAGCGGCGAAACTGGCACTTTCTTTCATTCTGACCATTTTAATTCAGTTCGATTTCATCAAACATTGAATCATCACTCTTGTTAGTTTATAAGTAACTTGCTGGTGATGAATATTGACTATGAAGTGATTGTTTGTGCCTTGGTGTAAGTTCGCTGTTTCCTTAGAAAAATAGTGTGATGTGGGCCTACATCGCCACCCAGAGGGCAAGAGGAGAATCACAGCCTAATAAATCCTGAGGAAATGCTCTTTACTGGAGTGCTGACAACTTTAGCTCAATATTTAGCCAGTGCTGATGCTGTCAGCTGTGCAGGAAATGGTTCATCTGCCAAATATTCCTGCACGCTGTGCTGATTTGTAATATGTGACATCAGTGTTTACAGTGGTGGTGTTCAAATCCTCCTCAAATCCCTGATTTGCTTGAGCTTCTGAAATATGATGCTACACATCCACACCTCGGCCGTGTCTGAATGAGAGAATCCCATTTTATTGCTAGAATGTTGCAAAATAAAGTCATAATTATGACGCAAGTCAATTATGAGATAAAGAGGACAAAAAATATATATTCATAAATACGACGTAAAATTTCAACTTGTCTTTTTATCTCATAATTTTGACTTTGAATTATGACTACAAAAATAGATTTTTTTTCTCATAATTTTGTGACTTTTTACTCTTAATTATGACTTCATAATTTAGATCTTTTATGTCATAATTATTTTGTTATAGCCATAATTATGCAGTTAAAATATTTGACTTTTATCCTATTTTTTGACCGTCATAAATTTGACTTTTTATCTCATCATCATGATGCAATATGTTATAATTTTACATAACAGTAATAATTATGATGTTAAAATTGATTTTTTTTCCCCATAATTCCATTTATTGTTATAATTTACTTTTTATCCCATAATTATGACTTGTCATAATTATTTTGATATAACATATCATTTTTTAAAATTAAATCTTTTTATTTTTTTACTTTCAATTTTCAACTTTTTGTCAGTTATGACTTTTATCTCATAATTTTGATGCAATATGTTATAATTTGACATAAAAGTAATAAATATGATGGTAAACATTTATTTTTCATAATTCCGTTTATTGTCATAATTGACTTTTTATCCCATAATTATGACTTATGTCATCATAACATGATCATAACATCATATAATTGTTTTTTTAATTTAAATTTTAGATTTTTTTACTTTTTATTTTATAATTTCAACTTTCTGTCAGTTATGACTTTTATCTAATAATTTTGACGTTTTTTCCTCATCATTTTGATGCAATATGTTATAATTTGACATAAAAGTAATACAAATTTTGATTTTTTTTTTCATAATTTCACCTATTGTCATAATTTACTTTTTATCTCATAATTATGACTTTTTATGTCATAATAATTAATGTCATATAATTGACATTAAAAAATTACTTTTTATCTTATAATTTCAACTTTTGTCATAATTATGACATTTATCTCATGATTTTTACTTTGTCATAATTTTGACTTTTTATCTCATCATTATGATGTTATATGTTATAATTTGCCATAAAAGTAATAATTGTTAAAAATTTAGATTTTTTTTTTCAACTTTTAATTTACTTTTAATTGTCTTTCTATCTTATAATTTTGACTGTCATAATTCCAACTTTTATTTCATAGTTATGCCTTTTAATGTCATGATGATTTATGATTTATGATGAAAGCATTTTTGTCTTATGTGGCTAAAAACTATATTATGCTTATAATCTTTCCATACCTCTTTCTGTATTCTCTCAGTGTTATATAATCAGTTAGTTCTGTGAGCATGCAGGGATTTCTCTTGATGCGTTACTTCCTCCTTGCCTCCATAAACCAGCTCTGTGTGTGTGTGTGTGTGTGTGTGTGTGAGAGAGAGAGAGAGAGAGAGAGAGTGAATGTGTGTGTGAGAGAGAGAGAGAGAGAGAGAGAGAGAGAGTGTGTGTCTGAGTGAGTGAGTGTGTGTGTGTGTGTGTGTGAGTGAATGTGAGTGAGTGTGTGTGAGAGAGAAAGAGAGAGAGAGAGAGCGAGAGAGTGTGTGTGTGTGTCTGTGTGAGTGAATGTGTGTGTCTGTGTGTGTGAGAGAGAGAGAGAGTGTGTGTGTGTGTCTGTGTGTGAGAGAGAGAGAGAGAGAGTGTGTGTGTGTGTGTGTGTGTGTGTGTGTCTGTGTGAGTGAATGTGTGTGCGGGTGTGTGTGCGTGTGTGTGAGTGTGTGTCCTGAGGCCAGTGTTTTCAGGCATACACACACACAGCTGCTCTCTGGCTAACATGCATGTTCTCCTCTTGTCTAGAAACACAACCTTACATCATCTGAAGTCTCCAGTTTCTCTTTAAGAGTTACAGTAGAAGCACAGCTCAAACACACATTACATAACCCCGGCCGATTCCCTCAGAAATCTGCTGCTCGAGCAGGACAACACAAAACAACATTTATTGACCTTTTTAACCTTACAGGACCAGTTTCAGTTTCAAATACGAGCATTAGAACAAGACCCGGGTGAGTAAATGATGCCTTCATCTTCATTTTAGGGTGAACTATCCCTTTAACATGTCTGTTTCTTTGCAGGTTTGATTTTCCAGTTATAGTTGCACGCTTTGCTGCTCGCAACACTTGAAAGCGGCATGAATACTGAAGGTCTGTGTGTCGGATGTGTGCATGTGCTGGACAGCTGGTCTTCATAAGCATAATCTAATACTGCAGTAATTCAGATGAGCACATTCAGCTTTCTCTGGCCAAGACCGTCAGTTGTCAGCAGAACACCGGAGAGCAAATATTATGCTTGTCCAGAATCAGTCCTCAAATAGCAAGAGCAAACATGCAAAGATGAGAACTCAGACAAAAATAGTAATAATGGAAAATTGCCAGGGAAACCTGACTTGAGAAGATATATGGATATCTGCAACACTTATTATAATTTCTGATCGTATAATAGGCCTACTTTGCGTGATAAGTTTCAGTGTTTACGGCTAATGATTTGCAAGTGGTTTGATTTTTTTCTGTATGATGTTGGCAAGTTTATTTATAGCACATTTAATTTACAACAACTTTACTTTAGACACATTGAGGAGATTTATTTGGTCACAGAAAGTAGTTATGAGTAGATTTGCCATTATTTTAGCTGTATAAGCTTTGACCAGTAGGTGGCGCTGTCAACAATTAGACCTGCTGGGGTCACTTTTTGTAGGTCAAATGCCAAGTGTGTCGCACAAGTCCTGAAAAGTGAAGCCAAAACGTCTCGATCGCCCCCCAGGTGGCTGGTACTAGTATAGATCATAAACCCCGCCCTCTCCATGTAATCAAAGACTTTGGGCTCTATTTTAACGATCTGAGCGCATGGTCTGAAGGGCATGTCCGAATCCACTTTTGCTAGTTTAACGACAGAAAAAATGGTCGGCGCACCAGGCGCATGGTCCAAAAGGGTTGTCCCTAGTCTCTTAATGAGCCATGGGTGTTTTTTGGGCGTAACGTGCAATAAACCAATCAGAGTCTCATCTCCCTTTCCCTTTAAAAGCCAGTTGTGCTCACACCATGGCGGATTCGCTATTTACATGCGAGCGGAAAGACTGAACGCTTTTCCAGAGAGGAATCCTTTTATTTTTAATATTTAAAAATGTGTGTGTGCTGCTGCGCGTGTGTGCTGTGTGTAATAATCAGAGTGTATGCGCGTTGTGCACCGCCTATAGGCTCATATTACTAACACGCCCTTTAAATAACACAAAAAATACTGCGCTATTGACTTTAGAGCAGGTTTTTGTTGGTCAATGGCGCAGTCGTTTTCAGTTCCTCAAAATAGCAACGCGCCAACAATGCGCCTGAACACACCTGGTTTGTTCTGGTTCACATCTGGTTCACCCATGGGCGCGAGTGCATTTGCTATTTAAACAACGTGGCGCTGGACGTGAAAATGATAACTGAGTCAGGCTGAAACTAACAAAAATACACTTGCGTCACGCCTGGTGTCGCATTTTGCCGGGTGTATGATAGGGCCCTTTATATATATATATGAAGATTACTTAGGAATGAGAGAAAGTGCATTGCCCAATATTGCAAATAAGCCCCGCCTTCTAAATGAAAGAGCCAATCGTTGATTAGTAAAGTCATTGCGTCACTGCAGCTGCCGTTAGAAGCTCCGGTTCCTATAGAAACAGGCAGTGTTCTGAGACGTGCGTTTAGGACTGCGCATTAGCTTTGTCCAGGCTGAAAAATGCTGTTTTTTTATGTTGATTCAAGCATTTAAAAACAAAATTTATGAGACAGATGTTGTCAGATTTCATTGGTGATTTCAAATATGAAATTAAACGTAAACATGGCGAACAGTTTTGGAGAATTTGATGTTTCCTCATTCAAAGAGATTAGAGCTGCACTTGCATGCCCGAGAGGTGCTTCAAAGATGGCCGCCGAGTGAAATGACTTGTCTTAAAGGGACTTTGATGTAATCTGATGGTACGTGAGACAAACTAAACAATCAAATTACACTTCAAATAATTTTTTTCCAAAGATGGTTTCTGTCATTTTAGGTAGTTTTTATCACGCTGATGTAAGTTCAAATGCTCGTTTTTTAAAATACGTTTGGTTTTAGTTAGTTATTTGATGCTATAAAAACGGGGGTGTGACGTCATGATTGACAGCTGAGATTGACAGCTTCTCTGAGTGAAGTAGTCACTGAGGCGCTACCAGACTTTTTCGGTATTTTGGGGAGGTGATTAGAGCTTCAACTTTATTTTCTACATTTCCATAAATGTTTATTTCACACCAACATAATGAGTTGTTCTTCAGTAAATTGTAGCTACTAAGCGATTCTGCGGGAGTGTGGGCTGGGCCTTGATACCGCGGCTCCACTTCACACTCACTACCGCGCAGACTCGGGCTCAGAGATGTTTTTGTTTTTATTAAACAATTAGTCATACAATAACAACATGTTGTACAAACAACATGGCAATTACAGTACATCTTTGCATTAGAATATACAGAACAGATGCATGAAAGAAATATAAATACAACAGGAAAAAACATAATAATAAAAACAAACAACAAACAAAAATATTAAAGGCACAATATGTAACTTTTCGCCGCAAGCGGTCGCTTATTCAAAACAAAGGCGTAGCTTGATGACGCCTGGATTTGGCGGGGCTTTTATTCTGCCGCAGACGAGCGCTTCCGCTTCTTCCGCTTGTGTGTGTGGGGTAACGCAGCGCTGTTTTATCATATTACACACATTTGAGTGTGTTAAAGTTATGATATAATCTGTGTGTTCGCTCGGCGCTACTATGAGACACTTGTTCACACTGCAGTGAGCTAGATCATATTAGGCATGGTAAAACATGGTACTCGCGGTAAATCAAGAACACCAGATTTAAACAATAAGACTAACTGTGTTGAGCTGGATAACAATGATTAGTTTTCTGTCTATGAATGATCCAAACAGTTGCTCACCTGTCTAATAAAACACATCATATATTAAAGCGTCTTTGGTGTTTCCATGGTTTCTACAAAATAAAACCGGAGGGTAACGCGGGGATGATGTCATTGATAGGCGACGCACGGTCCGTGTCCTGGTTAAACTCGCTTATTTCTCTGGATTTAAACATTCTTGGAAACATCTGGGATAATGTAAGTACACAAGCCAACAAAATATATAACATTGTTCTAGTGGTTTTTGAATATTTTAATCCAAAAATCTTACATATTGTGCCTTTATAGGGGCTAGGTTTTTTTTTTTTTTTTTGTAAATCATATTCTTCTATAATCGGAAAAAGATTGATTGCATTTGTCTTTTTCATGACTTTGAGGGCTTTTGTATAAGAAATAAACTCATTATGAAATGCACAAAACATTGGTTTCTGGGCTTTTTTTATAGCATTTATCAACAAATATACAAATGTATACAACCCTGTTTACAACGTTTACAACAATATCAGAAACAAAAAAAGAACAAAAGAGATAAATAAAATAAAGAACAGACAAAAAATAAACAAAGAACACATATAGGGCCAGGGGTAATACAAATTACATTATATAAAATAAAGGCATTTTAACAACCAGGCAAAAGGTCACAGAGCACACAATCAACTGTACGTTATAGGAAAGAGGAAATATTATAAGATGTACACAACTTTATGGATTTTTAACATCTTTAACATTGCTGGAGGTAGATATTGCATCCAAATAATACTTTAAATCTTTACAAAATATAATAAACAGGGGCTTTACAGACAAAAATTTGCATTTACCGTATGTATAAAAAAGTTGGGTAGTAAAGTAAATAGATATATATCCTTTAGATTCTTATCAACATGGTAAAAACCTAAATAAAAATATTTGTACAACAAAGAAAAATAGTCTAAGAGAGAAGCATGTATACAATAAAAAAGTTTTTTTTTCTTCTAAAAAATAGTTACCAAGATGGTAGAGAGTGAAGGTGCGTCATCCATCTTTTTTTACAGTCTATGGTCAAATGCCATAATTTTTATCATATGGTTCTAGGGTCTGCCACAAAAAAAAAAAAAACATAATAATAACAAAAACATATATATAGAATATATGCATATGCACCTTTTGCTTAGTCACTAATCAGACAAATAAGAGTCAAGTTTAAAAGATCACCGTTAATTACCAAAAAGACACACACACACACAAAAGATGTTTATTTAAAAATTGGTTGAACAAATGTTTGAAGAAGTACACACGAGTATGACTAAATTACTAAATTAAATTATTTTCAGAAGCAGCTACATTCCTCTGTCTTGACTTTTGTTTTGTCATGAATATGTATTGTCAGGACTTTTGTTTTGGCATATTCAGTTTTGTCTACTACTGACCCACTGACTCTCTCTCTCTCTCTCGCTCTGGTCTAGCTGGTTTTTCAGGTTTCTGTCTATTTACCTCACAGCTCAACCATGTTTGGGAGTGACTAACTTCAAGCTGCGCCTGGAAATGCTCATCAGTGTTGTCAGCAGCAAATACTTTCACCACATTTTCTTACACACAAACCTTCACAATGAAGCAGTCGACATAGCTGACGTGTTTCTATGAATTACTGAATTCACCCATCACTGACGTCAAGATATTCCCTAATACGAAAGAACAGACCCATTGTATATGTGTTACTGCATCAAATACTATGTCCAAATCTGAGGGCATGTTGAACTTTGACCAGGCCGTCAGTGCAAAGGGCCAAACGAAGTTCAAGTGTGTATTTGTAATTAGGAGCAATTGTTATTTTGATTGTTTATTTTGTTGGCCTGACTGCAAAGTGTGCATAAGTAACATTCCTCATTTGATTAACCTTACATCCACTTGGTTTTATTGTTGTGGGTTATTTCCTCTTATTTTGTTTTTTTATATATATATATACACCGATCAGGCATAACATTATGTCCTAATATTGTGTTGGTCCCCCTTTTGCTGCCAAAACAGCCCTGACCCGTTGAGGCATGGACTCCACTAGACCCCTGAAGGTGTGCTGTGGTATCTGGCACCAAGATGTTAGTAGCAGATCCTTTAAGTCCTGTAAGTTGTGAGGTTGCAAGGTTTCCCAGCAGAACATTGCCCAAAGCATCACACTGCCTCTGCCGGCTTGCCTTCTTCCCATAGTGCATCCTGGTGCCATGTGTTCCCCAGGTAAGTGACGCACACGCACCCGGCCATCCACGTGATGTAAAAGAAAATCTGATTCGTCAGACCAGGCCACTTTCTTCCATTGCTCCGTGGTCCAGTTCTGATCCTCACGTGCCCACTGTTGGCGCTTTCGGTGGTGGACAGGGGTCAGCATGGGCACCCTGACTGGTCTGCGGCTATGCAGCCCCATATGCAACAAACTGAGATGCACTGTGTAGTCAGACACCTTTCTATCAGAACCAGCATTAACTTCTTGAGCAATCTGAGGTACAGTAGCTCATCTGTTTGATCGGACCACACGGGCCAGCCTTCGCTCCCCACGTCCATCAATGAGCCTTGGCCGCCCATGACCCTGTCTCCGGTTCACCACTGTTCCTTCCTTGGAGCACTTTTGATAGATACTGACCACTGCAGACTGAGAACACCCCACAAGAGCTGCAGTTTTAAAGATGCTCTGACCCAGTTGTCTAGCCATCACAACTTGGTCCTTGTCAAACTCGCTCAAATCCTTACACTTTCCCATTTTTCCTGCTTTCTAATACATCAACTTTGAGGACAAAATGTTCACTTGCTGCCTAATATATCCCACCTACTAACAGGTGCCGTGATGAAGAGATGATCAGTGTTATTCACGTCACCTCATCATAATGTTATGCCTGATCAGTGTATATATTTATATATACTTCACTCCACGTCATGACTCCGCCCACACTGCGTTTCTCTCTGAAACTGTCAATAATGCATTGATTGCGATTTGTACGGCTGCAACTGTCTAATAACCAACAAATATTTTTAAATTAAGCGTTTAAATGCTGAAAGCAGACTCTTTTACACTATACGCAGACTAAATGCGACCTCTATCCTACTATAGCGAAGGCGTTCATGCCGACGTTGCCTGGTAACCTTCCCGGAGCGTCTAGTTGCATTATTTATTCAACATTCCTAAGCCACGCCCAACAACTCTCTGATTCGCTAACTGAACAGCGCCCGCGTCCATCAGCCAGTCAACTCTGGCTTCTCATTGAACGTCATTAATATTCATAAGGCAAGCCTTCGCCCTAGTAGGATTTGTAATGCGCTGCGTCTCACTGTCATGCGCAACGGTGGCACTGCCATGTTGGATCGAAAGCTCGGTGCACAGGAGTTCAGATGAAAGTTTAGAGGCTCAAGACGACGTTGAATAACCAAACGAGCATCGGCTTTTATTCGTGAGACGCAGGAGCTCTCTCAACACATTCCCGGCCGAAACACACAGGGCTGGATATGAACGGCTCCGGACACAAGCTGCGGTGATCAGAGATCAATGAACGCATATTTTCTGTTTAACACTTCCTGATCACAAGTTCACACCGTCGGATTGTCAAAATGAGTGGTCCGCCTTCAACCAGGAGGCCTGTGAGTAATATCGGCTCCATTCTTCTCACCCAGCAAGAAAACGAAGTGCTCTTCAACCATCTGGGCAGGAAATGCACCGTAAGTTCTCAAGCATTTGCTTGGTTTCTTTGCCAGGTAACGTTAGTGTTCAGTCAGGACGTTCCAAACTCGAACCGCCGTGAATGTATCACTAAAGATTCCATTGGAACGTTCCATCAACAGTGCGTCGCTGTAAAGATACATTGTATCATCAAAGTTTAACTGATGTTTTGCTGCAGTCATTAGTGTTTCTGTAAGTGTAGCTGAGCTCACGGGCCTTGTGCTGTTGAGACTGACTGCTTTAGATAATGGGTTTACACACTTTTAATGCAAGTGATTAGACACGTCCTAAAATATAAGGACAAATAAATTATAAACCCAAATATTTTTTTAGATCTGCCTGTAAAGTGTCTTATTTTGCATCTGTAGTCACAATCAGATGAACTTGATTAGGTTTGATATAGTTCATGTCATATTGGCGCATTCCTTTATGTTTGGCTCATGCGTTTATGACAGATATAACCCCTCTAATACACTGTATAATGACAGCTGTTTTCATATTTTTTGACATCTGTCCTATATAACTCTGGTTTCTTCTAAAATGCCTTATTTTGCATCAATAGTTCGTGTTATTTAATGACATGTAACCAGGTGAACTTAATATAGGTCATGTCATATTGGCACATTCCCTTATGTTTATGAGATAAAACCTGTCACCTGACAGCAGCTCATAAAACTCTTCCTCCTTGCGGATTTCACAATATAACACCGATATGAGACATTCACTTCTGCATTTCCAACCATGCTATTTTGTGCAATGATAATTAGCCCGGGTTTCATATGAGGAAACGGTCATTGGTGTGACTGGTTAAACCGTCAAGAAAATATTCAAGATTGGGAGGAGCAAATGGAAGGTATAAGTGCCTAAATAATGCAACTTTAATTAAATGTATGCATTTATGCACAGTCTAATTTTACATGCAATTTTGACTGATACCAATAACCGATAATTCTGTGAAAGCCGATAACCGATATATTAGCCGATAAATCTAATTTCAAAATGTTATATAATTTTTGAGAGCCTGATTACAAAAACAAAAGTCTCACCATTAAAAGCCATGCACACAATTATGTTCTCATTATAATTTCATGTAGCCGATATGACTGCGCTTTAAATGATTTCAATCATATTTCAAACAATATAAACCCATCATGGCGAACAGTGCGCATCTGAAGTGTCTCAACTGAAGGAATAATAATAATTTTCTTATTGGACCGATAACGATAATATTAAAAATGAACATATATCGGCCGATACCGATATGGTGGTTGATATATCCCTAATTTTACACAATTTTTATATTTTGGAACTAACACTATAGGCAAACAATTTCAAAATAAATATAGGCCAATTACTCAACTGTAACGATTTATGTGCTTCTAAGTTGCACCTTATATATATCATTATTATGCATTGATCTCAAGTTCTGAACATCTCAACATGATCTCAACATGCTGATACCCAAAGGAGTCTTGGGTTTTATTGGGTAATGTTTTGTCCAGGTGTAGCTCTGGCTTTCTTTCTGTTTCCTCATTCCACTGCGTTACCTGTTCTGTTCCTACAAGATTAAACTCCTGTTGTTCTGATAACAAAAACGAAGCTTCCCGTTTCAAACGAGGGCATGCAGGTTTCCAAATGGAAACGGGAACCAGGACTTGCCACTCAGAATCCACGGGTCCTTGAATGCTTGACATTCCTGGCGGCGTTGGACAGTGACAGTGCTGTGCTTATCATGTGCACTTGCGATATCAATGCATCCCAGAGGCTTAGTCACCTTTTGACGCTTATTTATGAATTTGTTTAATATTAAAGCGGCGTGTCGTGGCATGATTGAAGTGGGTGTGATGTCCACATCTCTCCCCTGAGGATTCAGTTGAATTGCTCTGAATCACATGAGTTGAGACTTCAAACTCATCCTGTGCTCAATGCACACACACACACACACACACACACACACACACACGCCGACAGCATTAGTTTTAGAGCGGGCTGCTCGGTCAGCCCACCCGGAGGATGTGGTGCGCTGTGCCTGGCTGGTTCTTCTGCTGTTTCTGGCCGTGTGTGCTTCTCCTGCATGTGAATGAATGTGGGGGGTTGGAGAACCAGTCCTCTCAGGTACTTCCTGCTGGCCAAGTTTCTGAGGTCTGCAAAAATCTCAATTTTTCAGCCTTATCTCTGTTTGAGTGTGTGTAATGCATAGAATTTGATAATAGCAGGGTCGTAGACATTTTTAATGACAGGTTCTTCAACTTTGACCTTTGGTCCTAGTCATCAGTGTCATCATTGCTGTGGTTTTTTGATGGCCAATGCTGATGAATAAAGAGCGGGGTGGCCGACGGACGACATAATAATAATAATAATAATATAATAGCATGTAAGTTCACTTATATTACTAGTCAAAGGAATATTATCTTATTTGGTTTGGTGTACCAAAAGTCTGGTGAATTGTGATTTATTTTTTTTATTTTTTTTTATATAACACATTAAGAATGTGAATTTTAAAGATCATATATAGTTTTTTTTTTTTTTGTACTTTTACTGAATATAGCTAATTCTTTAGCCATTTGTAATTTATTATTTATTTATTATATGTCAATTATAGTGCTGGGCAATCGATTAATCGTGAAAAATATGAAGAAAAATGTTATGTAAAATATTTTTATTTATATATAAGATAAATTATGTAAATATATATACAGTATATACATGCAAATATTTGCATGAGTGTTTATTTAAATATACATAATTATATACAGTACAGACACACACATATATATTGTTATACATATCGGTAATGTGTGTGTGTGTGTGTATAATTATACACTTATAAATATAATAATTATATAAGTTACTAAAAATATTGATTTAATTTTAGTAATTAGAATTTAATTTAAATATTTAATTTTATTGGTTAATTAATTTTTATTGCATATTATTTTTCTTTTTTTAATAAATATAATTTTATATAGAGCGATTGATTGATTGCCTGATTATCCAATCAATCAATTTATTTATAAAGCTCAATAAAAAATATCAGTGGTTGGCCATTGTGCTGAACAATAACATTTAAAAGAAAACAGCTGTTTTCTATGTGAATATATTGTAAAATGTAATTTATTTCTGTGATCAAAGCTGAATTTTCAGCATCATTACTCCAGTCTTCAGTGTCACATGATCCTTCAGAAATCATTCTAATATGATGATTTGATGATCAAGAAACTATTAGAACAGCATTTGTTTTGTGACATCATAGAAGTATTTACTGTCACTTTCTTCCAGAGGGCATTTCCATTAACCGCAGCTGATGATGAGCGACAAACTGCGAGATGTGAAGCGATGACTGTCTGATGTTAGTTCGGATGGATGCCTCCGAGTTTGAGTAATGACTCAAATGATCTGATAATGGGCGGCAGCTTCATTCAGCCAATGAGAGCGCAGGAGACCCTCTCGCTCTCTGTGCACCTACTGTGTCCCTGTAAACCTTCCTCTTGTGATTTAATGGAAGCTTTGACTTTGTCTGTAACAGTTCAACGGGTTGTTAGGATGTGTGGCGTGGCTGCAGGATCCTGGCAGGGACGCCCTGCGCTTATGTAAATAATTTGGCCCGTCCTGAGAATGGATGCTGATCATTAATTCTCTAAAGTGGCTGTCTGGCCAGGACGTCTTGCAGCTATTCACTTAAAAGTGCTCTGAAGTGTCGCTGTCACACACACAGTTTTTAGGAGTAACTTGTGGAGAAATATCCACTGGTTCTGATTCCTCGCATCTGGTTCATCTCAAACATTGATTTGATTGATTTGTAAACTCGGGTTTCAACTCAGGTGTATCCATGTTTTGTTTTTTTTTCCTCAAAGGCGTCATGTCTTGGAAAGCAGGATTTCAACATTTACGTTTCAAAGTTTTTCTCCCATGTCCGTCCAGACACGCTTTAAAATAAACTGCAAAAAACGGATCATTCAGAAAATGTAATGATGTAATAGACATCACAAGCAAGAGCTCATTAACATATCCCCGCCCACATTTACATGGTAAACCAATAATCTTTGTTTTATTTGCAACTTCAAAAAACCTGGTTCTCAGGTAATAAAGGTTGTTTACATAATATACAAGGTAAAATATCTATAATAAAAAATTTTTAAAAAATGAACAAACTTGCAAGTATTTGGACCTTGTTATGTTATATTATTTATTATATTATATTAAAATCACCATGAAATCAAACTGATATGATGATACATAATATACAAGGTAAAATATCTAAAAAATAAATAAAAAAATGCAACAAACTTATAAGAATTTGGATTATATTATATTAAAGTCACCATGAAATCAAACTAGACAATTCTTGTTTTTTTTTTTAGAATATGCAGTATTTATTTTAAACGATTTATTTGTGCACATCATTATTTTTTTTTTAAATTCATGTTCCTCGTAATCAGTGTTGAGTATAATTAGTTACTATAATTTAATTACTTTATGGATTACTCTTATTTTTTCTGTAATTTAATTACAGTTACTTCTGATGTAATTGAACTAAATACTGTGTATAGACTCTAGAACAATTTATATATATATATCTGTAAAATAAATACATTAGTGGAATTAACATAAACATTTAAAGTCTAACTTTGAAATGCATGTTTTTATGTATCCTTCTCACATTTGTAATACTTTGGTCAGTTAATAAGAATAATTTATGTAGTTTTATATTATTTATATGAATGAATTAAAAGAGCCGTTTCATGTCTATCCTTGAATCACTTACTAGTCGAGATTGATATAGGATTTAGAAAGTAATAAGTAATTAAGTACTTTTTGGAGAGAGTCATTTGTACCGTAATCTAATTACACTATTGAAGATGTAATTAGTAACTAGTAATTAATTATTTTTTAGAGTAACTTACCCAACACTGCTCATAATCTTGAATCAGAATAACTTCCCCTCCCTCTTGCAGCGTCTCTTCTCTGATGATGTGGGCGGGGCAACCTGTCACTCACATGAGATCAGCCAATAGCAAACCACAACCATCCAATCAAATCCCCACAGACAAAATCAAGCCCCGCCCTACATCTGTTCTTGTTTGCGAAGCAAACGTCACAATAGGGAAGAAAAGACTAGCATAAGTTCAGTTTTGTGCAGACTTTAATGATCTCGTTTTGTGTAATATAAAAACGTATCTACGATATAATATAAAATTATGTATGATAATGAGCTGTGCTCTTTGACTACAGTCGTAATGCACATAATGAGCCGTGTTCCTCATTCTCATCACGATTAGTCTGAGAGAGTGTCTTCATTCTCTGGCATTGTGAGCGGCAGCTTCGTGAGGAGACTGTCAAAGGCGTTGTACCATGAGCGCTGTAGTCTTGGCATCAATCACGTCGTCATGAGGCGTCGGGCGGTTGAATGACACTGCGGTATAATCATGTGCTTTACAGATTAACCAGCGTATGACCAGAGCAGTTGAACTACACAACCTGTGGTAGTTTTATGGCATTAAAGTCCCACTGAAATCATAATTTGAAGTTTTTTGGCTTTTAGTATGAATATGTTAGCCTTACTGAGCTAGTGTGCTCCAAAACAATGACACAATTCACATTTAGAGGATATAAGCGTTCAAAACTTAGTCGCTCCCTTCCGACATCTCTGCACTTCAGCTTCTCATCAGATTTTCTGTCCAATCAAATGCTCTCTAGAATCTGATGCCCCTACATTATAAACAGACGCTGAGGCTGAAATCGGTCACTTGTTCATACAGTTACTATTTTCTACATGGCTCATAGTGCACTATATAGGGGATATGGAACGATTAGACAGTGCACTATACAGAGGATAGGGAATGATTCAGACAGTGCATTATATAGGGGATGGGGAACGATCAGACAGTGCACTATACAGGGGATAGGGAACGATCAGACAGTGCACTATACAGGGGATAGGGAACGATCAGACGGTGCACTATACAGGGGATAGGGAATGATTCAGACGGTGCACTATATAGGGGATAGGGAATGATTCAGATGGTGCACTATATAGGGGATAGGGAATGATTCAGACGGTGCACTATATAGGGGATAGGGAACGATCAGACGGTGCACTATATAGGGGATGGGGAATGATTCAGACGGTGCATTATATAGGGGATGGGGAACGATCAGACAGTGCACTATACAGGGGATAGGGAACGATCAGACAGTGCACTATACAGGGGATAGGGAATGATTCAGACAGTGCATTATATAGGGGACAGGGAACGATCAGACGGCGCACTATATAGGGGACAGGGAACGATCAGACGGCGCACTATATAGGGGACGGGGAACGATCAGACGGTGCACTATATAGGGGACGGGGAACGATCAGACGGTGCACTATTTAGGGGATGGGGAACGATCAGACGGTGCACTATATAGGGGATGGGGAACGATCAGATGGTGCACTATATAGGGGATGGGGAACGATCAGACGGTGCACTATATAGGTCTAGGGCTTCACTGTTACCTTTCCAATAAACAAACATGTAATATTATTGGTGCCTGCACTTATTAACAAAACAATGCAAAACAATAGTAATTTTATTATTAAATTAACTTTATGATACATTTTCCTCCTGGTGCCACTGCTCTCAAATGTTAGTCTGGAGCCCTGTGATTGCAGATTTAGTTCAAGTCTTCTGTTTCCTTTTTGTGTGCGCAGAGTTTGTGTTCAGCAGTGGTGCAGGTCTACGGAACCGACAGGAACTCGTCCTGGGTGAAGAGGTGCTGTGGCGTGGCCTGTCTGGTGAAGGACAGCCCTCAGAGATCTTACTTCATCAGGGTGTTTGATATTAAAGTAAGTCAGCAGATGCTCCATACACTTCATGTATCATCTTGCCCTTAGTATCAAGTAAATGGTTTCTTATTCTGCTTTCACAGGAGGGAAAAATCTTGTTTGATCAAGAGCTCTACAGCAACTTTTCAATAAGCAGCTCCAGGTCTTACTTTATCACATTCGCTGGAGACGTAAGTGCTCAGATCTTGTACCTACATGCCTTTTGCGTGTGTCCGTGTGTTCGTGTCTGTTCTGTACACTTGTTGTTCAGCTCAGCAGATAGAAGGTATGTGCCACTGATAAAGCTGGATCTAATGTCAATGTGAAACTGAAATTGGCTCCATTTGCTTTGTTCATAAACATCTCTGGTCTTATTGTGCATGATCTCATCCGTCCACCAAAAAAAAATTGTCTTCTTAGTCCTTTATTAAATTGTAATGCTTGAGAAAACTTTGAATTTCTACTTAAGCTAGAACCTCCAAACTCGGCTCAGACCTTCAGAATGTTCTGACTCGGATTGCTATATCTTTTCAAACTGATCCGACTTATGGTTTTCCTAAAAATGAAGATTCTAACAACATGCTAAATCATGCTAGTAACGTGTTAAATCATGCTAGTAACGTGTTAAATCATGCTAGCAAAATGTTAAATCGTGTTAGCAACGTGTTAAATCATGCTAGCAACATGTTAAATCTTCCTAATGTGTTGAATCTTGCTGTTAAGTCTTGCTAACGTGCTAAATCTTGCTAACGTGCTAAATCTTGCTAACGTGCTAAATCATGTTAGCAAGTGTTAAATCTTGCTAAGGTGTTAAATCTTGCTAACAATGTTTTAAATCATACTTGCAACAGGCTAAATCATGCTAGCAACGTGTTAAATCTTGCTAAGGTGTTAAATCATGCTAGCAACGTGTTAAATCTTGCTAAGGTGTTAAATCATGCTAGCAACGTGTTAAATCTTGCTAAGGTGTTAAATCATGCTAGCAACGTGTTAAATCATGCTAGCAACGTGTTAAATCATGGTAGCAATGTGTTAAAATCATACTAATCATGCTAGCAACATGTTATCAGTGTGCTAAATCATGCTAGCAATGTGTTAAATCATGTTAGAAACATTCTAGCAGCGTGCTAAATCATGCTAGCAACGTGTGTTAAATCCTGCTAGCAATATGTTAAATCTTGTGTGAAATCTTGCCTTCGGATGAGACGTTAAACCGAGGTCCTGACTCTCTGTGGTCATTAAAAATCCCAGGATGTCCTTCGGAAAAAGAGTAGGGGTGTAACCCCGGCATCCTGGCCAAATTTGCCCATTGGCCTCTGTCCATCATGGCCTCCTAATCCTCCCCATATACTGATTGGCTTCATCACTGTCTCTTCTCCACCATAAACTGGTGTGTGTTGGGCGTTCTGGCACAATATGGCTGCCGTCGCATCATCCAGGTGGATGCTGCACATTGGTGGTGGTTGAGGAGATTCCCCCCTTCTCTATGTAAAGCGCTTTGAGTACCCAGAAAAAGCGCTATATAAATGTAACCTATTATTATTATTATTATTATTATTATTATTATTAACGTGTTAAATCTTGCTAACAGCGTGTTAAATCATGCTAGTAACATGCTAATCATGCTAACAATGTGTTAAATCATGTTAGAAACAGGCTAGCAACATACAAAACCATCCATCTGTCCATCCATCCATAGTTTGATATTGTTTTACTATTGATATAATGCGGCTTATTACAATAGTAAAATGAGTTGCAAATGGCTTTTTATTTTTTGTTACAAAACTTTGTGTTGACGTTTATCAGTGCAACCAGCTGTCCTGTTTGAATAACTCCTCTGAATCTGTGTTTTGATTCATGTCTGATTGTCTGTCTGCTGTTTCACCAGAAGCAGAGTGTATATAAAGCATCTTTAATGTGTTCGTCCTCAGACGTGCCAGATCGGCCTCAATTTTGCCAATGAGGAGGAAGCCAAGCGCTTCAGGTCTGCAGCTAATGATCTTCTGGGTAGAAGAGGGAGGAAAACTGGTAAATACAACAGCAGCACAGCGTCTGTCTCTCTCCTTCACTTCGTTTGTGTCCCTCTGCTGGAAAAAACATTATCTTCTGGTTTTCTTCTGACGTGATTCAGTCGTTCCCCTCTTTGTCTGCTTCTATCACTCTTTCTGTAACACTATATGCCACGCTGCTATTTTTTTTTTTTCTTCCTAACTAAGGCTACTCAAGCAGTTTGCGTGTTTCCTCGTGGCTGTTTCTGCCGCGTCCTGCTCTTTGATGTATGGGGGACACGCAGGGGTCTGTTCGTGTCGGTCTGCTTCTCATTAGTCTTCTCTTTAACCACTTCCCCTCTGTGTGTGTGTCGACTGACTCAGCAACTTCTGCTGGGACAAGGAGAGGATTGTGCATTTGAGGCTTTTCCGACAAACTAATATTAAATATCTCTCCGAGTGCAATCTTGCTTGCACCACTAAATCTCTCCTCCTTGTTTTTTCACTAATAAACCTTACATTTTTTTAAAGTCATGCAGTGGTGAATTTAGTAATAACAGTTATCTTAATTTTGTCTTGCAGAAAAAAGACGTGACCCACCTAATGGTAGGTTGTTTACTGATGAATTACATGAACGTTAATTCTGTCTAGACTGAAATTCACAATGGACTGACAAGGTTTACCAGTTCAAATGTTTTTATGTCTGCAGATTCTTGTGCTTAGTAGTTTATGAACATGAATAATCAGATTGAATTATGCAAAGAAATGTCCGGGTCATATTTCACCCCAAAATCAAAAAGAAATAAAATAGGAAATTATATTTTGCTGAAAGTAAAAAAAACTAAGTGTTTTTAGGACCATAACAATTTTGATAGTTAACCCCAAAAGTGGACACGTCCCCTACTGCTAATTGGCTCACTCTCCTCCCCTATTATGAGTGGACACGCCCACTACTGCTAATTGGCTCACTCTCTCCTCCCCATCATGAGTGGACACGTTCCCTACTGCTGATTGGCTCACTCTCTCCTCCCCCATCATGAGTGGACACGCCCCCTACTGCTAATTGGCTCACTCTCCTCCCCATCATGAGTGGGCATGCCCCCTACTGCTAATTGGCTCACTCTCTCCTCCCCATCATGAGTGGACACGCCCGCTACTGCTAATTGGCTCACTCTCTCCTCCCCATCATGAGTGGACACGTTCCCTACTGCTGATTGGCTTACTCTCTCCTCCCCCATCATGAGTGGACACGCCCCTACTGCTAATTGTCTTACTCTCTCCTCCCCATCATGAGTGGACATGCCCACTACTGCTGATTGGCTCACTCTCTCCTCCCCCATCATGAGTGGACACGCCCCCTACTGCTAATTGGCTCACTCTCTCCTCCCCATCATGAGTGGACACGCCTTCTACTGCTAGTTGGCTCACTCTCTCCTCCCCATCATGAGTGGACACGCCCCCTACTGCTAATTGGCTCACTCTCTCCTCCCCATCATGAGTGGACACGCCCCCTACTGCTAATTGGCTCACTCTCTCCTCCCCATCATGAGTGGACACGCCCTCTACTGCTAATTGGCTCACTCTCTCCTCCCCATTATGAGTGGACACGCCCACTACTGCTAATTGGCTCACTCTCTCCTCCCCATCATGAGTGGACACGCCCTCTACTGCTAATTGGCTCACTCTCTCCTCCCCATCATGAGTGGACACGTTCCCTACTGCTGATTGGCTCACTCTCTCCTCCCCCATCATGAGTGGACACGCCCCCTACTGCTAATTGGCTCACTCTCTCCTCCCCATCATGAGTGGACACGCCCGCTACTGCTAATTGGCTCACTCTCTCCTCCCCATCATGAGTGGACACGTTCCCTACTGCTGATTGGCTTACTCTCTCCTCCCCCATCATGAGTGGACACGCCCCTACTGCTAATTGTCTTACTCTCTCCTCCCCATCATGAGTGGACATGCCCACTACTGCTGATTGGCTCACTCTCTCCTCCCCCATCATGAGTGGACACGCCCCCTACTGCTAATTGGCTCACTCTCTCCTCCCCATCATGAGTGGACACGCCTTCTACTGCTAGTTGGCTCACTCTCTCCTCCCCATCATGAGTGGACACGCCCCCTACTGCTAATTGGCTCACTCTCTCCTCCCCATCATGAGTGGACACGCCCCCTACTGCTAATTGGCTCACTCTCTCCTCCCCATCATGAGTGGACACGCCCTCTACTGCTAATTGGCTCACTCTCTCCTCCCCATTATGAGTGGACACGCCCCCTACTGCTGACTGGCTCACTCCCCCCCATCATGAGTGGACATGCCCCCTACTGCTAATTGGCACTCTCCCCGCCGTTATGAGTGGACACATTCCCTACTGCTAATTGGCACACGCTCTCCCCCTATTATGAGTGGACACGTCCCCTACTGCTGATTGGCTCACTCTCCCCCCATTATGAGTGGACACGTCCCCTACTGCTAATTGGCTCACTCTCCCCCAATTATGAGTAGACACGCCCCCTACTGCTAATTGGCTCACTCTCCTCCCCTATTATGAGTGGGCATGCCCCCTACTGCTAATTGGCTCACTCTCTCCTCCTCATCATGAGTGGACACGTTCCCTACTGCTGATTGGCTTACTCTCTCCTCCCCCATCATGAGTGGACACGCCCCCTACTGCTAATTGGCTTACTCTCTCCTCCCCATCATGAGTGGACATGCCCACTACTGCTGATTGGCTCACTCTCTCCTCCTCCATCATGAGTGGACACGTTCCCGCTAATTGGCTTATGCTCTCCCCCCATTATGAATAGACACGCCCCCTACTGCTAATTGGCTCACTCTCCCCCCATCATGAGTGGACACGCCCCCTACTGCTTATTAGCTCACTCTCTCCTCCCCCATCATGAGTGGACACGTTCCCTACTGCTAATTGGCTTACGCTCTCCCCCCATTATAAGTGGACACGCCCCCTACTGCTAATTGGCTCACTCTCCCCCCCATCATGAGTGGACATGCCCCCTACTGCTGATTGGCTCACTCTCCCCCCATTATGAGTGGACACGCCCCCTACTGCTAATTGGCTCACTCTCCCCTCCTCCCCATCATGAGTGGACACGCCCCCTACTGCTGATTGGCTTACTCTCTCCTCCCTGCTGATGACCATCAGGGGCTTTCAACTACCCTACCCAACTGTTAACGTATGTTAACAGTTCATTTGCGCTTTACCATCCACCCAGAGGCAGAAATCCAGCTATACTGGAAAATCTGGCAGCTTTGTCACTACCCTCATATATATTGAGCAGTGCTGATGTTTTGAAGTAGTGCAACAATGATATGAGGTTTATGAGATGGGTTAGGTTTGTTTTTTTCAATGAAACTGGACTATTTTGGGTGTGTGAAGGTGCTGTTGACACGTAGAGTTCCCAAGGTGGGTTATTGAAAGGCTATGTAGGTGATTCATATGTACTCCAGTCTTAAGTGTCATATGATCCTTCAGAAATCATTATAATATGCTGATTTGCTGCTCAATAAACATTATTATTATTATTATTATTATTATTATTATCAATGTTGAAGCTTTTGGAAAGCGTGGTATACTACCATTCAAATGTTTGGAGTAAGACCCCAAACTTGTAAAAAAAAAAAAAATTACTCCTTTTTTGTTAAACAAGAATGCATTAAATTGATCAAAAGAGACAGTAAAGGCATGTATAATGTTATTAAAAAAATTACATTCCACTTTATATCATTTTATATTCATCAAAGAATCCTGAAAAATAAATTTTAAAATATTAAGCAGCAAAAAACTGGTGACATTGTTAATAATATTCGAGCATCAATAATAAATGTGCCACTGAAGACTGGAGTAATGGCTATTACACATTCAGCTTTGAGTCACAGGAATACATTTTAAAATAGATATTAAAATCTGACCTCTGTTTGATGTCTATGGACGAGCAACTACAAATATTAGACTTGTAGTTAATCTGTTTGAGAGCTGGTTATATGAATTTAACTACCTGCTTGACCTCTAGTTTGATGTTTTGACAACTGCAGGGTTTCCCCCCCTCAATATTTTGTTTAGTCACCTAGTATTAAGCACCTTGTGACTTGCGCCCTCTGTCTGCGTGGAGGGGTTTTTGTTGTTGTTTCTCAATTAAAGCATGTCCTCGAGAACCCAGGAGATTTGCCACAGCTTATTTCTGGCTTTAACTGTTATGTAAAATCCAGCGGTCGTGTATAATTTGCTGGGATTAAAAGAGGGCGGGGCTTTATGGTCTTCAAATGCTGGCAGAGAAAAGCGAGAGCAGGCAGACCTGCGCTCAGCGTTCAGAGATGATGTTCTGCACCACCTTTTTGTCAGCGCCGACGGATGAGAAACTAGACGGGGCTTTGGATTTGGGAGGTTGCCTTGCTCCCCTGCAATGCCTTGTACTCCCACAGGACGAGCTGTACGGCCCGTTCTCCGACCCCGCGGCTAACCTGCGACACAGTGAGCGCACCTGTGTGGTGATGGGTAAAATCCTCCTGAACGTGGGTTTAGGGGGTGGAGACATTAGCGGGCGCTTTAGCCCGTCGTTTTTACTCTCACCTGCGTACCGTGTCCAGCGCGAGGAGGAAGGTAGGTTGCGACCTGAAGATGGAAAGAAGCTTTATTGGGCAGTTTAAGTCTTAATGTTCAGTGCATTAAACCTGTTAACCGTCACCCCCATTTTTTAGCATAGATGTGAACTTTAATGCTTGGTCTTTTTTTAAAGAAGATTATTGATAGAAAATCAAAGCCATATGTTTAAACAAGTTGCGTCCTCTAATAGGATTCACAGGATGAATTTTTGAGTGTTTAAACTTGCGAATGTTGCCGGGACACTGACAGGCTATAGAAAAAGAGCGTTAACTAAAAAAACAAAAGTGTTTGATCTCATCAGTGAGTGCATCATTTAAAAAATTAGTTTGATTGTGACTGTTTCAGGACCATCAGGACTTTCGCTTCCAATGGCGACGGTGGACATAAAGAACCCCGAGATCAACAACCAGCGTTATCAAAACAACACTCAGATGAACAACATCAACCTCCACAGCAACTTCAACAGGAAAGACAAAGCCAAAGGCAAAAACAACAAGAAGAAGAAAATATCCAAAGCTGAAATCGGCACGCCGAGCAATTTCCGGTGAGTTCGCTTTAATGCATTGTTGAAGTTCCTGTTAGATTCTTGGATGTTTTGCTTAGTTTACTCCTGGTATTAAGATGCGTTTTGGTTGATCCGATCACAAGTCGATGAGGGAGACACATTCCCGTTTGCACCTGGTGTTTTAATCCGTCTCTTTTGTCCACTTTCATCCACTTCTGTCCTGATTTCTTTGAGGGGAGGGTCTATGGGCGGGTAAATGTATGGGCTTTTCCAGATCTTTCGATCTAAATAAGCTCACACGATTTACATATGAATTACATATGAAGGAGACGATGGGAAAACACACGGAGAGCATCAGCTTTCGTTGCTCTGATAGACGCAAGACCAGCCGAACGCTGTGAGTGTGTGTTAGAAATCAGGAATGGTGAGAGAACATTGTGATTGGTACGTTACTCGTCTTCAGACCAAACTTGGGTCTCCAGCCGACAAAGTTTAAATCCCGTCTGGCTAGCGCGCTTCCCATAGTTTATGCATTAGGTCAGTAGACGGAGAGTAGAGGGTCTTTTAGTGGCTGTTCCAGTGCATTTGACCACATGAGCGTCTACACTACGAAAGCAATGCATTCAAAAGGCTCTGGAAGTGTAGGGCCCTATGATTTCTTCCACATTTAAAATGCAGATGAAATCGTGGAATCCAGTCATAAAAGGAGAATTTACTGTATAACGCTGAATTTCACGGAATCAAATTTTTGATGAATAAATAAAAAAGCAGGTCAGTACACTTAAATAAAATCACAATATAGACTAGTGTCTGTGAATTTTAAAATGCAAAAAGACTATTTAAATATGAATCCTGCGTGTGTCTGTGTGAATGAATGGTTTCATTTCCCACACACACGTGACGCTCGCTGTGTTTTCAGCCTTCATTCTGCATGAACTTCATCTCCAGAGTCACTTCATGAGCATTTTACCGCTTCATTTGAGAGAAACTATCGTCATATCGTAAACACAGAAACTCAAAGGTCTTCACGGTTTAACTTTAAGAAATTGAGACTGAGAAACTGAGAAATATATTACCGTTGTA
This sequence comes from Coreius guichenoti, assembly GCA_039654105.1. NCBI lineage: Eukaryota > Metazoa > Chordata > Actinopteri > Cypriniformes > Gobionidae > Coreius > Coreius guichenoti. The sequence goes on along the minus strand of CM077182.1, from coordinate 2,214,477 downwards.
CAGTAGAATTTAGCTATGTCTCAATGTAATAATACTAACATGATAATAAATTATTACTTTATTTTTTTAAGGAATAATTACTTTTTTTTTTCCTTCCATGTTTTAATTTTAACAGTAAAGCTCTGTTGTTCAGCACTTTGTTTGACAAAGAAAAGTTTAATTTCATATGATTAAAAGATTAATTAAATTAATGTTTTATGCCTTCATTTGATTGCCAGAAAAAAAAAAACATAATTTCTGAAGAAAAAAAAACATTTCATAGAAATGAAAAAAGGAATTAAGTAATTCTTAAAATAAATAATAAAAAAGAAAAAAATAATAAATTGATGTTTTTATGAATTAAATTATTTAGACATGCTTTTTGATTTTATTACAATTTAATTAAACCGTTAAAATGGAATCCAGAAAACAGAATTTGGTAAAAAATAAAATGGAATTTGAGAAAAAACATAACTTATTTTATAAGGCACTAAACATGTAATTTTTGTTAAACTTTTAATGAACTGCTGTTAATTTGTATAAGTTTCATGATTTCAATTAATTGGGCATGCTTTTTGATTAGTACAATTTTATTTAACTCTTAAAATGGAGTAAAAAAAAAATAAAGCATAAAACGGATTTGGGAAAAAAAATAATACTGATTTCATAGGGCCCTAAACATGTCATTTTTGTTATATAATTTTATTTAACCATTAAAATGAATTAAAAAAATATATCCCAGACGTGATAATCTGGCCTCTGTATTCCAGGAATCATGTTAAAGAGGGATGAGACCTCCGTAACCATGACCATGTTTATGTTTGATGATGATGTTTTTTAATCTCCGGTTAATGTCTTTTTTTCTAGGCACATTGGGCATGTAGGATGGGATCCCAACACAGGCTTTGATGTGAGTAAATGCAAACATGCAGTAGCGGAAATAATGCGAAACGCGTAAAGCCGTGATGTTCGGTGATGCATGCATGTCATCTTAAGATGCAGTTGTTTACACAATTTCATCATGGATCAGAGGTCATGGTGGGATGTGATTCACAAATGTAAGTCACCTCTTACACAATGTGATTGCAGGGGGTGTATCTTCATAATCCAAAGCAATCATTCTCTCAAAAATCAAGGATCATATTTCAGTGTGTATTAGATCTGTGTGCTCTAGTTTTTAATTTTAACTCCCCTGAATGAGAGCTTACATAAAGGGAATTTATTCAGGGTTATGGTGTGATTGGTGGACTATCTGCAGGAGTGCAGGGAAGTTTTTCATTATCAGAGGAAAGAAATATTAACATTAAACAGCGCATTCGTCTGTTTCTGTGCTTGAGGAATTTGCTGAAATATTGTGGCCCCCCGAAGTACATGGACTCTTAATGGATCACATTGCGTTAAATAACAAATGAGCAAACAGAGTCATATTTATTTTAAAGGGGACATATTATGCGCCTTTTCACAAGATGTAATCTAAATCTCTGGTGTCCCCAGAATGTGTCTGTGAAGTTTCAGCTCAAAATACCCCCCAGATCATTTATTATAGCTTGTCAAATTTGCCGCTATTTGGGTGTGAGCAAAAACACGTCGTTTTTGTGTGTGTCCCTTTAAATGCAAATGAGCTGCTGCTCCCCGCCCCCCTTCCAGAATAGGGCGGATCCTTTACACGAGCTTCAGATACTCCATCAACAACAAAACAGGCGAATCTCACTCAGCCAAAATGTCAGAAACAACCAGTTGTGGAGCAGCCTTACATGTTTGAACCGGAGTCAACACAGATGAGAGACTCAGGAAGAGGTTGACACTTTTAGACACACCTGGACGTTTCTGAATGGTTAGTGGATACATTTATTTAACGTTAGTTGTTGTGGAGTCAACTCATCGACTAGCATGTACCGTCATGTTAGTCTATAAACTGTTGTATAGGTGCTTGTGTGGGAACGTAAAAAGTCTGTCACCTGAGTATACAATAAATGTGCGTTTATGAATTACGCAGATGGTGAGCTTTTTCGGGATAAAACGAACAACGTTAGCTCTAGTCTCTGTGAATACAGTCAGAGACTATGGTAACTTTAGCCATATGAGCCGTACAGCATTCTAGAAAGCTCATTCAGAAAGGAAATTTGCAAACATTCACAGAATATGAAGTGTCATCCTTACTTGGAAGTTATGAAGTTAGAGCACAAAGCGTTGGTATTGACCCGTCCTTCAGAAACAACTTTTCCGCAAATCCAGCGTTGTCCTGACCCTCATTGGTGAAGCAGTCATGCGTACAATGATGTGTGCAAATATATAACATTTTACCGACATACTTCGGCACATTTCCTTCAAAAATGAAATTCAACCACGGTGTCCTCAGAGGCTCGGATGCCGGGAGTCTATGGAGACAACAACAGAACATTTGTAATGTTTTTTGGCGCAGACATTGTAATACTCTAGTGCTGATACAGCGAGTAAACAGAAATGGCGTCTCTGTGCTTCTCACTCAGGGGTGTGTCTATGCTAAAAGGGCCAATCATCAACAGTCATGGGCGGGGCTTCCCTACTCTTACGTAGGAGTTGGGGGAAATATGAAACAGCGCATTATGAGAGATTGATAATGATTGATGGGGATTATAAAAAAAGTATTGGGTGGATTTTTACCATTATAGGCTGGTTTACACACACTGTGGGGACACCTTATAATACACCTTATAATAATAGGTCCCCTTTAAAAGAAGATTGCACAAGCACATTTTTCGAGCAAAACTTTTCACAAAAAGTGAATTTTAGTGTAGATGTACTGTTCAAAATGAAGACTGGTTACTAGAATACCACCATTCAAAAATGTTTTTAGGGATACACCGATTATGAAAGTTTTGGCTGATATAATTCTTTATTTTTGATAGCCGATAACCGATATATTAGCCGATAAATCAAAATCCAATTCTTGTAATGTAATTTTTTGAGAGCCTGATAACAAAAACAAAAGTCTCCCCATTAAAAGCCATGCACACAATTATAATGTTCTCTTTATAATTTTATGTAGCTGATATGACAGACATGTTGCACTGAACTGTATTTTCCTTTTTTGAATTGATTCCAATCATATTTCAAGCAATTCAAAACCATCATGACGAACAGTGAAAAAAAGGAAATAATCCATTATTTATCGGCTTTAATATATCGGATATCAAATTAGTGATAGTTAATAGTGATAACATTTAAAAATGAACATATATCAGTTGAACATATATAATGTTTTTGAGTCCAAGGCTGCATTTATTTGATCAAATATACAGTAAAAATTGTGTAATATTACAATTTAAAATGACTCTTTTCCATGTGAATATTTTGTAAGCTGTAATTTATATCCTGTGATCAAAGCTGCATTTTCAGCATCATTACTCCAGTCTTCAATGTCAGAAGTATTTGTGTCAATGTGAGAAGTATTTTAATTAGATGTGATTTGACGGTTCACTCCTTTTCTTTCCTCAGTTGAATAACCTGGACCCGGACCTGAAGCACCTGTTTGACATGTGTGGCATTTCTGAGGCCGAGCTCAAAGACAAAGAGACGTCCAAGGTCATCTACGACTTCATTGAGAAGAAAGGAGGAGTAGAGGCTGTAAAAGATGAACTTCGACGGCAAGGTGAGTCCAAGAGTTTGGCTGTAGCTACCAAGGTTGTGATATTAGAAGCCAAAATGATGGTATGTTGTGCTATAATAGAGTAATATCTAAATAATTTGTCCTTCAGGACCCCCGAGGTGGTGTGGTAGGTTACTTTCGCCTTTTGCATGAGTCTGCAGTGATAAGAAGAGAACCATTTTTTTGCAGTGGCCCAATCAGAAGGCTTGCATCCAAACTAATGTTACTATAAGACTTATGTGGGCTGATGATGTGTGTGTATCTAGAAAGTACTTTTAGTTCCTCTAGATCCAGAGTTGGAGTCAAGACCTTAAGACAAAATAAAACTAGACCTCCAAATTTGGGGTGTGCGATATATATCGTCTAAGATAATATGATGTGAGATCTGACATTATCAAGTATGTCCCTCACTTTACAAAAACACACCTAGAGAGCGCACGCATACACTACGTGATGCATTTATAATGCCCTCAATATTCAAGATAAGGGGCAAAAACACCTCTGTATGTCTTTTATTTATTTATATCGTTTAATATAGTTAATAAATATCACACAAAGAGTATCGTTTTGTCTCCAAATATCAGCGTGATTACAAATGTGATATTGATTTTATACAACAGTTCAATGAACAAGAAGTTAATATTAAGTTACTTACATTTTTAGACACAATATTGCCTGTTTTTGCTCCATTTCGCTAACGAAAGTAGTTCCAAACAAAGCCACAGGACTATTTTGCGTCTCTAAGTAACACACGACGGAGTTTCTTTTCTGAATGAATGAATCGGTTGAATGAATGATTCAATGACTCACTCATAAAGACAGTTGCTGTGGCCGAAATCGAATACTTTCCTACTATATAGTATGTGAAAAACAGTACGCCAACAGAGTAGTATGTCCGAATTCATAGTATTCGAAAAACAGTAGGCGAAAAGTACCGGATGACCTACTACTTCTGGCGAGATTCTGAAGTGTGCATTCGATGGACACTTTACTATGATTGATGAATGAAAGTGAAGGGATGCAACTGACGCTGGTAGGTCATGTGATAATTACAACATGGCAGATGCAGTACGTCCGGATTACATTCATACTACACGCATTCATACTATATAGAACGTACTTTTTTTTTAATGGTCACGAAGTAAGTTCAAATTCAGATGTAGTACCTACTCACATAGTACGCGATTTCGGAGGCAGCTAGTCAAGTGCTTTGTTCCTGAATGAATCAACTTTTTGAATGAATCGGTTTAATGAATGATTCAATGACACATTTTTTTAAATAATTTAAAATATCAATATTCAACGTTTTATGTTTAAAACATTATTTCTGCATTTGTAACTGCAGGTTAAATGCATTCATGTCCTTCTGAGCTGCATTAAACAGTCGGTGTAAATGCATCTAAATGCCACTTTAGATGCAGATTCTCTGTTTCCTTTACAGTGGAAAGATGAATTTTCTTGATACTGATTTATTTCATTTGTAACAGTCCTATTGTGTCTTATTATTAGGGGCCAAGCACCAGATGTGCGTAGGCACCTATTGTATCCGTTGGCGTTCTTATTATTCTAGAACTGCTTGCAGGAAAGTTATGAAATTTGGCACGAAGATAAAGGACGATCTGAACTGTCATCATAGCAAATTTGGAGTCTCTAACTCAATCCCTTTAGCGCCACTAACTGTCTAAATTTGCACTTACGTTTGTGCTAATAACTTTTGAACCGTAAGGGTTAGAAACAACAAAATTTCTCTGATTCTGTGGCTCAAGACAATTTGATTGCAGCCTATGACGTCATTTTTGGTAGTGCCAATTTTCCCGCTAAAAGAAAACTTTTTCGAACTCCTCGTAGACGCTTTTATCCGATTTGCACAAAATTTAACCAGATCTTCAGACAATGCCAACAAAAAGTTATAGAATTTAAGTTGATTCATGAAAGTGTTTTCGAATAACGCGCAAACAAATTTTATGTAGCGCTTGCGAAAATAGACATAAGACTGTATCGCCGCAACGCTTTATCGTATTCTGACCAAACTTGGTACAGATCGTCACAAGCATGACCTGAGGCAACATGCTGCATTTCGGCACAGCGCCACCTACTGGTCCAGAGATACGAAATTTTTGCTTATAACTTCTGAACAGTTTGCCCAAAAATAATAAAAGTTTCCTATATCGGCCATTTTGGGCGTTGGCCATTTTTGAATTTTGTAGTAAAATGTTGAATTTCATAAACGCATTAGCGTATCGTTACGAAACTCGGTATGGGTCATCGGCACGATGCCCTGAAGGAGCCTGAGAAGTTTTGAGCCAGCGCCACCTAATAAAATCAAATATTCACATGCTTATAACTTTTAGATTTGGACTTATTCCTGAATCCTTATCGAGTCCAATGATACCAAACATGCTAGGTTTGGTATGGTTTGTTCAATGTTGTGATTTTACCATTTAAACAACTTTGGCGAATATCTTTGAAACTGCTAGTCCGATCGAGACGAAACCACCGCAGGAAAATTGGAATCACAGCGGGTTGACTAAAAGCTAATGGGCAAATGTCAAAATTTTGATAGTAAGTGGCAAAAAAATGCAAAGTCAGGTGTGGGTTATTTTTTTATATGCTCATAAATACAAATGTCTATAACTCCTAAACGAAATGCGATATTTTCACCAGATTTAACACACTTATGTATGGGGGCACTCTGAGGACACACACAAAAAGCGGAGGGACTGCACCACTTGTTGGCGCTATAATTAAACAAAACATGAAATTGGCTCTATACAACTCAATGCATTTATGGGTTTTCAACCTTTTTGCTTAAAATTGTCTCTAAATGTCTTTACTCATTTTTGCAGTTGGTCTGCTGCTAGCTTCCTTGTTTGCTTCTGTTGTGCTTGGCCCAATAATTGCTGCTTGCCGCTATATTTCTAATGCATACACAAAAGATGATGCATACATTTAATTAGGTTAGAAAAATGTCTCTATAAAGGTAAAAATGCCTGTAAAAGGTCAAAATCATTTGAAACTTATTGGAAAAGATGATTTGTGTCACTGCTGTAAACTGATTACCGCACAGAATATGAAGAATATCAAAAGCTTTAGAAATCAGCTGTCAACGGCAGTCCTAAAACTGCCAAGGTACACAATAAACACATTCAACAAAATATCGTCTAACTATCGTTATCGATAAAATCCCAGAAAATAAATATATATTTTTTTTGTCAATATCGCACACCCCTACTCCAAATTCCCAGATCCGCATCAAGCCCTGTTGGTTCAAGAAACGGGCTGAAATAAAGGACTCCAGCTGTGGTCCATGTGTTTGTCTTCTGTCATACTCGCTGCTCACAGCTGAAAGCGCTTCTGTCCAACTTATTTTTCTGAGTCAGCATTTGTATTAGCACCGGGTTGCCGGAATAAGTTCAGCTGTGAGCCGGGATGAACACACTGCATCCTACGGGAATGATGCTTCAGCTGCTTTTCCCATTTTAAGAACCTTGGAGTGAAATTTCTATTTCTACAGTGGGGAGAACAAGTATTTGATACACTGCCGATTTTGCAGGTTTTCCCACTTACAAAGCATGTAGAAGTCTGTAATTTTTATCATAGGTACACTTCAACTGTGAGTGACGGAATCTAAAACAAAAATCCAGAAAATCACATTGTATGATTTTTAAGTAATTAATTTGCATTTTATTGCATGCCATAAGTATTTGATACATCAGAAAAGCAGAACTTAATATTTGGTACAGAAACCTTTGTTTGCAATTACAGAGATCATACGTTTCCTGTAGTTCTTGACCAGGTTTGCACACACTGCAGCAGGGATTTTGGCCCACTCCTCCATACAGACCTTCTCCAGATCCTTCAGGTTTCGGGGCTGTCGCTGGGCTATACGGACTTTCAGCTCCCTCCAAAGATTTTCTATTGGGTTCAGGTCTGGAGACTGGCTAGGCCACTCCAGGACCTTGAGATGCTTCTTACGGAGCCACTCCTTAGTTGCCCTGGCTGTGTGTTTCGGGTCGTTGTCATGCTGGAAGACCCAGCCACGACCCATCTTCAATGCTCTTACTGAGGGAAGGAGGTTGTTGGCCAAGATCTCGCGATACATGGCCTCATCCATCCTCCCCTCAATACGGTGCAGTCGTCCTGTCCCCTTTGCAGAAAAGCATCCCCAAAGAATGATGTTTCCACCTCCATGCTTCACGGTTGGGATGGTGTTCTTGGGGTTGTACTCATCCTTCTTCCTCCAAACACGGCGAGTGGAGTTTAGGCCAAAAAGCTCTATTTTTGTCTCATCAGACCACATGACCTTCTCCCATTCCTCCTCTGGATCATCCAGATGGTCATTGGCAAACTTCAGACGGGCCTGGACATGCGCTGGCTTGAGCAGGGGGACCTTGCGTGCGCTGCAGGATTTTAATCCATGACGGCGTAGTGTGTTACTAATGGTTTTCTTTGAGACTGTGGTCCGAGCTCTCTTCAGGTCATTGACCAGGTCCTGCTGTGTAGTTCTGGGCTGATCCCTCACCTTCCTCATGATCATTGATGCCCCACGAGGTGAGATCTTGCATGGTGCCCCAGACCGAGGGAGATTGACCGTCATCTTGAACTTCTTCCATTTTCTAATAATTGTGCCAACAGTTGTTGCCTTCTCACCAAGCTGCTTGCCTATTGTCCTGTAGCCCATCCCAGCCTTGTGCAGGTCTACAATTTTATCCCTGATGTCCTTACACAGCTCTCTGGTCTTGGCCATTGTGGAGAGGTTGGAGTCTGTTTGATTGAGTGTGTGGACAGGTGTCTTTTATACAGGTAACGAGTTCAAACAGGCGCAGTTAATACAGGTAATGAGTGGAGAACAGGAGGGCTTCTTTAAGAAAAACTAACAGGTCTGTGAGAGCCGGAATTCTTACTGGTTGATAGGTGATCAAATACTTATGTCATGCAATAAAATGCAAATTAATTATTTAAAAATCATACAATGTGATTTTCTGGATTTTTGTTTTAGATTCTGTCTCTCACAGTTGAAGTGTACCTATGATAAAAATAGACCTCTACATGCTTTGTAAGTAGGAAAACCTGCAAAATCGGCAGTGTATCAAATACTTGTTCTCCCCACTGTATGTTGGGTTTGACTTTAAAGTGGTTGCCTGCGTTATCGAGTCGTTGGACAAGGATATCGGATGTTATTTGTTTGTGGGCAGTATGAGCAAAATATTATATCACCGTAATGGAATACACAGTTTAAAAGAGTCCGTAAGAGTTTTTTTAAAGAAATTAATACTTTTATTTAGCATGGATGCATTAAATTGATCAAAAGTGACAGTAAAGACATTTATAATGGATTGATTTCTATTTCAGATAAATGTTTCTTTTGAACTTTCTGTTCATCAAAGAATCCTGAAAAATGTATCATGGATTATACAACAATATTAAGATGTTTTCAACACTAATAATCATACATGTTTCTTGATCATCAAATCATCATATTAGAATGATTTCTGAAGGATCATGTGACACTGAAGACTGGAGTAATGATGATAAATTCAGCTTTGATCACAGGAATAAATTACATTTTACAATATATTCACATAGAAAACAGTTATTTTAGATTGTAATAATATTTCACATTATTAGTCTTTTTACCGCATTTTTAAACCAATAAATGCAGCCTTAGTGAACATGACATTTATTTATTTATTTATTTATTTTTTATTGATATGTAACACAAGAATGGTTTATCTGTTTAATAGCTATGTATTACTGCCTATTTTTGGAAGGAAACCAGATGATAAAATCATTCATTACCCATCAGTTATCCTCACATTAAAACCCTTAAAAACAGTCAAACACTCTTCCAGAACGTATCATATCGTATCTTACGTATCTACAGCTCTTAATAGCAGCATGCTTAATACCACCTTAAAGGCACAATATGTAAGATTTTGGGATTTAAAATATTCAAAAACCACTAGAACAGTGTTATATATTTTGTTGACTTGTGTACTTACTGTTTCCAAGAATGTTTAAATCCAAAGAAAATGGCAATTTAAACCAGGACTATCAATGACATCATCCCCGCATTACCCTAGATTTTATTTTGTAGAAACCATGGAAACACCAAAGACACTTTAATATATGATGTGTTTTATTAGACAGGTGAGCAACTGTTTGGATCATTCATGGACAGAAAACTAATCATTGTTATCCAGCTCAACACAGTTAGTCTTATTGTTTAAATCTGGTGTTCTTGATTTACCGCAAGTACCATGTTTTACCATGCCTAATATGGATCTAGCTCACTGCAGTGTGAACAAGTGTCTCGTAGTAGCGCCGAGTGAACGCACAGAGTCGCATTATAACATAACTTTAACACACTCAAATGTGTGTAATATGATAAAACAGCGCTGCGTTACCCCACACATACACGAGCGGAAGAAGCAGAATCGCTCGTCTGCGGCAGAATAAAAGCCCCGCCAAATCAAGGCATCAAGACACGCCTTTGTTTTGAATAAGCGACATCTAGCGGCGAAAAATTACATATTGTGGCTTTAACGGAAATAGAATGTTAGTTTTTTTTTTTTTAGGTTTGTAGAACGTTATTTTACCATTCCCATAACCTTCTGTGTTTGCTGGGTTCAGATTCTAAATTCTGTGATTCTAAAGATTCTCAGATTCTAAATTCCGCGTTGCTCGGCAACTGTAAACAACAGCTCTTAATAGCAGCATGCTTAATAACACCACCTCAATACCAACTTTATCCTCATCTTGACATGCTAGTTTTTTTACATTAATCCATGTTTCTTTGTTGCTCTCAACTTACTGGTATGTTAACATTTACCGTAATGTATTTCTCCAGCACCTCCACCTCCACCATCCAGAGGAGGAATGCCACCTCCTCCACCTCCCCATCTCTCTGGCCCTCCTCCCCCACCCCCCTCCAGAGGCCGAGGAGCGCCGCCTCCACCGCCACCGTCCAGAGCACCCACCGCCGCCCCACCTCCACCTCCACCCTCCCGGCCAGGTATGGCCGCACCACCTCCTCCCCCCAGCAGAGGGCACGGGGCAGCTCCTCCCCCACCTCCACCATCCCAACCTGCCTCCCAGTCTCCACCGGCCCCTCCACCTCCTCCTCCATCTTCAATGGGTGGGGCTCCACCCCCGCCACCGCCTCCTCCGGGACCCCCTCCTCCCGCGCCGCCTCCGCTAACGGAAGTAAATTCAGGGGAGCTGCCCGGGGGTAAATCTGCACTCCTGGACCAAATTCGAGAAGGGGCACAGCTGAAGAAGGTGGAACCAAACAGCAAGCCGGCCGTGTCCAGTGGCGGCCGCGGCGCACTCTTAGACCAAATACGACATGGCATTCAACTTAAAAATGTGAGTAGAGCGGCGAAGAACCAATGAGAAAAGAAAAAAACAAATATTTGGGGTCAGTAAGAATTATTTTTTTTTTTTTTTTTTTTTTTTTTTTTTTAAAGAATAATTTCAAATAAATGCTGTTTTTTTGAACTTTCTATTCATCAAAGATATGAGTATGAAGCAGCACAGCTGTTTTTAACATTGATAATAATCATAAATGTTTCCCGAGCAGCAAATCATCATATCAGAATGATTTCTGAGGGATCATGTGACACTGAAGACTGGGGTAATGATGATAAATTCAGCTTTGATCACAGGAATAAATTACACTTTACTATATATTCACATAGAAAACACATAGAAAACATTAAATTGAAATATTTCACATTATTGCCATTTTTACTGTATTTTTTTATATAGTTTGTCTTTCATTTCAAACACATTTAGCACAATTTTCTCAATTATTCCTTATTACTTTCTACTTTATTTTTTTTGTGCACATTTAGAACAATAACCAATGATTAGATAGTTAGACACTTTTACATATAAAAAAAAATTACAAAAAAAGAAATATTTACATTTTATAATAAAAAAATTAACATTCACATATGTATCTCTAACTCTTATAATGACCCATAATTCCTAATAAGTAATAATAATATTAAATAAGTAAATAAATAAGTAAATTAAAATAAAAAGAGTAATTCATGTAATATGTATTCCTTTATTTTATATTATATGTGACCCTGGACCACAAAACCAGTCATAAGGGTACATTTTTTGAAATTGAGATTTATACATCATCTGAAAGCTGAATAAATAAGTTTTCCATTGATGTATGGTTTGTTAGGATACAACTATTTGAAAATCTGGAATCTGAGGGTGCAAAAAAATCTAAATATTGAGAAAATCGCCTTTAAAGTTGTCCAAATGAAGTCCTTAGCAATGCATATTACTACTAATAATACATTATTTGATATATTTACAGTAGGACATTTACAAAATATCTATAATAATAATGATAATTTTGACCCATAAAATGTATTGTTGGCTATTGCCACAAATAAACTCGTGCGACTTATGACAGGTTTTGTGCTCCAGGGTCACATATTATTTGATTTTTAGAGGTGCCTATATCTTTTTTTAAAACGTATACTTTTGCTCTTGATTTCATATGTTATCCTCTCCATAGAGTGTGCTTTAGAAACTAGATCTAACCAATCTTTTAAAACTGGGGATTCTTTCCATCTCCAAAATGTTGTTATTGCTTTAAAAGCCGTCATTCTCCGATTCCTCTTTGGAGAAGCGTTCAGTCTTTCCACTCACATCTAAATAGTGAATCCGCCATGGTGCGAGCACAACTGGCTTTTAAAGGGAAAGGGAGATGAGACTCTGATTGGTTTATTGCACGTTACGCCCAAAACACACCCATGACTCATTAAGAGACTAGGGACAACCCTTTTGGACCATGTGCCTGGTGCGCCGACCGTCATTAAACTAGCAAAAGTGGATTCGGACACGCCGTAAGTGCACCTGCACCATGAGCTCAGATCGTTAAAATAGGGCCTTCAAGTCTCTTTATTAATTTATGAACTGGTTCTATTTCATCAATTAATCAAAGATTTGTATTTCCAAACCAAATTGCTTGTTGTTGTTTTTTGCACTAGTCCATCATCAGAACTGCATGACATTCTGGTTGAACAAAAACATTCTGATCATGTGACCTTTTCAGGTACCGGACGCTAACGAATCGGCTTCGCCCACTGCCGCCCCCTCAGCTGGGATCGTGGGGGCGCTGATGGAGGTCATGCAGAAGAGGAGCAAAGCAATCCACTCTTCAGGTGTGTGGTGACTGAGCTTTATGACCATTACAATCACTCATTCAGCTTTGTCTTACACTAGAAAACTTAACATGCTATCCATGGTTTTGTAGATGAAGACGAGGATGATGATGACGATGAAGATTTTGAGGATGATGATGAGTGGGATGACTGATGACCAGGGCTGCCCAAAACAAATAAGACACTACATTGCTCTTGTCTTTCTAAATCTTATAAAATTGTAATGTAAATGGATGACCGATTTGCTGTACATTTTCCTTTTTGTTGCCTTTATGCTTTTTTTTTTTTTTTTTTATTAATCTGTGCAATACCTCATTTAATCTGTAAAGGTTTGTCATGTATCTCCTGTAAAGTTTTCATTTCCCCCCTCCTGGATTAACGTGCAATTTTACATCAAGTTTCTTGATTTGTAGAGTTGAATGTTTTTGGGTCTTTTTTGTTTTGTTTTGGGGTTTTTTTTTTTTTCTTCATCATTCGTCGAAGGGACGTCGACTCTAGGGAACAAGATGAGCGAGACTTTAATGTTGATATTGTGAAGCAAGAACACTATTTTCATACTTTTCTCTTAACGTACCTTACCTTTTCTTATTCAGAACGTAGTTTAGCACTATTATTTTCTTAACTACAAAAAAAGCATATTTAGCCCCATTTGCTAATTTGTAAATTTGCTCAGAGTTTGAGTCGGTTTATATTTTTGCACGATTACGTTAATTGTGGGGATACAGCGCAATACGACGGTTATGTTTACACTTCGTGTGCTATAGCTACTATGTCAGGACTCTCCTTAACATTAGATGTGAGAAACACTACAGTTATTATAAAATATCCTGCTAGTTTGCATTTTACTGGCATTACAACAAATCTCACAGGCATGCGTTTAGTTTTTTTTCCTGTTGGTCGGATACGGTTCATGTTGGAATTTAATGTGTGCCATTTAAAAAAAAATCGAACACACCTGAAACGGACGGTTCGTACGTTCTCAATGTTTCACTAATAACGCACTGTGATGCTGTACTAACTCAAAGAGAGGCTCTGGCTCGCTTGACGTCCGCAGTCGCTCGTATCATATAGTTACGCTGTTTTTAACAGCGTTACAGGGCAATTAAAGTATCTTTTCCAGTTTTTATCCTTTGTTGAAACAGGATTGCTTTGCATCGAGACTTGAAACCTTTGAAATGAGGTTGAAAAAGAATTATTAAAATTGTACACTCAAATAAATGTTAATATTTACAGAACCTTTGTGTATTTGGTGGTTTTTATTCATTTCACTTATACAGTAAATGTGACTAAAATCCTGTTTCCAAGTGAATTTAAAAATCACAAAATCCTGGAACATTATGATTATTTTTCTAAACCCACAGCCTGATTGGTGTTTCTGGGGTTTAGCCAGATGATTGCATATGACATTTTGTTTTGTTCTTTTTTTTTTTTATCGCAGACAATAAGCATCCAAATCAACTGAATGATTTCGGTCATACAAAATGATATTGCTTTAGCTCATAATGGGTTAGATCATTGCCATGTGTGTTTTTTCCCAGAGGATTTTAGCAGGTGCAAATGTCAGTTCCCGTAAGTTTACCTGCAAATTGTTTAATGCTGACTTGAATTGGAATGAAACGGTTTAATTTCTGTTCTTCCTTTATAACCTGTTCAGCAGCTTTTAATATTTTTCCTGTGGTCTCCCTGTCATTAAATGTCTATTGCATGCTGTGATTATGTATGGAAATAATGTTGTAAGGTGATTTAAAACCTTAAAGGCTTAGTTCATATGAATTGAGCGGTTTAGTCCAAATTTTCTGAAGAGAGACGATCGCTTTATATGATGAGCAGATTGAATTTAGGCTTTTATTCACATTTAAACAGAACATAAACAGAAGCTCAAACGAGCTGCGTAACACGAGAATGAACCTCATTGGTTCTTGAGGAAGCTCAAACGTGCTGCGGAACACGAGAATGAACCTCATTGGTTCTTGAGGAAGCTCAAACGAGCTGCGTAACACGAGAATGAACCTCATTGGTTCTTGAGGAAGCTCAAACGTGCTGCGTAACACGAGAATGAACCTCATTGGTTCTCGCTGAAGCTCAAACGTGCTGCGTAACACAAGAATGAACCTCATTGGTTCTCGCTGAAGCTCAAACGTGCTGCATAACACGAGAATGAACCTCACTGGTTCTTGAGGAAGCTCAAACGTGCTGCGTAACACGAGAATTAACCTCATTGGTTCTCGCTGAAGCTCAAACGTGCTGCGTAACACGAGAATGAACCTCATTGGTTCTTGCGGAAGCTCAAACGTGCTGCGGAACATGAGAATGAACCTCATTGGTTCTCGCTGAAGCTCAAACGTGCTGCGTAACACGAGAATGAACCTCATTGGTTCTTGAGGAAGCTCAAACGAGCTGCGTAACACGAGAATGAACCTCATTGGTTCTCGCTGAAGCTCAAACGTGCTGCGTAACACGAGAATGAACCTCATTGGTTCTCGCTGAAGCTCAAACGTGCTGCGTAACACGAGAATGAACATCATTGGTTCTCGCTGAAGCTCAAACGTGCTGCGTAACACGGGAATGAGCCTCATTGGTTCTTGCGGAAGCTCAAACGTGCTGCGTAACACGAGAATGAACCTCATTGGTTCTCGCTGAAGCTCAAACGTGCTGCGTAACACGAGAATGAACCTCATTGGTTCTCGCTAAAGCTCAAACGTGCTGCGTAACACGAGAATGAACCTCATTGGTTCTCGCTAAAGCTCAAACGTGCTGCGTAACACGAGAATGAACCTCATTGGTTCTCGCTAAAGCTCAAACGTGCTGCGTAACACGGGAATGAGCCTCATTGGTTCTCGCTAAAGCTCAAACGTGCTGCGTAACACGGGAATGAGCCTCATTGGTTCTTGAGGAACCTCAAACGAGCTGCGTAACACGAGAATGAACATCATTGGTTCTTGCGGAAGCTCAAACGTGCTGCGTAACACGAGAATGAACCTCATTGGTTCTCGCTAAAGCTCAAACGTGCTGCGTAACACGAGAATGAACCTCATTGGTTCTCGCTAAAGCTCAAACGTGCTGCGTAACACGGGAATGAGCCTCATTGGTTCTCGCTAAAGCTCAAACGTGCTGCGTAACACGGGAATGAGCCTCATTGGTTCTTGAGGAACCTCAAACGAGCTGCGTAACACGAGAATGAACATCATTGGTTCTCGCTGAAGCTCAAACGTGCTGCGTAAAACGAGAATGAACCTCATTGGTTCTCGCTGAAGCTCAAACGTGCTGCGTAACACGAGAATGAACCTCATTGGTTCTCGCTGAAGCTCAAACGTGCTATGTAACACAAGAATGAACCTCACTGGTTCATGCTGAAGCTCAAACGTGCTGCGTAACACGAGAATGATCCTCATTGGTTCTTGATGAAGCTCAAACGTGCTGCGTAACACGAGAATGAACCTCATTGGTTCTTGAGGAACCTCAAACGTGCTGCGTGACACGAGAATGAACCTCATTGGTTCTCGCTGAAGCTCAAACGTGCTGCGTAACACGAGAATGAACCTCATTGGTTCTCGCTGAAGCTCGTGCTGCGTAACACGAGAATGAACCTCATTGGTGCTCGCTGAAGCTCGTGCTGCGTAACACGAGAATGAACCTCATTGGTTCTCGCTGAAGCTCAAACGTGCTGCGTAACACGGGAATGAACCTCATTGGTTCTCGCTGAAGCTCAAACGTGCTGCGTAACACGAGAATGAACCTCATTGGTTCTTGCGGAAGCTCAAACGTGCTGCGGAACACGAGAATGAACCTCATTGGTTCTCGCTGAAGCTCAAACGTGCTGCGTAACACGAGAATGAACCTCATTGGTTCTTGAGGAAGCTCAAACGAGCTGCGTAACACGAGAATGAACCTCATTGGTTCTCGCTGAAGCTCAAACGTGCTGCGTAACACGGGAATGAGCCTCATTGGTTCTTGCGGAAGCTCAAACGTGCTGCGTAACACGAGAATGAACCTCATTGGTTCTCGCTGAAGCTCAAACGTGCTGCGTAACACGAGAATGAACCTCATTGGTTCTCGCTGAAGCTCAAACGTGCTGCGTAACACGAGAATGAACATCATTGGTTCTCGCTGAAGCTCAAACGTGCTGCGTAACACGAGAATGAACCTCATTGGTTCTCGCTGAAGCTCAAACGTGCTGCGTAACACAAGAATGAACCTCATTGGTTCTCGCTAAAGCTCAAACGTGCTGCGTAACACGAGAATGAACCTCATTGGTTCTTGAGGAACCTCAAACGTGCTGCGTAACACGAGAATGAACATCATTGGTTCTCGCGGAAGCTCAAACGTGCTGCGTAACACGAGAATGAACCTCATTGGTTCTTGAGGAACCTCAAACGTGCTGCGTAACACGAGAATGAACTTCATTGGTTCTCGCTGAAGCTCAAACGTGCTGCGTAACACAAGAATTAACCTCATTGGTTCTCGCTGAAGCTCAAACGTGCTGCGTAACACGAGAATGAACCTCATTGGTTCTTGAGGAAGCTCAAACGTGCTGCGTAACACGAGAATGAACCTCATTGGTTCTCGCTGAAGCTCAA
The DNA here is from genome assembly GCA_039654105.1 of Coreius guichenoti. Taxonomy (NCBI): domain Eukaryota; kingdom Metazoa; phylum Chordata; class Actinopteri; order Cypriniformes; family Gobionidae; genus Coreius; species Coreius guichenoti. The sequence goes on along the minus strand of CM077182.1, from coordinate 2,197,102 downwards.
ACGTGCTGCGTAACACGAGAATGAACCTCATTGGTTCTCGCTAAAGCTCAAACGTGCTGCGTAACACGAGAATGAACCTCATTGGTTCTCGCTAAAGCTCAAACGTGCTGCGTAACACGAGAATGAACCTCATTGGTTCTCGCTAAAGCTCAAACGTGCTGCGTAACACGGGAATGAGCCTCATTGGTTCTCGCTAAAGCTCAAACGTGCTGCGTAACACGGGAATGAGCCTCATTGGTTCTTGAGGAACCTCAAACGAGCTGCGTAACACGAGAATGAACATCATTGGTTCTTGCGGAAGCTCAAACGTGCTGCGTAACACGAGAATGAACCTCATTGGTTCTCGCTGAAGCTCAAACGTGCTGCGTAAAACGAGAATGAACCTCATTGGTTCTCGCTGAAGCTCAAACGTGCTGCGTAACACGAGAATGAACCTCATTGGTTCTCGCTGAAGCTCAAACGTGCTATGTAACACAAGAATGAACCTCACTGGTTCATGCTGAAGCTCAAACGTGCTGCGTAACACGAGAATGATCCTCATTGGTTCTTGATGAAGCTCAAACGTGCTGCGTAACACGAGAATGAACCTCATTGGTTCTTGAGGAACCTCAAACGTGCTGCGTGACACGAGAATGAACCTCATTGGTTCTCGCTGAAGCTCAAACGTGCTGCGTAACACGAGAATGAACCTCATTGGTTCTCGCTGAAGCTCGTGCTGCGTAACACGAGAATGAACCTCATTGGTGCTCGCTGAAGCTCGTGCTGCGTAACACGAGAATGAACCTCATTGGTTCTCGCTGAAGCTCAAACGTGCTGCGTAACACGGGAATGAACCTCATTGGTTCTCGCTGAAGCTCAAACGTGCTGCGTAACACGAGAATGAACCTCATTGGTTCTTGCGGAAGCTCAAACGTGCTGCGGAACACGAGAATGAACCTCATTGGTTCTCGCTGAAGCTCAAACGTGCTGCGTAACACGAGAATGAACCTCATTGGTTCTTGAGGAAGCTCAAACGAGCTGCGTAACACGAGAATGAACCTCATTGGTTCTCGCTGAAGCTCAAACGTGCTGCGTAACACGGGAATGAGCCTCATTGGTTCTTGCGGAAGCTCAAACGTGCTGCGTAACACGAGAATGAACCTCATTGGTTCTCGCTGAAGCTCAAACGTGCTGCGTAACACGAGAATGAACCTCATTGGTTCTCGCTGAAGCTCAAACGTGCTGCGTAACACGAGAATGAACATCATTGGTTCTCGCTGAAGCTCAAACGTGCTGCGTAACACGAGAATGAACCTCATTGGTTCTCGCTGAAGCTCAAACGTGCTGCGTAACACAAGAATGAACCTCATTGGTTCTCGCTAAAGCTCAAACGTGCTGCGTAACACGAGAATGAACCTCATTGGTTCTTGAGGAACCTCAAACGTGCTGCGTAACACGAGAATGAACATCATTGGTTCTCGCGGAAGCTCAAACGTGCTGCGTAACACGAGAATGAACCTCATTGGTTCTTGAGGAACCTCAAACGTGCTGCGTAACACGAGAATGAACTTCATTGGTTCTCGCTGAAGCTCAAACGTGCTGCGTAACACAAGAATTAACCTCATTGGTTCTCGCTGAAGCTCAAACGTGCTGCGTAACACGAGAATGAACCTCATTGGTTCTTGAGGAAGCTCAAACGTGCTGCGTAACACGGGAATGAACCTCATTGGTTCTCGCTGAAGCTCAAACGTGCTGCGTAACACGAGAATGAACCTCATTGGTTCTTGCGGAAGCTCAAACGTGCTGCGGAACACGAGAATGAACCTCATTGGTTCTCGCTGAAGCTCAAACGTGCTGCGTAACACGAGAATGAACCTCATTGGTTCTCGCTGAAGCTCAAACGCGCTGCGTAACACGAGAATGAACCTCATTGGTTCTCGCTGAAGCTCAAACGTGCTGCGTAACACGAGAATGAACATCATTGGTTCTCGCTGAAGCTCAAACGTGCTGCGTAACACGGGAATGAGCCTCATTGGTTCTTGCGAAAGCTCAAACGTGCTGCGTAACACGAGAATGAACCTCATTGGTTCTCGCTGAAGCTCAAACGTGCTGCGTAACACGAGAATGAACCTCATTGGTTCTCGCTAAAGCTCAAACGTGCTGCGTAACACGAGAATGAACCTCATTGGTTCTCGCTAAAGCTCAAACGTGCTGCGTAACACGAGAATGAACCTCACTGGTTCTCGCTAAAGCTCAAACGTGCTGGGTAACACGGGAATGAGCCTCATTGGTTCTCGCTAAAGCTCAAACGTGCTGCGTAACACGGGAATGAGCCTCATTGGTTCTTGAGGAACCTCAAACGAGCTGCGTAACACGAGAATGAACATCATTGGTTCTTGCGGAAGCTCAAACGTGCTGCGTAACACGAGAATGAACCTCATTGGTTCTGGCTAAAGCTCAAACGTGCTGCGTAACACGGGAATGAGCCTCATTGGTTCTTGAGGAACCTCAAACGAGCTGCGTAACACGAGAATGAACATCATTGGTTCTTGCGGAAGCTCAAACGTGCTGCGTAACACGAGAATGAACCTCATTGGTTCTCGCACGTCAGGCGAACATGCTTGAGCTTCCATTTACCACAACTGATGTTTATATGTGAATAAAAGCCTAAATTCAATCTGTTCATCATATAAAGTGATTAAATCTCTTCAGAAAACTTGGACTAAACGACTCAATTCATATGGATTAGTTTTATGATCTCTCAATTAACTTTTTGAATCGTCAAAGTGGTAGTTGCGTAGGTGTCTATGAAGGGACAGAAATCTCTCAGATTTCATCAAAAAGATCTTCATTTGTGTTCCGAAGATGAACGAAAGTCTTACGGGTTTGGAACAACATCAGGGTGAGGAATTAATGACAGAATTTAAATTTTTGTTTAACCCTTAACTAACCCTTCTTAACGATTCTTCTGTGGCAGAGTTTGTGTCTTTCAGATTCGTTCCTTCGCTGCTGTTCCTGCCGCTGCTGCTAAAAACATTTCTCTGTTCACGGTGAACAGCTGCAGAGTGGATTTAGTCCCAGGGAACTCTTCCAAAATACACAAACATACAGGGTCCGGATTAAGAGACTGATATTCATACAACTAATACTCTCCCATTCCAGCAAGTCATTTTGGCCCTGCGTTTGCTTATGGAAGGCTAATCTTCTGACCTTTGCAACTGTTTTGGTAAGTTCTTCTTAGTAACACACACATTATTTTAATTGACTATTGAATTGATGATTTTTAATCCTTTAAACCAAATCAAATATTTACATTTATACAGACATGAATCATGTTAAAAATCATTAACAAGGCAAAGTCGATTAATTTACAATCACAACAATAGCACAAACACTACGACTAATAGTAATAAAAAAATGAATACAGTGCAAATATCCAGGTCATTCTCAATACAGAAAACCTGTTATTTTAAACATTAAACATGCCCCTGTTGTGGTCAAGAATACAGAATTTGTCTGTTGTGCCATTGTCTTGAAACATTTTAACGCAAACTCGCATAAACCCTTGCAATTGTTCCGACGGTCGGTGTGATTCTGAGAAAAGCACACAGTGTCTGTATTCGCAGATGATGCTCAGGAGGCCTTTAAACCTGCTTTCCTGCAGGCCTGGTTACCGAAGATGCTGAGGAACCTCCACCTGCGAAGAATTAAAAGGTCAGATCCCTCCATTTTGCCTAGTTTAACTACATTTCTTCACAGCACAGATAGATGTACCATGACCTTATTTATATGCAATCAATAATGAAACCAAGACAAGCAGTCTATTTTTGTTTACTTATATAATATTATAACTGTCAACTCAAACAGTTTTCACTTTCCACAGCACCAAGGCATCTGTCTTATCGAGACGGGCAAAATGGTTTCTATTCATAGCAGCATTAAGTGTTAGGAATTTGCGGGGTCAGGAGGCCTTATCAGAGGATAACACTGAATTTTCCACTGCTGCATGAACAGAAGCTACGGTTGAGTTTTGAGAATTTCACCACATCTATTCTTCTTTCATGGTCAGGGCTGTAAACAACATAGACACTGAGAGAGACACAAGTCCCCCCCAAATCATTAGAAATGGCCAAATTGTCCCCCCAATATTTAATATTCTCGATGTTGCTCTTCTGCACTCAATTACGCACTGATCTGTTTTTGTTAGGATGAGAAAAAGTTTTAAAAGTTACATTTTTAGTTTGGTCAGCGGCCTAACAGCACTCATCAATGTCTAAATGATTGAGATGGCCAATCAAATCAAAGAAGGCGGGGCTTAAATGTCCACTGAAGATGAGTACGAATTCCAACGTGACGCTTTAGTTTTTGAACAGCGAAAAAGTGTGTGAACAGCAGCCTAACAGCACTCATCAATGTCTAAATGATTGTGATGGCCAATCAAATCAAAGAAGGCGGGGCTTAAATGTCCACTGAAGATGAGTACGAATTCCAACGTGACGCTTTAGTTTTTGAACAGCGAAAAAGTGTGTGAACAGCAGCCTAACAGCACTCATCAATGTCTAAATGATTGTGATGGCCAATCAAATCAAAGAAGGCGGGGCTTAAATGTCCACTGAAAATGAGTACGAATTCCAACGCGACGCTTTAGTTTTTGAACAGTGAAAAAGTGTGTGAACAGCACTCATCAATGTCTAAATGATTGAGATGGCCAATCAAATCGAAGGCGGGGCTTAAATGTCCACTGAAGATGAGTACAAATTCCAACGCGACGCTTTAGTTTTTGAACAGCGAAAAAGTGTGTGAACAGCACTCATCAATGTCTAAATGATTGAGATGGCCAATCAAATCAAAGAAGGCGGGGCTTAAATGTTCACTGAAAATGAGTACGAATTCCAACGCGACTTTCGTTTTTGAACAGCGAAAAAGTGTGTGAACAGCGGTCTAACAGCACTCATCAATGTCTAAATGATTGAGATGGCCAATCAAATCAAAGAAGGCGGGGCTTAAATGTCCACTGAAGATGAGTACGAATTCCAACGCAACTCTTTCGTTTTTGAACAGCGAAATAGTGTGTGAACAGCGGCCTAACAACACTCATCAATGTCTAAATGATTGAGATGGCCAATCAAATCAAAGAAGGCGGGGCTTAAATTTTTACTGACGATGAGTACGAATTCCAACGCGACACTTTAGTTTTTGAACAGCGAAAAAGTGTGTGAACAGCACTCATCAATGTCTAAATGATTGAGATGGCCAATCAAATCAAAGAAGGCGGGGCTTAAATGTCCACTGAAGATGAGTACAAATTCCAACGCAACGCTTTAGTTTTTGAACAGCGAAAAAGTGTGTGAACAGCACTCATCAATGTCTAAATGATTGAGATGGCCAATCAAATCAAAGAAGGCGGGGCTTAAATGTTCACTGAAAATGAGTACGAATTCCAACGCGACTTTCGTTTTTGAACAGCGAAAAAGTGTGTGAACAGCGGTCTAACAGCACTCATCAATGTCTAAATGATTGAGATGGCCAATCAAATCAAAGAAGGCGGGGCTTAAATGTCCACTGAAGATGAGTACGAATTCCAACGCAACTCTTTCGTTTTTGAACAGCGAAATAGTGTGTGAACAGCGGCCTAACGGCACTCATCAATGTCTAAATGATTGAGATGGCCAATCAAATCAAAGAAGGCGGGGCTTAAATGTTCACTGAAGATGAGTACGAATTCCAACGCAACGCTTTAGTTTTTGAACAGCGAAAAAGTGTGATGAGTTGTAAGTAGCTAAACATTTAATATTTTACGATAGAAATGTTGACAGTAATATCCAGTTATGATGCAAGTTAGATTTAGAGTTAGATGCAAACTAGTCAACTTTTTTTTAATTGAAATTTCGCCGTTTTGATTTGAAAATCATTAGGCTAAATGATTTGTGTAATTCATAACTGAATTTGACGAGACAAGCAACGTGTTTTCGACATATTAGACATATATGAATGTGCATATTTTATAATAAAAAATAAATGTGGTAACACTATATTTTACAGTGTCCGTTACATATGTTACATGTACTTACCATAGTAATAACAGTAAATTATGCATAATTACATGCAACTAACCCTCAACCAAACCCTAATCCTACCATAACCCTAAGTACATGTAGTTAGTTTATATTACTCAGTACTTAAATACATAATTACACTGTAACAGTGACACCTTAAAATAAAGTGTAACCATGTAACTTCTTTTACCATTCTTATATATTTTCCCTTATCCCCTTAAATCCCATTTAATTATTTAAGGTAACACTTTATTTAAAGGTGACTTAATTGCACATTACTACTTGGACTTACTATAGTAATAACAGTAAATTATGCATAATTAGAAGTAATTAACCCTAAACCAAACCCTAACCACAACTCTATAGTAAGTACATAGTTAATTAATATTACTCAGTACTTAAAATAAAGTGTAACCTTATTTAATTCCTTTAAATACATAAAAAGACACCCTTAAAAAATCTAAAACATTGGTTTCTCCCATTCATTCAGGTTTGCTCACAAGAGTTATTTGGGCTTAAAGGGAGTACTTTCTTAAACAAGACCTTTGTATTCGGCATAACTGCCTGTGTGGAGTTTTACAAATCAGGCATTTGAGGTTCCATTTCAGAAAGCTCACCAGGTTTTGGAAGATACTCACCTTTCTGAGATTTTTGATGCTACTGCCTCTGATGGCGTCCATGAGTTGATCATGAGAGCAGCGTTGAGGCGTGGACGGTCTGGAGTTCTCTCTGTCATTGATGGGTCTCAGCGCATTCTTCAGTTCCTTTAATATGCTGTTAGTCTCCGTTTGCTTCGCAGCCCCCTTTTTGCCCTTTTTGGACCTGGATTTAGTGGGCCCATGCTGCTGTTTCTTGGAGGTCTCCTCTTGCCGTTTGATGACCTCTGCGATCATTCTGGAGGGTGACTTCTTTTCTTTGGGTGGAGGAGGTGGTGGTGGTGGTGGTGGTGGAGGAGGAGGTGGTGGAGGAGGAGCAGGGGTGGCGTTCTTCTTTGCCATGTCAATGTGTGGTAGCTTTGGAGATGACCATGGTGAACTCCGAGGGGAGCCGTAAGGGGAAGAGTTGGTCGTGCTCTTCTGAAGGGCAACCGTTCTTGGGTTTGTGGGTGTCGCTGCACCTCCTTGCTGTTGACGCATCTCCTGCATTCTCTTCTGTCTTTGGAGGTCTTGGTTGCGGGTGAGAATGGTCGTCATGCTTATACGAGGGCCTGGAAGGTCAAACTGGTACCCCAGCTTTAACAGTGTGGTATTCTCCCTCAGTAACTTTACAATCTCCATTTCCACCTGACCTCCACAAATGTGCCGTTGGTTGTGAAAGCGCATTTCCGTAAGAGTTCTGTTTCGGGTTAGGGCTTGCACCAGTGCCAGGATACCCCTCCCTGTAATAAAGTTGGACTCAATGTTGAGATTTGTGATGTTGCCGTTTTCTCTCAGCATCTTGGCAATGGCAAAAGCCACCTGGTCATCTGCATGTGTGTTGGCAAGACTAAAGAAGCGTACGTGCGTGTTAGAGCGTAAGGCCTCTGCAAATCGGATAAGAGTGTCTTGGGAGATATTGTCAATGTTGTTGAGGTTGACTTCGTTGGTATCTGGGTCATGGTTGAGGATCTTTTCCAGAACCTCGTCCACCACGGTGGGGTTTCCTGACATGCGACTGGGCTCCTGAACTTGGACCTTTGGTTCGCCCATTAGTGGAGAGTGTCGTCTTTCAGGCTCTGGCATTGTGTGATTGAACTGACCATTGGAAGACCAACTCTGCTGAGGTTGAGTAGTACAATCGAGTGACTGTGCCATTTTGTCTTCATTTTCTTCTTCCTCCTCTTCTTCTTCCACCTCCTCCTCCTCCTCCTCCTCCTCCTCTTCTTCTTCTTCCACCTCCTCCTCCTCTTCTTCTGTCACTGGTTCACTTTCCTCTTCTTCCTGTTCCTCTTCTTGGTCTTCTTCAACGTCCCGATATTTCTGTGCGCCTTTCTCATTTTCTTCAGCCTCGTCTTTTTCATCCCCAGATTCTTCAGTGTCACTCTCAGTTGTGCATTCCTCCTGTTCTCTGCCATCTTCGTCTTTCTGGAATTGATAAAGTCATTGTTAGAAAAGCATTGGTGCTATTGGTCCTGGTAGTATTATGAGATCTGGAGTCCCAGACCCATGGTGTCCCATCATCAGCCCTAAAATTTGGCACCAACCGCCAAATGCGAGTAAAAATCTCCGTTGGCGAGTATTTGAAACAGTGTCAATCGCCAGTTGGCCGGTAATATTTTTATGAATTCTAACAATGCAATGTTGTGAGAACGTGAACAAACGTGAACGACGCTCGGGATAATTAACAGGCCAGCATCGTCATGAAAGTTTAAGAATTGCCTATTTAAATATTTAAGCGCAAGAAGAAGCGAAAGGGAGCTCAATTCGTTACTCACGCGCTGTGTGGAAAGTTTAAACATCCGAAGCACAGAAAGACAGCGAGCGAATACTGAAATGAGCTCTCGTTCACGTCTTCTTGCGCTTGAACGGACATGTTCGCACAAAATTATGTAAAAAAATGCCCGTCTTGGCGAGTATCCTAGTAAACATAGTTGGTTATGTCTTAAATGAAGTCAGCAGTCGAGAAAGACAGCGCATGTGTATCAGTATCAGTGTATTGGATCCGTGCATTCGCTCTTAAAGTGACAGCAGCCTAATATTTATACTCCTGTGTGTTTTTAATGTTAATCAAACAAAAAAGGACAAAGAAAAAATCACTCACTGCTCTTGGCTCAATAACATTTGAAACTTTAATAAGGATTAATCGATTTAATTTATAAAGTGAAGATTAGACAGTGTTATTTTACATTTGATTAATTTATTTGATGTCTCTATCTGAAAACTACTGTTACTTGTCTTTAATAATGTTATAAATTTATGTTAGTTACGCAGGTAGTTTTAGCTGTGGCATCGAAATAAAAAAAAAATCCAGTTTCAGTTAAATTTAAGTTAGTCTAAATTAAAAGAAACAAGTTCATACAACTCAAAACAATGAAACAATTCAGATTACTTAAAATGTGTCAGTTTTGTGAACTCAAAAGAAAAAGAAAGTTCTAAATACTTATAAAAGTTAATTTGATTGAACTGATTTGTGAGTTGGCTCTACTCAAACCAATTAATTATTTTGAGCTTTAGGGTTTATAGTGCACAAGTGGCAAAAAGTAAATTTTAGGCCCTGCCCTTCACCTTTCAAATCATTCCCTTTCCCGGATTATAAAGGTATGTACATTATTTGGATATTTTACCAAATGTTAGCCAAATGGTGACTGCTATTCAACAATTCAAATCAAAATCCTTAAATATAGCATCCTTAAGTTTTAACCCCAAAAAAATCCAAAAATTAGGGATACAAGGGTTAGGCTTGCCACTTTGTACACTATTTCCCCTAAAGGTTAAGGGTTAGGGTTCTAGTACCATAATACAGTACATATTACTACCTTAAGGGCGCATATTACTTCTCTAAGGTACTAAAATATAGGTATAAATAAGGTACAAATGTGTTGTACCCCTGGTTAGTGTAGAGGTTGTGGATCACTGACCTGTCTAGGGCTTGTGGAGCCGATCCTCTCCTCCTCCAACAGTTTTCGTGTCTCATTTTCCCAGTATTTCATCAGAGCTTCCCTGCTGAATGTTCCAGTGGGAGTCTTAGCCGTCTGATCTCTCTGTCGCAGTCCGATGGGAAGATTATCGTCTGGGTCGATATCACTCAACTCCTTCTCCAGCTCCTGGAGTTCCTCAGCAGTCAATGAGGCCAACAGCTCGTCTTCATCCAAATCCTCGTACTTACTCAGTTCCCGTCGGTAGCCAAATGTACTCATGTTCTCTTGGTAGTCTGCTCAACGTCTGAAAGTCCTGGTTTTGTCTCAGTATTGGTACATAAGATCTTTTGAGTGGTCTGGGATGTTGTGAGAGTGAGCGCTCATCTGCTGTGGTGGGCAGCTGGAGGGGTCTTATGAGCAGGATCAGAGAGACGCGCTACAAAGCCCCAGCCCATGATGTCGTTGCTTTTTTGGGAGGCAGGAGTCAATCAGACAGAGCTGCAAAAAGCATGTGAGCTCACAACATGGCCACAGCGAGGCCTGTCAGTAAATGCTGACTGCCTTGTTCATGTCCAAAATAAGCAGATAGACTCTGAGGAGATGGCTTAGAGAGAAATGGTAATGTCCTTATAATAGCAGGTCGTTTTGAACAGCATACTTTAATTTGAAACACTTAAAGGCACAATATGTAATTTTTCGCCGCTAGAGGTCGCTTATTCAAAACAAATATAGCTTGATGACGCTCCGATTTTGCGGAGCGCATGAGCTTCTTCCGCTCATGCGTATGTGTGAAAGCTTACGAAGTCAAAATTCATCTGTGAAAACCTTTTTGAAATTGGACGTTGTGTTACTATGGAAACGGTACTCTAAATTGTTTTAGCAGGCTCCTCCCCTAGTGGGCGGTGTCAGGTTTCATATTACAAAATTTATTATGAACTACTTTAAAATCAAAAACTTTTCTAATCTTGACAAAACACATACCAACGGAAAGGTCTGAGTCTCAAGGTTCCACATTTTGTGATAGAAGTTATATTTGGACAGAAATGTATTAATTTGTTACAGGAGAGTGCATTAAAATGTTCAATGGAATGTGCGTCACCCGGTGGCTATTTTTGGTACACTGCCTAAACAAAATCTCATGGGAACTTTCATTTTTGTGATATCAACTTCAAATTTGGAACACAACTTCAAATGAATAACAATTACTGTTTGTATCACTGCAGAGAACAGCTTAAGTGGCCTAACTGTGCTAAATGTGAACATTTAACCCCTTAACTGTCACCGCCCCGCTAGCGGGATGCTTGGCGCTCTTTTTATATCGCCTTTTTTCCCCTTCATTTCACTTATTTTAGTAATCATAAATTAGGTATCATTCGAAAGCTTACAAACTCAAAATTCATCCTGTGAAAACCTTTTTGAAATTAGACGTTGTGTTACTATGGATACGGTACTCTAAATTGTTTTAGCGGGCTCCTCCCCTAGTGGGCGGTGTCAGGTTTCATGTTACAAAATTTATTTTAACTACTTTTTTAACTACACAACACACATCGATGGAAAGGTCTGAGTCTCAAGGTTACATATTTTGTGATAGAAGTGATATTTGGACAGAAATGTATTAATTTGTGGGACACCCGGTGGCTATTTTTGGTACAGCGCCTAAAAATCTTTACTTTAATTTTTGTGATATCAACTTCAAAGTTGGTACACAACTTGCTTAGACAACTTGGCTTTGATTATATAGTAATTTTAGAGTAAAAATATTTTTGTAAAATATGTATTTTATATAAAATATAAAATATTTAGTACAGTACATTTGATTTACAGTAACTTTAAACTTCCATAACTTTTTCCAACTTTCATTCTTCATTCTTTGAATTACAACCATTTAAGTTTGGATAGTGCATTTTCACGTCTATTCTCAAAAAGGGGGAGTGACATTAAGGGGTTAAAAGGTACAATTTAGTGTTGTTGACATCAAGAGAATTGGATTACCCAGAATACTCTTCAGTGTTTTTAGTTTTTTCATATGTGCCAAAAATACCACATGAAGCTGAAGTAACACGTCACAGGCTAATAGTGATGGGCAGATTATCCCAAGAACTGTTATCAGCCTGGCATGGACCATTGTGAGGATTTTAAAAAATCCTCTTCTCTCTCTTAGCCTTTTACTGGTTTTGTCTATCAAATACTATTACATACTATCAAATCATCAGCTTGCCTAAAAAGTAGTGAATCTGAAAAGAGGCTAAAGGTTAATAAGGTGTAGATATGAATGGATTTCAAAGGCCATAAACCCTGTGTGATGAGTGTGAGTGTGAACACTCAGATAAACTGCTTGTTGTCTCGTAGGATCCAAACAGCCACGAACGGCTAGATCTGTGTTTATGACAGGAACACAATGTCCGCTGCATCTCTGGAGCCGCCAACTGGCGTTGACAGTGCAGGAATGTTGTTGCTGCGATAACAAAGGTCTCTAGCAACACCAGCTTCTGCAAAATCCTCAGTGTTGTTAGATTAGGGCCAGCATGAATGTTGGTGGAATTTGAAATGTATGACAAATTGTTATGGTTTAAAAAATAATGTGATTTTTGGCATTTGATAAAAATACAATGTCAGTAACTGTTTCCAGAGTAAATGATGTAGGCTATTTAAAGTCCCACTGAAGTGCCCTGAAACGCGCAGCATTTATTCAATGTGTTGACTTAATTTCCACTGAAACAGGAAGACAGATCAGCTCCACCCCTTTAAAAAAAAATAGCCAATAGCGTTTAGTTTATATCACAGCTCGCTGAGAGCCATTGAGCTCGGTAAAGCCGCAGTTTCCTCCTAATCTCCTCCATATCGCTTTAAAATATCATTCTGTGCAGAATTCAAATGGGTCCGATACGTTTTCTGGTCTGCAGCGACTCGATCACATGATCCGCTCTGTGCTATCGTGTCTCTGGACCGGCGCTGCGACCACTGTCTGATCGTTCCCCATCCCCTATATAGTGCACTGTCTGATTGTTCCCTATCCCCTATATAGTGCACTGTCTGATTGTTCCCTAACCCCTATATAGTGCACTGTCTGATTGTTCCCTATCCCCTATATAGTGCACTGTCTGATTGTTCCCTATCCCCTATATAGTGCACTGTCTGATTGTTCCCTATCCCCTATATAGTGCACTGTCTGAATTGTTCCCCATCCCCTATATAGTGCACTGTCTGATTGTTCCTTATCCCCTATATAGTGCAGTCTGAATTGTTCCCCATCCCCTTTATAGTGCACTGTCTGATTGTTCCCCATCCCCTATATAGTGCACTGTCTGAATCATTCCCTATCCCCTATATAGTGCACTGTCTGAATTGTTCCCCATCCCCTATATAGTGCACTGTCTGATTGTTCCTTATCCCCTATATAGTGCAGTCTGAATTGTTCCCCATCCCCTATATAGTGCACTGTCTGATTGTTCCCTATCCCCTATATAGTGCACTGTCTGATCGTTCCCCATCCCCTATATAGTGCAGTCTGATCGTTCCCTATCCCCTATATAGTGCACTGTCTGATCGTTCCCTATCCCCTATATAGTGCACTGTCTGATCGTTCCCCATCCCCTATATAGTGCACTGTCTGATCGTTCCCCATCCCCTATATAGTGCACTGTCTGATTGTTCCCTATCCCCTATATAGTGCACTGTCTGATCGTTCCCCATCCCCTATATAGTGCAGTCTGATCATTCCCTATCCCCTATATAGTGCACTGTCTGATCGTTCCCTATCCCCTATATAGTGCACTGTCTGATCGTTCCCCATCCCCTATATAGTGCACTGTCTGATCGTTCCCCATCCTCTATATAGTGCACTGTCTGATCGTTCCCCATCCCCTATATAGTGCACTGTCTGATTGTTCCCTATCCCCTATACAGTGCACTGTCTGAATTGTTCCCCATCCCCTATATAGTGCACTGTCTGAATTGTTCCCCATCCCATATGTAGTGCACTGTCTGATCGTTCCCTATCCCCTATATAGTGCACTGTCTGATCGTTCCCTATCGCCTATATAGTGCACCAAACAAAGGTGTATATTTTGCATAAAACAAATTATGCCTATTATTAGGGCCATTGTAATTGTAAAATCAAGTACATTCTCGTTGCTATATTTATTCGGAGTGTCTATTTACAACAAGTGCAAATAGCGTGCCTTGTTGGCAAGTGCTATTCGCACTAGCTCCGCCTAACAATGCCTGTTTAGGCCAAACAAGATAAAAAAAAAAGACATACATATTCCAATGTCTGTAGTGGTGCAGTTAGTAACGCGGAAGGCTCGTGAACCTAGGTTTTGGCGCGATCGACCCGGGTTCGAATCCGCCTTTTGCCGAGCTCGCTCTTCTCTCTTTTCCCATCACATATCACATCGGAAAGGCATTTACTTCCAATAAAAATTAAGAACATTTTCTAAAAGTTGAAATAAATTGCCTAACGAAATGTTTAATAATAATAAAAGCATTTATTGGGTAGGGAGGGCTTTTATTGTCCCATTAAGGCGGCATCAATTTAATCATTTTAATAAATATAATCATTTACACTCTATATTATTACATCCTGTTAATGTACAACAATACTGAAGTGCAAATAGTATGTATCTGTCAAAATAAAGTATAAATAGCATCTAATTACTATTTACACATATTGCAAAGAACTGCTACTTTTACATGGTGTAAATAGAATATATCACTATTTTCAATTAGTATGCTATTTCACTTAGTAAATATTGTCTATCGCTAAGAAAATATGTTATTTTCACTTAGGCCGTGTGTCCACCAAAGCGTTTTTTCACGCGGCTGGCTGGCGTATTCAATTGTTTTCAATGGGAGTGCCGCATTTTTAGAACGCCATGAGCGTAACGAGGCGCTGAGCGAGTATTTCACGCTCAAGCGCTGAGCGGTCAGCTTTTTTTACTGGTCGCCAAGAGTTGAAGAATGTTCAACTTTGAGCAAAACACAGCCGTCCAATCACAGTGGAGGAGGGGCGGGACAAATACAACACCGACCAACCACCACGTTCTGCTTGTACAACGTCAACAGATGAAAACAAGCAGCATAATAACGGAACAAAATAATTTAAAACAAGAGCCAGAGCAAATACTTTACATTGTATCGGCAATTTTATATAGAATCAATAGAGAAATCAACTATCTGTGAAATGAGATATTAATAACACTTCCGCGGATATTCCGTATCATAACAAGCAAAGAGTCTCAACTGAAAAATGCTGCGCTGCCAATACGCTCTCAAGCGCCTACAGCTAGGCATTTTCAACAGAGCGTCTAGCGTTTTCAGCTGGCTAAAAACGCTTTGGTGGACACGCGGCCTTAGTGTAAATACAATCTAGTTGCTATTTACACTTGGTGCAAATAGCCGCTGCCATATTTATTTATTATGGTTTCAGGGTGAAATTTGACCTCTTGATATGTTTTGCAAGCATTAACGTATGAAAATGATATAATTACAATGATATTGTTTTGAAACAAACAGACAAATAAAACTAATTGGAATAAAATGCACATATATCTAGTGTTCATCCATTCGACCATAGATATCATATTCCTTGTAGAGCAGGAAGTTCTTCAGTGCCGGGGGGAAAGGAGCGGCGCTCATGAACTCTGGGTCATTCAGTCTTCTCAGTGTCACATGTCTCCTAATAACCAACCTGGCCTGGTGTTTCAGAGGCTGTGGGTTCCCTATAGCACAGAACAGACATTAGTTAATGGTTATTTTCACGCAGGTTTGGAACGACATGAATGCTGAACTGAAGTGTCTTACTGAGGATGTCACAGATGTTGGGCCACTCGTCCTGTCTCTCCAGGATGCGTGTCAGTTTGGAGCAGATGTGCACGTGACTCACGTAATCCAGGAGTGTTTGCACCACCCTCCCAGCCAGGTGCGCCATCCATGACACGCTAATGAACTCGCAAAACTTCAAAACACAGAACAGAGTGCATAGTTAGGCCACATGTAATTGCGACCTCTTGTTGCAGTAATGCACATCTCTTTTGAAGAAGAATATAATTAACAGCACATCAATTGCAACAATGCATTCTATAATATAATGCATGCTGAAGTGGAGCAATTGTTTAGTGAATCCACTCCATTGGTTTCCAGATCCCAAATTTGATGAAAATGTTGTTTTTTAGAATTCTTTACTTCATCGGAATGGCATGAAACTTGGTAAAGGTTTTGGCACTTGCTGCGTGAACACAAAAAAAAAATCATGGACATGATTCGAAAAGGTTAAATGATCCTGAAAAAAATAGTCACACTTGTATTGTTCGCGGTCAAAAATGAGCGAGTTGGAAATGAATTTCAACTAGTGGAAGCGTTTGGTACTGCGCCCAAACAAAATCTGACTGAAAGCTAATTTTTTGTGATATCAACCTCAAATTTGGAACACAACTTAGATTTATGGCTTTGGTTTTCTCACAGATTTAGAGTAAAACGTGTTTTGGAAAATATATATTTCATACAAAAATTGAAAAAATGGCATTTTTCATAATAATAAATGTAAAATTGTATAACTTATTTCAAATTAACTTTTTTCACTTCAGCAATAATCTGCCAAGTGTCGTCGTTAAAAAGAGATCAAACTGAAGTCTGTGCTCCAACGCATTCAAGATGACATTTAAATGACAGTTTAAGTTGGAAATTAAATTTTTCCATGCTCAAAAAAAGTAAATAAATGGGTTATAACTACTGCGTAAATATAATTTAGTACTGTAAAATCCCCTAAAAATACAAAATATTAAATAAAAAACATTATCGAATTAAAATATAGTACAAGCATTTCATTGGGAAAAAAATTGGTGAAAAAGTACCAGAGGGTTAATTGCAATAATGCTTAATAAATCTAATTTACGCAGATATGAGGTGTGATTTAAATGTTCATGGTGCAGCGCTATACCAGCACATATATTTCCTGTTTAAGCTGTTTTTCAGGCGGTTAGTGAATAAGACTCAGGTTTTGGTGCATGCATAAGTGGTGTGATTGTTAGTGAATCCAGTCCATTGGTTTTTAGTTTCTGACATTTTCAGTGTGTGTCTGCGTGAGGTAATCGGAGCTGCTAACACGAGCTCTTGAAGCTCCGCCCTCTTCTGTAAAGGGGGCAGGGAGCAGCAGCTCATTTGCATTTAAAGGGACACACACGAAAACGGCGCGTTTTTGCTCACCCTCAAAAAGTGACAATTTTAACATGCTATAAAAATTATCTGTGGGGTATTTTGAGCTGAAACTTCACATACACACTCTGGGGAGTAATACATCTTGTAATAGGACCCCTTTAATATAACTCTGATTGTGTTTGGCTGAAAGAAGAAAGTCATATACACCTACAGTAGGATGGCTTGAGGGTGAGTAAATTATTTTTGGGTCAACTAACCCTTTAAGCTGGTTTTCAGGTGGTTGGTGAATAAAACACGTTTTGGTGCATGCAGAAGTAGTGCAATTGTTTAGTGAATCCAGCCCATCGGTTTCCAGACCCCAAATATGATGCTTACGGTCACTTTGTTGGGATTGCTTTTGATTTGGTATGGCTGGCTATGAATCTCTCTCCATGTGTATGTCGTTACAGAGTTGTCATGATGACACTCAAAGCAGCTTTCTGCATGATAGCCATTGTTCAGCAGCAGACGCAGCATCATTTCATCCTTGAGGCAGTATTGCAGCGCCGTGGGAAATACGGTGTCAGTGATGACAGAGAAGACGCAGTTGACGTCCGCCCCGTGGGCGAGAAGCAGCCGCACCAACTCGTGTTTCCCATCTCTGACCGCCACCAGGAGGCAGCGCAGAGGGTCCAGGTCCGGCTTTGCACCAGCTTTCAGAAGCATCTCGGCGCAGGTGACGTCTCCATTGCAGATGGCGAAGTACAACGGGGTCTTCCTCATGTCACCGTAGTTTTCTGAGATATGGCACCCCAAGATTGGGTTGACATCAAAGCCTTTTTCGATGAGCAGCTCGAGACAGTCGGCGTGGCCTCCATCCGCCGCAGAATGAACCGGACTCATACCAGACAGACGGATGGCCCTCTTAGTGGTGATGGGAATGAAGGTCCTCAAAGCCCTGTCAGTTTAAAGAGACACACACAATGTTTGTATCATGGCAGAGATGTTGTGAAGTTTGAGAGATTGATGTGGCATGCTCTCACAGGTAGTGCCCTTCGTAGGCTGCGCGGTGAATTGGCAGTTGAAAGCAAAGGCTGGCTACATTAGGACTGGCACCGTGTTGTAAGAGTAGACTAATACAGTCCAGGTTCCCAGAGCCTGCGGCGTCATATAACACACTGTCTCCGTTTGAAGCTTGTGCACTGGCGTCGCCCCCTAGAGGTGAAAGCAAATGCATTCATTTTAGGGGGAATCAACCTGCAAATGCCTTATTGTTGTCTCTGCATATTGGCCTGGTTTCACAGACAGGGCTTAGATTAAACCAGGATTAGGCCTTAGTTTGATTAGGGCATTTATAAACGAGCATTAGAAAACAATATTACTAATGTGCATCTTGAGACAAAATAATGGCACTGACATATTTTAAGATATATCAGTGCAAGTTGCATTCAGGTTAAAAAGCTCAAACATGCATTTTAGTCTGGGACTTAAAGGGATAGTTCACCGAAAAATGAAAATTAGCCCATGATTTACTCACCCTCAAGTCATCCTAGGTGTATATGACATTCTTCTTTCAGACGAATACAATCGGAGTTATATTAAAAAATATCCTGGCTAATCCAAGCTTTATAATGGCAGTGAATGGAAGCCCAAAAAACTGCATCCATCCATTGTAAAAGTGCTCCACACGGCTCCGGGGGTTAATAAAGGCCTTCTGAAGCGAATCGATACGTTTGTGTAAGACAAATATCCATATTTAAAACTTAAAATATCTAGCTTTATGTACCGCCTTATGTATTCAACTTACGAAAAACGCGTAACTGGCACGACGATGACGTCGGATGTAGCGTAAGCATTTTGAACTGCAAGAGGCGATACACTTTCTTCATAAGTTGAATATGGAAGGCGGTCTGGCGGAAGCTAGATATTTTACTTTATAACGTGTTAAATATGGTTATTTTTCTTACACAAACGCATCGATTCGCTTCAGAAGGCCTTTATTAACCCCCGGAGCCGTGTGGAGCACTTTTATAATGGATGGATGCACTTTTTTGGGCTTCAAATTTTGGGCTGCCATTATAAAGCTTGGATTAGCCAGGACATTATACAACTCCGATTGTATTCGTCTGAAAGAAGAACGTCATACACACCTAGGATGACTTGAGGGTGAGTAAATCATGGGCTAATTTTCATTTTTGGGTGAACTAACCCTTTAAGCCTTATCTGTGAAACCGGGGGATTAAGTTAAAAGAAATTATTTTAACATTGCAAAAAAGCATATTGCTTAACTTTATTCATAAAAAGAAAAATCACTTTTCTGATTCCAGGCATTTTGCTGCATTGTTGTTGTTTTTTTGTGAACAATATAATTCCCTTTTTTGAATATAATACACTGTTTTATATATTGCAAGACCCTTTTTACTGCGGCACGAGCCTTAGTGAAATATTACTGTGCCCCAGTAATATTACTGATGAATTAATCTTTTTAGCAATCATGTTGTGTGTTTTCTGTCCGCTGTTTGGAATCAGAACCAGCGATGCCAGATTCACCAATGAATCACTCTTTTGAACTAATCACAAGAGTATCTAAATGAATCTTTTTGCTAAATGAATCATTTCACTCATGCACTAAAAATCTGTATTGAAATATAGTGAACCAAAATGTACAGATTTTTAGCTATTAGCTAAACGAACTAATTTACTGAGTGAGGTAACATTATTGCACACGAATCACTGATGATTCAAGTATTTGCTGAATCACCTGTTCATAATTTTGATTGTGGTTGACTTATTTTCATGCGAGTCATTTCCTTAGATTGCTGAATCCTTGCCAAGTCCAACGATACCAAACATGCTATGTTTTGCCTTATGGTTAGTGCAACGTTGTGATTTAGCGCTTAAACAACTTTCGCAAATATCTTTGAAACCGTTGGTCCAATCGAGATGAAACCATCGTAGGAAAATCGGAAATTATAGCGGGTTGACTAATTGCTATGGGCCAAATGTCAAAATTTTTGATAGTAAGTGGCAAAAACATGCAATCAAAGTCGCACATTGGTTTTTTTATGTGCTCATAAATATAAATGTCTATAACTCCTAAACAAAATGAGATATTTTCACCAAATTTGGTACACTTATGTATGGGCGCACACTGAGGACACCTAAAAAAATTGGCGGGATTGTGTCACTTGGTGGCGCTATAATTGAGCAAAGCATAAAAAATTGCCACTAACTACAATACAGTATTATGATGTAATTGCTATATTTTATGAATGCATTGGTGTATCATTACTAAACTCTGTGTGTGCCATCGGCACCATGCCCTGAAGGTACTCAAAAAGTTTCAAGACAGTGCCGCCTTTTGGTTATAATGCTAATAGCTTTTGACTAATTTAGCCTATTGTCATGAAACTGGCCTTAATAGATTCCCTGGGTCACGCCGAGAACATAGATACCAATGTTGCCAAAGTTGGCCAAGCTTCCTGTCCGGCATCTTGATTTTATTTAAAGGTGCAGTGTGTAAATTTTAGCAGCATCTAGCAGTGAGGTTGTGAATTGCAATCACCCACCGCTCACCCCTCACTTTCGAAGCACATAGAGAAGCTACAGGGGCCGACACAGGACAAAAATGTCGTCGTCAGAGAGAGCAGAGAGTGACTGGCGAAGTTTGTCCGTTTAGGGCCACTGTAGAAACATGACGGCGCAAAATGGCGACTTCACTGTAAGGGGACCCGCGGTGTGTGTAGATAGAAATGGCTCATTCTAAGGTAATAAAAACATAACGGTCTTTATACACCACTGAAAACATAGTCATGTATATTATATTGCATTTGTCAATAGATCCTCATAAATACTACACACTGCACCTTTAAAAACCTACTTCTGCTCCTAGATCATTTGTCCGATTTTCACCAAATTCGAGTCAGATCATCTTCAGACTGTGCTGACAATAAGTTATTAATTTCGTGTTGATTAGATAAAACCGTTTTTGTATAGCGCAGCAACATAATGCCAAAATGACTCTGAGGCTGTATCTCTGCAATGCTTTAAATATTGACACCAAACTTTGCATGTGTGTTTGGTCACTTCACTCTGACCACATCACATCAGTATGGTGACAGCGCCACCTATTGATAAAAAGTGATAAACCATTAAATCTTTACTAGTGACTGTATTTATGATTTTTCATGCATTTTGCCTAAAATCATCGTAATATGCCTTTAATTGCTCATTGTTGCAATTGGTCTGATGTTCCCAGCCATGGTGGCAAGACTTGTGCCTTCTTATTGCTTGGCCCCTTAATGGCTGCTTGCAGCTATATTTAAATAATGCTATTTGTCATTTTAGTAAGCCTACTACTTCAGAGACGGATGTAGAGTTGACTCTTGGTCAGACTGTGCTTACGCCTGACTTACCATGTTCGATGAGGATTGCCAGTATGTCTGGATGGCCGTACTCTGCAGCGATGCCCAGCGGTGTGACCCCGTGCCCGTCCCTTCCCATCACCTTCCCCCCGTGTCTCAGCAACAGCATCAGGATGTCCACGCAGCCCACTTTACTGGCCTCATGGGTGACCATCCACTTCCTCAAACACACCTGCTCCACGAAGGCGCCTCCCATTATAAGTGTATGAACCGTATCATAAGAGTTTGACCTCACGGCTGCAAAGGGAAACTCAGGATTATGATCCTGATGCCTAGTATAAGAACTAATGCAAAAGCAGAAACAGTGTTTTGTTATGACACGTTTTCAATATGCTTGTACAGAAACACAATACACTTTCTTTCACAAGCCAGTGAGACTAATGTGAAGACTAAAGTTGTGTTTAATTTAGCAGGTACAGGATAATGTGCAACTCAGGGAGTGAGTCATGTGTCAAAGATCTGGGTTATATTGGGTTATACATGCATATATACACTCACCTAAAGGATTATTAGGAACACCTGTTCCATTTCTCATTAATGCAATTATCTAATCAACCAATCACATGGCAGTTGCTTCAATGCATTTAGGGGTGTGGTCCTGGTCAAGACAATCTCCTGAACTCCAAACTGAATGTCAGAATGGGAAAGAAAGGTGATTTAAGCAATTTTGAGCGTGGCATGGTTGTTGGTGTCAGACGGGCCGGTCTGAGTATTTCACAATCTGCTCAGTTACTGGGATTTTCACGCACAACCATTTCTAGAGTTTACAAAGAATGGTGTGAAAAGGGAAAAACATCCAGTATGCGGCAGTCCTGTGGGCGAAAATGCCTTGTTGATGTTAGAGGTCAGAGGAGAATGGGCCGACTGATTCAAGCTGATAGAAGAGCAACTTTGACTGAAATAACCACTCGTTACAACCGAGGTATGCAGCAAAGCATTTGTGAAGCCACAACACGCACAACCTTGAGGCGGATGGGCTACAACAGCAGAAGACCCCACCGGGTACCACTCATCTCCACTACAAATAGGAAAAAGAGGCTACAATTTGCACGAGCTCACCAAAATTGGACAGTTGAAGACTGGAAAAATGTTGCCTGGTCTGATGAGTCTCGATTTCTGTTGAGACATTCAGATGGTAGAGTCAGAATTTGCCGTAAACAGAATGAGAACATGGATCCATCATGCCTTGTTACCACTGTGCAGGCTGGTGGTGGTGGTGTAATGGTGTGGGGGATGTTTTCTTGGCACACTTTAGGCCCCTTAGTGCCAATTGGGCATCGTTTAAATGCCACGGCCTACCTGAGCATTGTTTCTGACCATGTCCATCCCTTTATGACCACCATGTACCCATCCTCTGATGGCTACTTCCAGCAGGATAATGCACCATGTCACAAAGCTCGAATCATTTCAAATTGGTTTCTTGAACATGACAATGAGTTCACTGTACTAAAATGGCCCCCACAGTCACCAGATCTCCACCCAATAGAGCATATTTGGGATGTGGTGGAACGGGAGCTTCGTGCTCTGGATGTGCATCCCACAAATCTCCATCAACTGCAAGATGCTATCCTATCAATATGGGCCAACATTTCTAAAGAATGCTTTCAGCACCTTGTTGAATCAATGCCACGTAGAATTAAGGCAGTTCTGAAGGCGAAAGGGGGTCAAACACAGTATTAGTATGGTGTTCCTAATAATCCTTTAGGTGAGTGTATATGTGTGTGTGTATATATAAATTTTATATATATATATTTATTATATTTTTTTTATTGATTGATTTATGTAATATTTATTGAATAATATTTTAGGGGGAAATTTTTAGAAATATTGACATTATTTTTGAGCTAATTAAACATTTATCCCAATTCTCAGGTGCCTACTGTAATGTATATCCATCCATCCATACACACGTTATGTTATGTTATGCTATGCACACACAACATTTTCATCACTTTATTACATTGGTAATCACATTACAATCATGAAAATGTGCTTAATTGTAATGAAAGTAATGTTTACAATGCAAAAAAATAGTAATGATCCTAAAAAATATATATATTTTATTAATGCCAATTTTGTTGTTGTTGTTTAGATTTGGGGTGAAATGTAAAAATCTTTAATTTCTTCACCTGGTAAAGTGAAATTGTAATCGATTTTAATTAATTTACTCTTAACATAAATTATATTAAATTATATCTGCTTAATTGCTTGCTAGAGACAAGACTTATTTAATGTCTCTCTTGTGTTATTTTGTTGTTACCCAGGAGCAGTGGAGACTCGTTCCTGCTGTTCATGTTGTGTGGAGATGCTCCGTGTTGGAGAAGAACCTTCACGTTCTCCACATGTCCTGCTTGAGAAGCCAGAGTCAGAGCCGTGTCTCCATCAGCTGTCGTCTCCTCCATGCTCAGCTCATGGGATGCTGTCCAGGACACGTATATACACCATTAGCTTATCAAACGAACTGTCACTCGTGTGTTTAACACAGGCACGCTGCGTATGCTCACCCAGGAGGACGACGTCCAGCACACGGGCATCAGGCTGGACAGACGCTCTGTGCATCGGAAGCCAGCCTCGGCTGTCTCTTTCCCTATAGGCATCGCTGTACTTGTGCAGTTTCCTCAGTGCCAACACATCACCTGGATAATATTACAGCACATGCAGAATATCAAGACATTGCATAATCAGAGCACTGATATTTTAGATAAAAGTGTGAAGTACCTTGCTCTATAGCAGATAAAATCTTGAGGTTTTCATCCCTGGCTGATTCTAAAGTGCTGCATGAGACAGTGAAATATGTTTGAAATATGTTTGAAATAAATAAACACTGAGCATGGAAGATGTGTGTGCGTACTGTACCTTAGCGCTTCATTCAGAACAGAGTAACTGCAAGTGTCTTGGAGGCTCATTTGAATGGCAAACTCAATGAGCTGATCTTCATCCATCTCTTCCATGTAGTCCATTGTGTTTCAGACGCACGAACAAAACTCCCAAAGAGATCTTCAGTCATGCAGATGGATTATAAAACTTGCATGAATTCTATGTTTTTGATAACCTAATCAGAAGAAATGTCATGCACCACGCAGCGCTGCGAAACACAGACTGAGTTTGTTTTTGCACGTCCTGAAGGATATATTTAGTCCTGACCTGCTCTAGACGCTTTGAGAATGCGGGTCACTCTGAGGGTTTGAGTTCCCTCATGTGTAGCGGCTGCACAAACACACACAGTGTTTAGTTTGCTGTCTTGAATATAGTCTGATATAAACACATTACCTGAATGAGGATTATTTCATGATGTTTTTATTGTACAAATGTTTCTTCTGTAATGTGCAGGTACTGTTGCCCATGTTTAGTCTTTGAATGAAGTCTTGGAATCAAATAAATGTGACTGATTTGTGTTATTGTTAGTAGTTCTACAATGCAGTTTTTCACGCAATATCTTTGATTTAAAAAGATGTCAGAAACCACTAAAATATGCAATGGATTCGCTCAAGTGAGTAAGTGTTATGTTTTAATCATGAAGTCCTGAGTTTGAATCCCACTATTGTTTATGTTAATAGTTGTGGAAGCAGGGCGGGGCCGAGAGCCGTGGGAACGGAGCGAGGCTGGTGGCGCGAGTGTTAATAAGCGTCACCTGCGCACCACACCGGTCTCGAGTCTCATGGAAGAGTGACGACAGTGCAAGACGAAAGAGGACCAGGCCTGGGACCCGTTTCAGAAAGGAGGTTAAGTGAAAACTCTGAGTATGTTAACCCTGAAATGAGGGAAACTCTGGGTTTTCCGTTTCAGAATGGGAGGTATATCAAACCCGAGAAAGCAGGGTAAGTCAAGCCCGTTTCTGAAAGAGAGATCACTTATACTCAGAGTCAGCATGGTAACTTACTCTGTGAACCTAACCTGGTCAGGAGCAGGGGGAAAATTATGCGACATGGGTAGGCTATGTTTAAGAGTAAGTAAGTGGATAACCTTAACTTTCGGTTCCAAAAACGGAGGTAACTTTCAGGGTATGTAAGTAGCCATGGCAACTCACTCTCTGAACATTAGTTTGCTTAAGAGGTATTCAGATGCATGTTATTTAATTCATATACTTATATTAATATAACTAAATTTGTTATATAGTTACAGTTATATAATATACAATATTATATATTAATTCTAAAGCACTATTACAACAGGGTAATGTTTAAATGTTCAATTCAAATATATTTATTATTTATTTTGTTGTCCTCTCACACATGGATCTGCATTCAGTTAATTAGCATCAAACAAACAATATAATCCTTATTCTCGGTGAATAAAGAATACTTATTAAACGAAAAAGTCGAAAAAATTATTGCACAACCACCAAATAGGTGGCGATGTGCATTAAGTAGGTTATGTAAATCGCCATTAAACAAAAGAAAGAGGAAGTAGAATGGCGCGCTTTTTCTTAGCGTCTGTTTCCATGGTGAATCATTGATTCGTCGCTCGGTTGAGAATGTCTTGTGTGTTAACCGGGAACATAGTCTGAGTTGTCTGAACTTACTCCAGGACTCGTTTTTGGAACCAGCATACCTCGAGTAAGGTTTGGGTTAATCAACCGGGAGGTCAAGGTATATGTGACGGTAAGTTAACCTTGCTTTCTGGAATACCCCACCGGTTTTCTTAGGTAAACCCAGAGTTTCTTTCGGTCTCCCCCCCCCTTCTTAAAGCGTAAGCGATGTTTAAAGCTGCAGTCCGGAACTTTTTGCGCTCTAGCGGTTAATAAACAGAACTGCATGCGTCTTGCGGAAGAACATTGCAACCGGAGCTACTTCTCTCTGTTTATGTCTATGGCGAGTCACGCAGGTACTGTGCTCCTCCGCAGCGGTTCCTACCAGACTGGTCTGAAATAGTCCCAATATAAACACTTATTATAAGTGTACCATAATGATTCAGGGTAAGACAAAAACACGGTTTGGAAAATGGATTCATGTTGTACATTCTCTTTGTATAATTTTTATAAATCTTGAACACAAAAAAGTTACGGACAGCAGCTTTAAATACTTCATTCATTCACACAACAAAAATAATCCTAATGCAAACGGAAACAAGATTAATTTTCTTACCCAATTGGCAGATCATTTGCAAAATAAGAAAAATGCACTTAAATTAGTTTTTTCCCCCAGGAAAGACTAAATATCTGTCATTTTTTTATGTAGAAAATGCATCTTGATTTAAGAATCTTTAGATATTTTGACTGGAAACAACAAGACAAAAATACTAAGTAAGAAAAACATTTTTGCGCATTTTTCTATATAACATGGGGGATGCCGAGCATATTAGTAAGGCTGCTTTCCTTACCGCAGTGTTTTTAAGGAAAGAATTTAAGGAAGGGAAAGAATTTTTGTGTTGTTTCTGTAATGATAGCGGCTGGTTTTATTGAGTAGTGGCAACCCTGTCTAGTATATGTTTGCGCATGTGCAGAGAGTGAATGGTGTTGGCCTAATGGAGTTGGCTTGGTGTGCGTGCACGCCACTATGAAAGTTACTAATACATGTTCAATTGATCTGGAGTTTTGTGTGGACTATAAATGAATACCCAAACCAAAACAGTTTCCCGGGCACAAAGATATATGCCATAACCACCCCCACAGCTGTTAAATAAACAATTTCACAAAGAATAAATTCACAATTTATTTGGTCATCTTTATTTCCTACAGTTTTTATTCTTCCAGTTGGATTTTAATATTCTTCCAATACTTGGTATTGTGGCCATCTCCTCTTCATCCCCCCATTTTGCGAGCCTCTGCCTTCTTGGTGTTGGCTGAGTAGAAGTCAAATGTTAATTTCATTACCCTGATTAATAAATGTAACAGGTTGGATTAGAGAACATTTAATTGTGTGAAAAGAGCATTAGACTCTGTGGAAAAAGCTGCTGCACATTGAAATAGACAATGAATTATATTTATGTCAAATGTTGTAAAGTCATGTAGCCTACACCCATGAACCTTTTATGCTTAAAGCTTTACCTGAATGAATTATGTTTTTATACTTCATTTTTAGATGCTGCCACATTCTTTTTTTTGCCCGTGGGATACCATGAAAATGAATATTAGTTCAATAACTTACTGTTCTGCCAGTTTTCACCTCTGATATTATCACAATGATTAAGAATTCAACTTCTATTGACTCGGAAGTACGCAGACGTCTTTTTGTCTGGTGCTGTTGCCATGGTGAATCATAATTTCGGAGCTCCATTGATCATGGCTCATAGTTGTGGCGCAAGCGCTTAACTCAGAGTCAGATTACTCAGAGTCAGTCTACTAGCTCAATTCAGCTGATCTGAAACCCAAAACTCAAGAGTTTCCCATCTCAGGGTAAGTCAACTCAGAGTTCAAGTTTAAACTCAGAGTTGGTTGAACCTCCTTATTGAAACGGGCCCCTGGACTATTTATGTTATGTTATGCTTTATGTTGTTATGTTACGTTGTTATGTTTTATGTTATATTATGTTATGTTTTGTTTTATATTGTGTTGTGTTGGTTATGTTATGTTTTATGTTGTGTTGGTTATGTTATGTTTTATGTTGTGTTGTGTTGGTTATGTTATGTTTTATGTTGTGTTGTGTTGTGTTGTGTTGTGGTGTGTTAGTTATGTTATGTTTTGTGTTGTGTTGGTTATGTTATGTTTTATGTTGTATTGTGTTGGTTATGTTATGTTTTATGTTGTGTTGTGTTGTGTTGTGGTGTGTTGGTTATGTTATGTTTTGTGTTGTGGTGTGTTGTGTTGTTGTGTTGTGTTGGTTATGTTATGTGTTGTGTTGTGTTGTGTTGGTTATGTGTTGTGTTGTGTTGGTTATGTTATGTTTTATGTTGTGTTGTGGTGTGTTGGTTATGTTATGTTATGTTTTATGTTGTGTTGTGTTGTGTTGTGTTGGTTATGTTATGTGTTATGTTGTGTTGTGTTGTGTTGTGTTATTTTGTTATGTTATATTACGCTACGTTGCGTTGTGTTTTAGTTTAAGCGGCAGTCTTCCGTTTCATTTTGTTATTTGTGTTTATTTTTGGATTAGTTGATAGTTTGCCGGTTCCTTCCCGAGCCTTTAACCTTGTTACAATATAATTTTTTCTTATATATTTTTCTTATTTTCATAAATAAGGTAAAAATAATTTCATTAGCGTTTTGTATCAGCCTTCTCTAAAAACACACATGACATGGTCTTAGAAAATGTTTAATAAAATGCATAGTTTTAGAGATATCCTCAGATTTGAAATGAATTGAACCACCTCAAGCATCACAAAGTCTGTCTCAGTGGTTCATCACTTGCCAATCATACATTCCTGGTTCAAATCACACATTTGCTCAAAATTGCACACGGATGGAAAACTGCACTTCAGGACACCACTAGAGGGCACAACTCTATATGTGTGGTAGAATATTAGCGTATATGTGATTCTATTAATACATATTTCATTATTTAATATCCTTATCAATGTTTTTATTATTATAGTAATAGTAATTATTGTTTTATGTTGTTATGTTATGTATATTATGTTTTATGTTGTTATGTGTTGTGATATGTTTATGTTATGTTTTATGTTGTGTTATGTTTTAAGTTGTTGTTATGTTTTGTGTTGTGTTATGTTTTATGTTATGTGTTGTGTTGTGATATGTTATGTTTTATGTTATGTTATATGTAGTGTTATGTTATGTGTTGCGATATGTTTATGTTATGTTATATTATGTTTTATGTTATGTGTTATGTTCACCGCGTGAGAAAGTGTCAATTGCGTGAGTCTCATGCTGAATTGGCAGATTTATATACTATAGTTCATCAAAAGGCACAGGAAGGGCACAAACAGGAACTTTGCTTTCCAGTCCGCAGACACGAGTGTCGGTTTTTAGGTGCGGGGCGACAAATGCCATGACGATAATGAGGTAAAAGCATACACCACCGTTACCACTGTCTGCAAGTGCATATAATCTGACAGATGAACAATGAACTTTGAAGCAGCTTTACTATAGAACTTTTTCTCTGTGGCCATTTCTTCCCACAGCAGTGCATGAGAGATAAGAAAATAATCCATGCACTATACAAATTCAGAGCATCAAGGCTAGATTAGACCACATTATCTTCTTAAATTTAAATGCAAAGGTTTTCTGTAAAGGTGGCCTTATGATATTTTAATATATTGTGCTTGTAGATTCACTACTGATGCATTTGGGTGCTAGCATCACATCTAGTTCCCCACTATATAAAATCAATTGGAAATAAAATACACATTTAAGAACTACAAAATATCAAAGGCGCTAAAGCGCGTCACACAAATCACTCCGTGTGATATCCAAGACACGGAAATCGTTCCTAGTGCGCAAATACGTTCTAACATTTTAAGTTATATATTTAATGAAACAATATGCAGTTACTAGTTTTAATAGATGCATTAACTAGTGATAGAAAAAAACATATATACACGATTAATTATTCTGGAAAAAAAGAGACGTACCATTACATTAACTACAACAATAACTGTCTGACACAAACATAAAAGTCTAGAATTATTGCAAAAGCGGGTATCATCAGGTAGCTGCAGCCACAAATGGTTATGCAATGGCTGTCTGATAGCATATACCCCTAAAACCCTCTTCCGACCCCACCTACACCCAGTCTCAGCGAGTTCGGACCGGTAGGGGAAACTTCATGCATTTTGTTTTCACACTTTTATTTTTTTACGGTCATACTTTGTATCGCATCTGTGCTGTACACACTCCTATTATTATCTGTTACATGTTGCGTTGCTTTCTCAAGAGTTTTAAGAATGAGTGAAGCAGAAGATGACATTCATGAGTTTGACTCAGAAACAGAGAACGGAGACGTGGAGATGTGTTTAATGTCTGAAGTGGGTGAGTTCGGCACCTTTACAACAACTTACATGATTGAGAGAGAGATGGAGAGGGTGGACGAAATCCGGGCTAACAAAAACATGTTCTAAGAATGTTTTGCCAACGTTCCATTTAAGTAATGAAAACCAAATACTTTTTTTTCTCAGTTATGCGAACGTTCCATTTTAGAATTCTGCAAACATTTTGGGAATGTTACTTTTGAATGTTTTCTGAACGTTCTAAAACAACTGTTACATAAGGAAAAAACGTTCCACTGAACGTTCTGTTAACCTCACTGGAAGAACGTTTGTTCATAACTTCGAGGAAACTTTCCTAGAACGTTATCTAAAGTTCTGTTGGGTTCACACTTTACTTTCTTTTTCGGTGCAGCAGGTGTGGTGAGATACAAGGCGGCATCAGAAGTCGCATTTCAGAGCTAAAAAAGGCGTATATAATGTGCTCACACTCGTTCAGTTCCAAAGAATACATACTCAAATCATAATGACTTGAACACATTTGCATGTCAGACGCAAAACAATACAAAACGACCTAAGCAGAACCAAAAAGACAAGTTATCCTCTTCATGCACATCTAAACTCTCTACTGATATTATTATTACTTTTGATTCAAACTAATTGCATGCATGTGTTTTATGTATGTGGTTTGTGTGTCTATAATCAGTTCCTTTGCCCTACTTTTGATTCTGTTGCATTTTACTGTAAGAACTGCACAAACATGCTATGAACTGTATTAAAAGTGATTCAGTTTTACAAATTCACGTATTTTCATTTATAATATATGGTGATATTCATTGCACAAATACATGTTTCTGAAATACACGTAGGATTTTCCTTTGTGTCAGCCCTACTGCTCTGTTTTATGGCATAAGCTGGAATAAGTTTGTGTGGTGGAGGCGTTATTCCTGGTCCTGGGACAGATGGGTTTTCCTTGCTGTTTTCAGGCCGTTGCTATAGACATTTTCCACCCAGCAAAGCAACATCTGATTTGAGTTAACTTTTCCCATTACGTTTTGCTCTCTGGTTAGTTTGTTTTGGTTGGGTTTTCCCTTCACTGTGAGTAAACATTAAATCAGAGAATTCCAAAGTGTTCACATGTCGAGTGTAATGTAGTTTGATTTGTTTGAGAGTAGTAATGTTTAATGCTTTATGCATTGAATATATTATGTTAATCAATAATTAAAGTATATAAATGTACTATTACTTGTTAGTTATTATCGGCTGCAGATTCATATCTGATCACAAGAAGTTGTGATGCACCTGTTGAATGTTTCCTTTAATGTTTTGTATTATGCTTTTTCCCAGCTTATTCTGAACAGGTGCCAACATACAAATCTAGACCAGATGGTGAAGCTGTGCCAAAAGTGAAACGGGTTTGTTTCTTTTTTGTCCACCTTGATAAAGGCAAAACTAGAAGAACTGTAGGAGAATTAATTCAGTAGTTCAAAGCTATTTATTAAGGAACTTTTATGGCCTTTTAGTTCATAAATGATTTTTGCATCACTAAACCTAGATCGCGATCTAATCGCATCTAACATAAAGGTTTTTGTTTACTTAGTGTGTGTGTATATATATATATATATATACACAAACCCGATTCCAAAAAAGTTGGGACACTGTACAAATTGTGGATAAAAACAGAATGCAATGATGTGGAAGTTTCAAATTTCAATATTTTATTCAGAATACAACATAGATGACATATCAAATGTTTAAACTGAGAAAATGTATCATTTTAAGGGAAAAATAAGTTGATTTTCAATTTCATGGCATCAACACATCTCAAAAAAGTTGGGACAAGGCCATGTTTACCACTGTGTGGCATCCCCTCTTCTTTTTATAACAGTCTGCAAACGTCTGGGGACTGAGGAGACAAGTTGCTCAAGTTTAGGAATAGGAATGTTGCCCCATTCTTGTCTAATACAGGCTTCTAGTTGCTCAACTGTCTTAGGTCTTCTTTGTCGCATCTTCCTCTTTATGATGCGCCAAATGTTTTCTATGGGTAAAAGATCTGACTTCAGATCTTCAGACTTCAAATCTTCAGATCTGACTGATCATCTTGACTTCTGAGAGACACTGCCACTCTGAGAGGCTCTTTTTATACCCAATCATGTTGCCAATTGACCTAATAAGTTGCAAATTGGTCCTCCAGCTGTTCCTTATATGTACATTTAACTTTTCTGGCCTCTTATTGCTACCTGTCCCAACTTTTTTGGAATGTGTAGCTCTCATGAAATCCAAAATGAGCCAATATTTGGCATGACATTTCAAAATGTCTCACTTTCAACATTTGATATGTTATCTATATTCTATTGTGAATAAAATATAAGTTTATGAGATTTGTAAATTATTGCATTCCTTTTTTATTGACAATTTGTACAGTGTCCCAACATTTTTGGAATCGGGTTTGTATATATTACTATATTTATATTATATATGTGTCTTTGTGTGTGAGTATTTGCTGTATATATATATATATATATATTTATATATGTGCGTATACGTAAATATACAGAGATGCACACACACACATATATATATTATGTAAACAAAAACCTTTATTTTAGATGCGATTAATCGCGATTAATCAATTTGACTAATATATATATATATATATAGTTACTGTTTTGTTGTGTTTTGCAATGCCTCAATGTTATTTCTTATTAATTTTAGGAGAATTAATTCAGTAGTTCAAAGCTATTTATTAAGGAAATTTTTGGGCCTTTTAGTTCACAAATGATCTTTTACATTACTAAATGGAGATGACTTTGAACTTCCTGTGACATCTGTTTGTTGTTTGCAGGTTGAGTTCAATGATAACCCAGACTCGCTGTTTTTCAACGATGGAAAGAGAAGGATTGACCTTGTTTTGGTCTATGAGGACGAGTCTAAAAATGCATCAGAGAAAAAAGGCTCAGTTTATAGGAGAAAAGTAAGTCAAAGTCACATGAACACTTGACTCTTAACCTAACAATAACCTTAATGCCTAAAGTCACGATGAAACGGAAGCAGCGACAGATATTTTCTAACGTATTGTGACATACACCGATCAGGCATAACATTATGATGAGGTGAAGTGAATAACACTGATTATCATCTGATATTCATCACAGCACCTGTTAGTGGGTGGGATATATTAGGCAGCAAGTGAACGTTTTGTCCTCAAAGTTGATGTGTAAGAAGCAGGAAAAATGGGCAAGCGTAAGGATTTGAGCGAGTTTGACAAGGTCCAAATTGTGATGGCTAGACGACTGGGTCAGAGCATCTCCAAAACTGCAGCTCTTGTGGGGTGTTCCCGGTCTGCAGTGGTCAGTATCTATCAAAAGTGCTCCAAGGAAGGAACAGTGGTGAACCGGCGACAGGGTCATGGGCGGCCAAGGCTCATTGATGCACGTGGGGAGCGAAGGCTGGCTCGTGTGGTCTGATCAAACAGACGAGCTACTGTAGCTCAAATTGCTCAAGAAGTTAATGCTGGTTCTGATAGAAAGGTGTCAGAATACACAGTGCATCGCAGTTTGTTGTGTATGGGGCGGCATAGCCGCAGACCAGTCAGGGTGCCCATGCTGACCCCTGTCCACCGCCGAAAGCGCCAACAGTGGGCACGTGAGCATCAGAACTGGACCACGGAGCAATGGAAGAAGGTGGCCTGGTCTGATGAATCATGTTTTCTTTTACATCACGTGGATGGCCGGGTGCGTGTGCGTCGCTTACCTGGGGAACACATGGCACCAGGATGCACTATGGGAAGAAGGCAAGCCGGCGAAGGCAGTGTGATGCTTTGGGCAATGTTCTGCTGGGAAACCTTGGGTCCTGCCATCCATGTGGATGTTACTTTGACACGTACCACCTACCTAAGCATTGTTGCAGACCATGTACACCCTTTCATGGAAACGGTATTCCCTGGTGGCTGTGGCTCTTTCAGCAGGATAATGCGCCCTGCCACGAAGCAAAAATGGTTCAGGAATTGTTTGAGGAGCACAACAACGAGTTTGAGGTGTTGACTTGGCCTCCAAATTCCCCAGATCTCAATCCAATCGAGCATCTGTGGGATGTGCTGAACAAACAAGTCCGATCCATGGAGGCCCCACCTCGCAGCTTACAGGACTTAAAGGATCTGCTGCTAACATCTTGGTGCCAGATACCACAGCACACCTTCAGGGGTCTAGTGGAGTCCATGCCTCTACGGGTCAGGGCTGTTTTGGCAGCAAAAGGGGGGAACAACACAATATTAGGAAGATGGTCATAATGTTATGCCTGATCAATGTGTGTGTGTATATATATATATATATATATATATATACACTCACCTAAAGGATTATTAGGAACACCATACTAATACTGTGTTTGACCCCCTTTCGCCTTCAGAACTGCCTTAATTCTACGTGGCATTGATTCAACAAGGTGCTGAAAGCATTCTTTAGAAATGTTGGCCCATATTGATAGGATAGCATCTTGCAGTTGATGGAGATTTGTGGGATGCACATCCAGGGCACGAAGCTCCCGTTCCACCACATCCCAAAGATGCTCTATTGGGTTGAGATCTGGTGACTGTGGGGGCCATTTTAGTACAGTGAACTCATTGTC
The DNA here is from genome assembly GCA_039654105.1 of Coreius guichenoti. Lineage (NCBI taxonomy): Eukaryota > Metazoa > Chordata > Actinopteri > Cypriniformes > Gobionidae > Coreius > Coreius guichenoti. The sequence goes on along the minus strand of CM077182.1, from coordinate 2,162,513 downwards.
ATGTTCAAGAAACCAATTTGAAATGATTCGAGCTTTGTGACATGGTGCATTATCCTGCTGGAAGTAGCCATCAGAGGATGGGTACATGGTGGTCATAAAGGGATGGACATGGTCAGAAACAATGCTCAGGTAGGCCGTGGCATTTAAACGATGCCCAATTGGCACTAAGGGGCCTAAAGTGTGCCAAGAAAACATCCCCCACACCATTACACCACCACCACCAGCCTGCACAGTGGTAACAAGGCATGATGGATCCATGTTCTCATTCTGTTTACGGCAAATTCTGACTCTACCATCTGAATGTCCTATTTGTAGTGGAGATGAGTGGTACCCGGTGGGGTCTTCTGCTGTTGTAGCCCATCCGCCTCAAGGTTGTGCGTGTTGTGGCTTCACAAATGCTTTGCTGCATACCTCGGTTGTAACGAGTGGTTATTTCAGTCAAAGTTGCTCTTCTATCAGCTTGAATCAGTCGGCCCATTCTCCTCTGACCTCTAGTATCAACAAGGCATTTTCGCCCACAGGACTGCCGCATACTGGATGTTTTTCCCTTTTCACACCATTCTTTGTAAACTCTAGAAATGGTTGTGCGTGAAAATCCCAGTAACTGAGCAGATTGTGAAATACTCAGACCGGCCCGTCTGGCACCAACAACCATGCCACGCTCAAAATTGCTTAAATCACCTTTCTTTCCCATTCTGACATTCAGTTTGGAGTTCAGGAGATTGTCTTGACCAGGACCACACCCCTAAATGCATTGAAGCAACTGCCATGTGATTGGTTGATTAGATAATTGCATTAATGAGAAATTGAACAGGTGTTCCTAATAATCCTTTAGGTGAGTGTATATGTATAAATATGTGTGCGTGTGTATATACAGTATATACTCACACACATACTAAAAACCTTAATCACTAAACCTAACATCTAACTCTGACTAACTGACTATTTTCTGAACAACGTCATTCATACGCACCAAAAGCAGTGAGTTTTATTTCTTGTCTCTTTTCTCATTCATTCTCTAGCAAAGACGAAGAGAGATTTTTGAAGGAAGCTTGATGGATTTTGGTGTGGAATTGGAGGCGACACAATCCGTAAGTTTAATCGCACAATTAAACAAGACTTCCTGTAAAGATGTTTTTCTTCCAGAAGTATCAGACACCAGTTCCTCTTTCTTTATTGACATCCTTGTCCATTCCTGCTTCATTTATGGCGGGTTTTTATCAGTTCCACCAGTAAATATGGACTTCTTAGGAAAGGATACAGCAAGTCTTGTCTCAACCTGTTGATCTGTTCTGCAGGAATGCTGTTGTTTTAGACGAAGGCAGGTACACCTTCCTGTAGCGCTGATGGGAGAGTTTCCTCTCTGGCTGTGTTTTGCAGGTGATCGATGAGAAACTTTTCTATATGAAACTGCACATGCCTTTTGATACGCTGTGTTCTTACGCTGAAGTCCTGCATATCCGACTGCCCATCCAGCCCAATGATCTGGCCCCACAATCATCCGCGTACAACTGCTTCACCAAGTACTTCTACCCCAGCGAGGACGTCATCGCCAAGGAGACGGACTTCTTCACGGCCCCCTTCAAAAAGGATCAGCTGAACTGTTTTTACGTGAAGGACAGAGAGCAGTTCTTCACGCCAGCCATGAGGAGCAGAATGGTGCGTTGAACGTCTAAGGGCCCTATCATACACCCGGCGCAATACGACGCAAGTGTATTTTTGCTAATTTCATCCCGACGCAGTTATCATTTTCACGTCCAGCTCCACGTTGTTTAAATAGCAAATGCGCTGGCGCATCTGTTCACCCATGGGCGTCTGGTCTGAAAACCAGGTGTGTTCAGGAGCATTGTTGGCGCGTTGCTATTTTGAGGAACTGAAAACAACTGCGCCATTGACCAACAAAAACCTGCTCTAAAGTCAATAGCGCAGTATTTTTTGTGTTATTTAAAGGGCGTGTTAGTAATATGAGCCTATAGTCGGGTGCACAACGCGCATGCACTCTGCTTATTAAACACACAGGGATGTGCAGCAGCACACAAATACAATATAAAAAATTAAAGGATTACAATGTAATGATTGTTATTGTGTACATAAAGATAAAAATGCCTACATGTCATAATGGATAGTCATTGCATGTATCAGAATCAGAACCTATTTGCAGTAATGATGAATGAAACTGGCTAATTAATTGACCAATCGTGGCAATACACACATGTATTTAAACTGACTCGTCAGGTTGAGGGTGTCTATATTCCACTCACATGTAAATAGTGAATCTGCCATGGTGCGAGCACAACTGGCTTTTAAAGGGAAAGGGAGATGAGACTCTGATTGGTTTATTGCACGTTACGCCCAAAACACACCCATGACTCATTAAGAGACTAGGGACAACCCTTTTGGACCATGCGCTGGGCATGCTGACCATTTTTTTCCGTCGTTAAATTAGCAAAAGTGGATTCGGACATGCCCTAAGTGCACCTGCGCCGTGAGCTTTAGACCATGTGCTCAGATCGTTAAAATAGGACCCTAAGAGTCGCTCACACTTTACCTTCACCTGTCTCTTACTGTTATGCCGTCGGTTACAGGCGTACTACGTCCTCAACCGAGCACCGTATGATGTGAAAGGAAGCATGAAGAAGTACGGCTTCTCCAAACTGCTGAACGGAGGCGTGTACAAAGACGCGTATCCATTACATGATGTAAGTAACCATCAGACACCACATGTGAAAATATCATCATACTTTCCCCAGTCACAGTTAGGGTTATTATAGTTTACTAAAACTATAAAATAAAATAAAATTAAATAAAAATTAAATAAACACGAAAAACTTAAAGTAAATGAAACTTCCTAACTGAAGTTTAAGCACAAAAAAAATACTAAAAAACGAAAACAAATAAAATTAAATAATTATTTAATCAAAAAATTATTTAATCAAAAATTTTAAAACTAAAATTAATAATATTAAAAAACACTAATAATAATAATACTATTAAAAACACTAATAAAATGACATGAAAAGCACATAACTATAAAAATGAATAAAAAAATAAAAAAAGATTAATAATTTATTACTAATATTAATAAAAACTAAAATAGTACATAACTGTGCTATGATAATAACTGTGCATAATAATACAATTATACTAGCTAATAAACTAAATAAATTTGATTACATTAATAATAAGTTATTAAAATAAATCAATTATTAATACAAATATTTTAAATGCCTATAAATAATACATTTCAACAGAAACTGTAAAAAATGCCTGTGTACAGAAAAACTGTGTAAAAATAAATAAATAGTAAAAAACAAGATCAAACTAGCCAACTAAATAAATTTGATTAAATTAATACTAAATAAATAATAATAACATTTATAAATATAAATTGCATCCAAAATAAAAGTTTGTGTTTACATAATATATGTGTGTACTGTGTATAATTATTATGTATATATAAATACACACTCATGCATGTATATATTTAAGAAATATTTGCATGTATATACTGTATATATTTATATAATTTATATATTTTTATACATTTTTCTTAAATATATACATGCATGTGTGTGTATTTACACTCACCTAAAGGATTATTAGGAACACCATACTAATACTGTGTTTGACCCCCTTTCGCCTTCAGAACTGCCTTAATTCTACGTGGCATTGATTCAACAAGGTGCTGAAAGCATTCTTTAGAAATGTTGGCCCATATTGATAGGATAGCATCTTGCAGTTGATGGAGATTTGTGGGATGCACATCCAGGGCACGAAGCTCCCGTTCCACCACATCCCAAAGATGCTCTATTGGGTTGAGATCTGTTGACTGTGGGGGCCAGTTTAGTACGGTGAACTCATTGTCATGTTCAAGAAACCAATTTGAAATGATTCGAGCTTTGTGACATGGTGCATTATCCTGCTGGAAGTAGCCATCAGAGGATGGGTACATGGTGGTCATAAAGGGATGGACATGGTCAGAAACAATGCTCAGGTAGGCCGTGGCATTTAAACGATGCCCAATTGGCACTAAGGGGCCTAAAGTGTGCCAAGAAAACATCCCCCACACCATTACACCACCACCACCAGCCTGCACAGTGGTAACAAGGCATGATGGATCCATGTTCTCATTCTGTTTACGCCAAATTCTGACTCTACCATCTGAATGTCTCAACAGAAATCGAGACTCATCAGACCACGCAACATTTTTCCAGTCTTCAACTGTCCAATTTTGGTGAGCTCGTGCAAATTGTAGCCTCTTTTTCCTATTTGTAGTGGAGATGAGTGGTACCCGGTGGGGTCTTCTGCTGTTGTAGCCCATCCACCTCAAGGTTGTGCGTGTTGTGGCTTCACAAATGCTTTGCTGCATACCTCGGTTGTAACGAGTGGTTATTTCAGTCAAAGTTGCTCTTCTATCAGCTTGAATCAGTCGGCCCATTCTCCTCTGACCTCTAGCATCAACAAGGCATTTGATGCTCCCACAGGACTGCCGCATACTGGATGTTTTTCCCTTTTCACACCATTCTTTGTAAACTCTAGAAATGGTTGTGCGTGAAAATCCCAGTAACTGAGCAGATTGTGAAATACTCAGACCGGCCCGTCTGGCACCAACAACCATGCCACGCTCAAAATTGCTTAAATCACCTTTCTTTCCCATTCTGACATTCAGTTTGGAGTTCAGGAGATTGTCTTGACCAGGACCACACCCCTAAATGCATTGAAGCAACTGCCATGTGATTGGTTGATTAGATAATTGCATTAATGAGAAATTGAACAGGTGTTCCTAATAATCCTTTAGGTGAGTGTATATATACATAATAATTATACACAGTACACACATAAATTATGTAAACACAAACTTTTATTTTGGATGCGATTAATCGATTTGACAGCATTAATACAAATAAATCAGATATAAAATATATTTAAATGCAATAAATAAATAGTATATCAATGCAATATTCACTAGTAGTGAGTACAAAAAAGGGTTACACTTTATTTTAAGGTGATGTAGTTACATTGTACTTAGTCAAATAAGTACTGAGTAATATTAATTAACTATGTTCTTACTATACGGTTACGGTTTGGTTTAGGGTTAGTTACGTAATTACACATAATTTAATGTTATTACTATAGTAAGTACATGTAGTAACATGTAACTACGTCAACTTAAAATAAAGTGTTATCGAAAAAAGTAGTTTAAACTGGATGTAGTTTATGTAGAGTAACTGAGGTGATGCATGAGTACTTTACTGCAGTATTAAATGATCACTAATGCGCTTTTTGCATTTGCATTTATGCGATTTATCTAACAGTGCAGATTTAATGTGAAATCTAAAGAGCCCAATTGCCCCAATGAACGATTTCTGCTTTACAACGAGTGGGCGAATCCCAAGAACTTCTACAAGATGCAGCCGCTGAACCTCATCAGGTGCGTCTGTGGCATAAAACTGTTGACTTCATGTGTTTTTAGTCTCTAGTCTGACTTCTGCTCCCCTCCAGATGGATGAGATTGTTGAGCAAGTCAAGTCACATTTATTAATATATTTGCTTTATATAACACAGATTGTTTCAAAGCAGTTTACAGAAATAAACAAGAAAATAACAGTATTAATGTTCCAAAGTTCTTCAGTTATGATCTGTAATGCAGGTCTGAAAGATAATTATACTGCTCAGTTTAGTTCAGTGTTGATTCGGTTTAGTTCAGTGTTGATTCGATTTAGTTCAATGTTGATTCAGTTTAGTTTAATGTTGATTCAATGTTGATTCAGTTTAGTTCAATGTTGATTTGGTTTAGTTCAGTGTTGATTCGGTTTAGTTCAATGTTGATTTGGTTTAGTTCAGTGTTGATTCGGTTTAGTTCAATGTTGATTCAGTTTAGTTCAATGTTGATTCGGTTTAGTTCAATGTTGCTTTGGTTTAGTTCAATGTTGATTTGGTTTAGTTCAGTGTTGATTCGGTTTAGTTCAATGTTGATTTGGTTTAGTTCAATGTTGATTCAATGTTGATTCAGTTTAGTTCAATGTTGATTTGGTTTAGTTCAATGTTGATTTGGTTTAGTTCAATGTTGATTCGGTTTATTCGGTTTAGTTCAATGTTGATTCGGTTTAGTTCAATGTTGATTCGGTTTAGTTCAATGTTGATTCGGTTTAGTTCAATGTTGATTCAATGTTGATTCAGTTTAGTTCAATGTTGATTCGGTTTAGTTCAGTGTTGATTCAGTTTAGTTCAGTGTTGATTCGGTTTAGTTCAGTGTTGACTCGGTTTAGTTCAATGTTGATTCAGTTTAGTTCAATGTTGATTCGGTTTAGTTCAGTGTTGATTCAGTTTAGTTCAGTGTTGATTCAGTTTAGTTCAGTGTTGACTCAGTTTAGTTCAATGTTGATTCGGTTTAGTTCAGTGTTAATTTGGTTTAGTTCAATGTTGATTCAATGTTGATTCAGTTTAGTTCAATGTTGATTTGGTTTAGTTCAGTGTTGATTCAGTTTAGTTCAATGTTGATTTGGTTTAGTTCAGTGTTGATTCGGTTTAGTTCAATGTTGATTCAGTTTAGTTCAATGTTGATTCGGTTTAGTTCAATGTTGATTTGGTTTAGTTCAATGTTGATTTGGTTTAGTTCAGTGTTGATTCAGTTTAGTTCAATGTTGATTTGGTTTAGTTCAATGTTGATTCAATGTTGATTCAGTTTAGTTCAATGTTGATTTGGTTTAGTTCAATGTTGATTTGGTTTAGTTCAATGTTGATTCAGTTTAGTTCAATGTTGATTCAGTTTAGTTCAATGTTGATTTGGTTTAGTTCAATGTTGATTTGGTTTAGTTCAATGTTGATTTAGTTTAGTTCAATGTTGATTCAATGTTGATTCAGTTTAGTTCAATGTTGATTCGGTTTAGTTCAGGGTTGATTCGGTTTGGTTCAATGTTGATTCGGTTTAGTTCAATGTTGATTCGGTTTAGTTCAATGTTGATTCGGTTTAGTTCAATGTTGATTCAATGTTGATTCAGTTTAGTTCAATGTTGATTCAGTTTAGTTCAATGTTGATTTGGTTTAGTTCAGTGTTGATTCAGTTTAGTTCAATGTTGATTCATTGTTGATTCGGTTTAGTTCAATGTTGATTCGGTTTAGTTCAATGTTGATTCGGTTTAGTTCAATGTTGATTCAGTGTTGATTCAGTTTAGTTCAATGTTGATTCAGTTTAGTTCAGTGTTGATTTGGTTTAGTTCAATGTTGATTCAGCTTAGTTCAATAATAATAAAAAGTTAATCAATTATGAAACAAGTTCATTTCAGCTATAAGCAGCTCTACAGAAGACAATAGTGTCATTCAGTTCAATGTTTTAAAGTTCATCAATTATGAAGCAGCTTTGATTACGCCATAAAGCAGCTCTACTGAAGACAGTTCAGTTTAGTTAATATGCACCTGAACTTGCTTTCAGGAAGTATTTTGGCGAGAAGATCAGCATTTATTTTGCCTGGTTGGGTTTCTACACAGTCATGTTGTCCCTCGCTGCTGCAGTCGGCCTCGGCTGTTTCATATACGGATACTCAACCAGAGAGAGCAGCACATGGAGGTACAGCACTCTCATAACATGATGCCGTTATGCTCTGTAATAAACTTACAATGTACTTTGACTGATTATAACTCTGTTTGGGCAGCAAAGAGGTGTGCGACCCTCTGATTGGTGGACAAATTGTCATGTGCCCGCAGTGTGATCAAGACTGTCCGTACTGGAGGCTGAACATCACGTGCGAGTCGTCTAAAGTGAGTAGCCAAATAAAGTTCTGCAGGGATGACATACTTTTGTGGGCCAAAACCCAGAGCGTTTTAGCTGGGTCCATTGTCCTGATGGCAATAGCCATGTTTACATCCAAAAGTTGCACATGTACAGTAACTTGCGTGCAAAATTGAAATATTGGATAAGCAGTTTGCAAATAAATCAGTTTCCATCCCATGTGTGTCACTTCCTGGGAAATTGGTGCAAAATATTTGAGGACATTAAATGTCATATAATAATGTCATATTATTGACCTCATGACTTTATCAATCAGCGATTGGCTCTTTTATTTAGAAGGCGGGACTAATTCCGCCTTATCCCATTCATAAGTAATATGAGTGCACCATCTTTGTACATCTAAAGTCTTTGATTGAGGTCATGTGACTGTGGTGTAGTTTGTTTATAGCCTACGTTAAGCTTTTAACTGCTGCCGATTGTATTTAGGCCTTAAGTTGTGTTCATTTGTGAAGATTATCATGATGAACAGAGCATGTAAGAATCATAAACGTTTGTTGGTCACAGAGCACTTATTTTCTGCCATAATCCAAAAGCCAATGGAAAAATCCTTTTGGGTTTTTTGTCGGGAGTAATGCAAACTTACGAAAATACGTCAGCGCTCTATTCACTTGAACATGTTGCTATTCAGGGCTCCAGATTTGAGAGCACTGGCGCTGGACGAAAATTAATCACAAAGTTAATTTAATAATAAAATGACTATTGTTTTGTTAATAAGTGCAGTTACTAATAATATATTTGTTTAATGGAAATTTAACAGTGAAGCACTGAGCTTGAATTGATATGCAGATGCAAAAACATAATTTTTATAGGGAAAATTAACCTTTGTTCCATTGTTCTTCTATAGTCTCGCACTGAACTGACAGACAGCTTCAGTGATTATAAAAGGAGCACTCTTTACTTGTTTTCTGTGTAATTCAGTCACAATTTGAAGAAAAGTTTTTGTTTTTCATGAGACTGTGACTTCCTACTTTTTTCCATATATTAAGGAGTGGAAATGACTAACAAGTCAAATAAGTGCTCCTCTGCAGCCACCTACTGGTTATAGTGGTATAGTGGACAAAGTGTTAGTTTTCCTACATCTTTAAACTTTTAGTTTTACAAATCATCAAAAAAAAAATCATATTAAAATTGGATAATATTTAGAGCTTTGAAGTGCTGGAGAAAGTGTGAAGCCCTTGAAAAGTGATTTAATTTCACTCTCAAAAGGTTGTACAAACCCTGAGATGAATAATGTAAAAAAAAACAATACCATGGTGTGTTACTACAGTAAATCATGGTGAATGTTGGTGATTTGTGACTGAAACCCCTGATCTTCGCTCATGGCTCAATGTTTCTCCTGGTTTTGATCTGATATCTGTGGTTTATAACAGAGAGTTCTGCGCCGAACGCTTCCACTAGATCTCACAGTAGAGATGTTATTAATTCTGTGGTGAATTCAAACGCTTTCTCACCGGATCTCCAGCGCTGTGTAGTAACGGTGTCACGTGATCGAGATCGGCCGTGTATGAGCTCAGCTCAAACGAGTAACGCGGTTCCGTTTTGCTTTCGTTTCATTTGCTGGTTGATGTTTCTCATATGTAACAGAAATGGCAGCTCTTATCAGTTGGTGGAGGCACCGGTGCGACCTCTAACAAAATTTAGTCGCACCTGCAGGAAAAAAGGTTGCAGTCTAGAGCCCTGGTATTGCACAGCGTCTCCTCGGGAGGATTTGGGGATTTCATGTCTGATCTAGGATTTAACTTCTGGTGTTTGTGAAACTCCCTTTTTGTTGTTCTGAAACTGATGTTGTTTCTCATTTTCCTCCACAGAGACTGTGTGTGTTTGATAACTATGGGACATTAGTGTTTGCTGTTTTCATGTCTGTTTGGGGTGAGTGATGGTCACATGATCCCTTGCACATTTGAACCCTAATCCTAGCGTCATGCTAAACCTTTGATTAGTCAGCATTGCACCGACAGTGTTTTTACATCAACATTTGCTCAGCTTATTCTGGCCAAGAACCAGCATGCAGTTTTTTGTAATGCAACATTAAGTATTGTATGCAATGTGTTTCGTCTTTTACAGTGACGCTGTTTTTGGAGTTCTGGAAGCGATACCAGGCCGTGCTGGAGCACGAGTGGGACACGGTGGAGTTTCTTCAGCAGGAGGAACAGCCACGACCCGAATACGAGGCCAGATGCACTCATGAAAGAGTGAACCCTGTCACGCAGGTGCAATGCAGTGGCTGTATTCATTGTTTTAAGTGTTTGACTTTAACAGAAAGCACAGAAACACATTAAATATGCAGTGTGCTTTTGTGTTTGTTTTATACAGACTAAAGAGAGGGTGCCGTACACAGCCTGTGGGAAGTGCATGAGAATGTCATGTGGCATCAGCACTGTGTTATTCTGGGTAATATTACACTTTCAGTCTCATCATACATTTTAGCTTATTTCATTGTTGATTCACTTTAGCTCATTAGTCATAAGGTGAACTCAGTTTAGTTCAATGTTGATTCAGTTTAGTTCAGTGTTGATTCAGTTTAGTTTAATGTTGATTCAGTTTAGTTCAGTGTTGATTCAGTTTAGTTCAGTGTTGATTCAGTTTAGTTTAGTGTTTATTCAGTTTAGTTCAATGTTGATTCAGTTTAGTTCAGTGTTTATTCAGTTTAGTTCAGTGTTTATTCAGTTTAGTTCAATGTTGATTCAGTTTAGTTCAGTGTTGATTCAGTTTAGTTCAGTGTTGATTCAGTTTAGTTCAGTGTTGATTCAGTTTAGTTCAGTGTTTATTCAGTTTAGTTCAGTATTCATTCAGTTTAGTGTTGATTTAGTTTAGTTCAATGTTGATTCAGTTTAGTTTAGTATTGATTCAGTTTAGTTCAGTGTTGATTCAGTTTAGTTCAGTGTTGATTCAGTTTAGTTCAGTGTTGATTCAGTTTAGTTCAGTGTTGATTCAGTTTAGTTTAGTGTTTATTCAGTTTAGTTCAATGTTGATTCAGTTTAGTTCAATGTTGATTCAGTTTAGTTTAGTATTTATTCAGTTTAGTTCAGTATTCATTCAGTTTAGTGTTGATTTAGTTTAGTTCAATGTTGATTCAGTTTAGTTTAGTATTGATTCAGTTTAGTTTAGTATTGATTCAGTTTAGTTCAGTGTTGATTCAGTTTAGTTTAATGTTGATTCAGTTTAGTTCAGTGTTGATTCAGTTCAGTTCAGTGTTGATTCAGTTTAGTTCAGTGTTTATTCAGTTTAGTTCAGTGTTTATTCAGTTTAGTTCAATGTTGATTCAGTTTAGTTCAGTGTTGATTCAGTTTAGTTCAGTGTTTATTCAGTTTAGTTCAATGTTGATTCAGTTTAGTTCAATGTTGATTCAGTTTAGTTCAATGTTGATTCAGTTTAGTTCAGTGTTTATTCAGTTTAGTTCAATGTTGATTCAGTTTAGTTCAATGTTGATTCAGTTTAGTTTAGTATTTATTCAGTTTAGTTCAGTATTCATTCAGTTTAGTGTTGATTCAGTTTAGTTCAATGTTGATTCAGTTTAGTTTAGTATTGATTCAGTTTAGTTCAGTGTTGATTCAGTTTAGTTCAATGTTGATTCAGTTTAGTTCAATGTTGATTCAGTTTAGTTCAATGTGTATTCAGTTTAGTTGATTCAGTTTAGTTCAGTGTTGATTCGGTTTAGTTCAATGTTGATTCAGTGTAGTTTAGTATTGATTCAGTTTAGTTCAATGTGTATTCAGTTTAGTTGATTCAGTTTAGTTCAATGTTGATTCAGTTTAGTTCAATGTGTATTCAGTTTAGTTGATTCAGTTTAGTTTAGTGTTGATTCAGTTTAGTTCAGTGTTGATTCAGTTTAGTTCAATGTGTATTCAGTTTAGTTTAGTGTTGATTCAGTTTAGTTCAATGTTGATTCAGTTTAGTTCAATGTTGATTCAGTTTAGTTTAGTGTTGATTCAGTTTAGTTTAGTGTTGATTCAGTTTAAATAGTGTCATTATTCAGCTCAATTCAGTTCAATGTTGACTCAGTTTAGTTCAATAATAATGCAAAGCTCATCAATTATGAAACAAGTTCGATTCAGCTATAAGCAGCTCTACAGAAGACAATAGAATCACTCAGTTCAATGTTGTTCAATGTCATAAAGTCTAGTCTAATACATGTTCTAGGCCATATTGTGCATCACTTGTATTCACATTTCTCATGTAAAATGACTTTTCAGTGTCATTTCATGTTGCTTTTATCATCTTGTGTAGATTCTGTTGATCATAGCATCAGTGGTCGGGGTGATCGTGTATCGCTTGGCGATGTTTATCGTTTTCTCTTCGAGGCTGCGCTCGGATTGGAAGAATCGTAAGGAGCTGGAGCCGTTCAAAGAGTACGTCACCCCTCAGATGGCCACTTCCATCACAGCCTCCATCATCAGCTTCATCATCATCATGATTCTCAACAACGTCTACGAAAAAGTGGCCATCTGGATCACAGATTTCGGTAAGTCACCAGTTTTGGTATCACTTTACAACAAGTGTTAACATGAATTAACTGCATTAGTTATTCCATACTGAGTGAATATGTGGCTCGTTCTGTGTGCTTCAGAGCTGCCGCGGACCAAAACGGAGTACGAGAACAGCCTGACGCTGAAGATGTTCCTCTTTCAGTTCGTGAACTACTATTCGTCCTGTTTCTACATCGCTTTCTTCAAAGGAAAGGTGGTGGGCTATCCGGGACAGCCCGTCTACTGGTTTGGGGCGTACCGCAATGAGGAGGTGAGGCATTTCTGTCAGATGATGAGGAACTACAGGCAAAAAAACTGTAATTATTATCAGAAGTTCTGATTATAAAGTCTTCATGCCAGTTGTTTCAGTAGTTCCTACTCTGGTCTATTATTGTGATGTCTATTATAGCAAGCCCCTTTCTGCCACATAAAAAAAAAATTATGTGTAAATCATAATGATGACACACACGTCGAAATAATGACATATTAAGTCACATTTATGAGATGAAAAGTCGAACATATTTCAGCTAATTACTAAGCTGAAACTGTGACATTAAAAAGTTGAAATTCCAACTTAAAAGGTCAGAATTATGACTTAAAAATTCATGATTATGATAAAAAGTCAGTATATATATATTGACTTTTTAATCTCATTAATATGACTTTATGACTAGTCATTATGACTTAGTATAGAATGTTGACTTTTTAATGTTATGGTTATGACTTTTTAAGTCATATTTTAAACTTTTCATCTTATATCATTTAGCATGCCATAATTTTAACTTGTCATAATTATGACTTTTAAATCATAATTTCAACTTTTTTTGTCATAATTTTGACTTCATATCATTAAGTCAAAATTATGACTTTTAAATGTTATAGTTATGACATTTTAAGTCTAAAATTATAAATGTTATAAATGTTGTAATTTCTATTTTTTTTAATGTCGTAATTATGCCTATTTAATGTTACAGTTGACTTTTTAAGCCATAATTTCAATTTAGTATGACATGATTTAGAATTTTTTTAAGTCATATTTCTGACTTCTCGTATCATTTAGCATGCCATAATTTTGATTGTCATAATTTCAATTTTTAAGTCATAATTTAGACTTTTTAATGTTGTAATTTAGACTTTTTAATGTAATTTCGATTTTTTAATGTCGTAATTATGACTTTAAGTCATAATTGACTTTTTAATGTCGTAATTTTGTCTTAGTATGACATTTAGAATTTTAAGTCATATTTTTGTCTTCTCATAGCATTTAGCATGCCATAATTTTGACTCTTTGTCGTAATTTAAACTTTTAAGTCATAATTTCGACTTTTTAATGTTATAGTTATGACTTTTTAAGTCATAATTCTGATTTAGTATGTCATAATTTAGAATTTTTGTCATAATTTAAACTTTTTATGTCTTCATTTTTACTTTTTAAGTCATAATTTCCATTTTTTAATGTTGTAGTTATGACTTAGTATTTCATATTTTCGACTTTTCATAACATTTAGCATGCCATAATTTTAACTTTTTGTCATAATTTAAACTTTTAAGTCATAATTTCTCATAATCTCATAACTTTTTAATGCTATAACTTTTTCAAATCATAATTTTGACTTTTTATTTCATAATTGTGACCTTAATGTCATCATTGACTTTTTAATGTCGTAATTTCGACTTAATTTCAACTTTTTATGTCATAATTGTGACTTTAATGTCAACTTTTCATCACCTGATATGCAACTACACTCACCTAAAGGATTATTAGGAACACCATACTAATACTGTGTTTGACCCCCTTTCGCCTTCAGAACTGCCTTAATTCTACGTGGCATTGATTCAACAAGGTGCTGAAAGCATTCTTTAGAAATGTTGGCCCATATTGATAGGATAGCATCTTGCAGTTGATGGAGATTTGTGGGATGCACATCCAGGGCACGAAGCTCCCGTTCCACCACATCCCAAAGATGCTCTATTGGGTTGAGATCTGGTGACTGTGGGGGCCATTTTAGTACAGTGAACTCATTGTCATGTTCAAGAAACCAATTTGAAATGATTCGAGCTTTGTGACATGGTGCGTTATCCTGCTGGAAGTAGCCATCAGAGGATGGGTACATGGTGGTCATAAAGGGATGGACATGGTCAGAAACAATGCTCAGGTAGGCCGTGGCATTTAAACGATGCCCAATTGGCACTAAGGGGCCTAAAGTGTGCCAAGAAAACATCCCCCACACCATTACACCACCACCACCAGCCTGCACAGTGGTAACAAGGCATGATGGATCCATGTTCTCATTCTGTTTACGCCAAATTCTGACTCTACCATCTGAATGTCTCAACAGAAATCGAGACTCATCAGACCAGGCAACATTTTTCCAGTCTTCAACTGTCCAATTTTGGTGAGCTCGTGCAAATTGTAGCCTCTTTTTCCTATTTGTAGTGGAGATGAGTGGTACCCGGTGGGGTCTTCTGCTGTTGTAGCCCATCCGCCTCAAGGTTGTGCGTGTTGTGGCTTCACAAATGCTTTGCTGCATACCTCGGTTGTAACGAGTGGTTATTTCAGTCAAAGTTGCTCTTCTATCAGCTTGAATCAGTCGGCCCATTCTCCTCTGACCTCTAGCATCAACAAGGCATTTTCGCCCACAGGACTGCCGCATACTGGATGTTTTTCCCTTTTCACACCATTCTTTGTAAACTCTAGAAATGGTTGTGCGTGAAAATCCCAGTAACTGAGCAGATTGTGAAATACTCAGACCGGCCCGTCTGGCACCAACAACCATGCCACGCTCAAAATTGCTTAAATCACCTTTCTTTCCCATTCTGACATTCAGTTTGGAGTTCAGGAGATTGTCTTGACCAGGACCACACCCCTAAATGCATTGAAGCAACTGCCATGTGATTGGTTGATTAGATAATTGCATTAATGAGAAATTGAACAGGTGTTCCTAATAATCCTTTAGGTGAGTGTATATTCCTTGAATGCAATGGAAGTTGCTTTGGATAAAATGCATAAGTGTGAAGTCTGATACATGTCTTCATATAACATGGAACAATATTGCGTTCAGTGTGATCCTGGCGGCTGCCTGACTGAGCTGACCACACAGCTGTCAATCATCATGACCGGAAAGGCCGTCTGGAACAACATACAGGAAGTCCTTCTGCCGTGAGTTTCACACAGCCAATGAGACCTACTGTCTGTGATTATTAACTCTTTCATAGAGCAGATAAAACAACCACAGCAATTAATAAACAACCGTGTTTCTAGGTGGGTGAAGAATCTGATATTTCGTCATTGCACCCAGGTGGGTTCAGAAAAAGTGATTCCCCGCTGGGAACAGGACTATCAGCTCCAGCCAATAGGAAAGCTCGGGCTGTTTTATGAATACCTGGAGATGGGTGAGATGCTGCGCACGCATTTGAATCATCCAATCAGCTGTGAGTACCCGAACACTGTTGTCTGAATGTGTTTTTTGTCTGTTGCATTCCCACAGTGATCCAGTTTGGTTTTGTGACTCTGTTCGTGGCGTCTTTCCCGTTGGCTCCTCTCCTGGCGCTGATCAACAATCTGTGTGAAATCCGTGTGGACGCCTGGAAAATCACTACTCAGTTCCGTCGGATAGTTCCGGAAAAGGCCCAGGACATCGGAGCCTGGCAGCCCATCCTACAGGGGGTGGCGATTCTAGCAGTGGTCACAAATGTGGGTTGAAAATATTTTATTCGATTCTCATTTTGATGAACCCATAGCGATTCTTAAAGGGATAGTTCACCCAAAAATGAAAAACCTCTCATCATTTGTTCACCCTCATCCCATCACCGATGTACATGTTTATTTCTTCAGATAACAAAAATGCGTCCAAAAAATGTGTCAGTAAATAAATAATAAATAAAAGCGGGCCCAAGACTGAGCCTTGGGGAACACCACTGGTGACAATAAAGAGCTCACTTTAAACAAAAGTACACAAATATACATATACATATGCACATAAACATGAAAATTCAACAAGTTGGGAGAAATAAAAGGATAATACAGAAGGTTTTGAGCTTTGTTACTTTGATATAACAAACAAAGTCTGAACTTTCAAATTCTGTCAGTTTTATTATGAAATTCAAACAAATGTTGTTTTAATGTGGCATGTGAACCGATCATCTCTTCCACTTTACTAAATCCGTCATGAAAACAAGTTATGATGTCCAACATTTAAGTGTTTATATAAAAATTAATTTAGAGATTTCATATTTTCAACTTTCCATCTCACAATGTTCACTTTTCATCTTATATCATTTATCATGCAATAATTTTGACTTATGTCATAATTATGACTTAAGTCATAATTTCAATTTATGTCATAATTTCGACTTTTTAATGTTATAGTTATGACTTTTTAAATCATAATTTCGACTTAG
Organism: Coreius guichenoti; assembly: GCA_039654105.1. Taxonomy (NCBI): domain Eukaryota; kingdom Metazoa; phylum Chordata; class Actinopteri; order Cypriniformes; family Gobionidae; genus Coreius; species Coreius guichenoti. The sequence goes on along the minus strand of CM077182.1, from coordinate 2,145,857 downwards.
TATGTCATAATTTAAACTTTTTTTAAGACTTCTTATTTTTGACTTCTCATCTCATAACATTTAGCATGCCATGATTTTGAATTTTTGTCATAATTTCAATTTTTAAGTCATAATTTATTCTACTTTTAATGTCATAATTTCTACTTTTTAATGTCGTAATTATAACTGTCATAATTTTGACTTTTTGTCATAATTTTGACTTTTTATGCCATAATTTCTATTTTTTAATGTCATAATTTCTACTTTTTAATGTCATAATTATGACTTTAAGTCTTTTTATATACCATAATTTCTTAAAGTCATAAGTCATAATTTTGACTTTTGAATGTCTCATAAATGCATCTCACATCTCATAAATATGACTTGGTGTGTCATAAGTTCGACTTTTATATAACAACATGCATCAACTGATATGTGACTATATTCCTTGAATGCAATGCAAGTAGTTTTTGAATAAAATGCATATATTTTCAAAAAACGAATTGAAGTAGAAACATAATTATGTAGTTAAACAGTTATTATTATATAATATTACATTATATTTAAATGTTTGACTTGTACTGTACCTGATAAATTTCCAAATGAATCTTTCAATTTGAATCAGGATTGGAATTGAATCAAATCACAAGCTTGTGTATGGAAATCAAATCTTGACGTTTGTGTTAAAACCCTTGTTGTGTGATTTGGGTCATGTTCACTCACTGTCTGCATCTGTGTGTGTTTTCCTCTCCAGGCTGCCATCATTGCCTTCACTTCGGACATGATTCCTCGGCTGGTTTATTACTGGGCGTTTTCTGTGAGCCCTTATGCAGGCAGATCAGACCACACCATGACGGGCTTCATCAACAGCTCGCTGTCTGTATTCAACGTTAAAGACTTCAGTGAGACGAGCAGACCTAGTAATGTCACATCGTCCTGGTCCAACATCACCACATGCCGGTCAGCTTGTCAAACATCACCAGTTATAACAGCATGTTTATTTGTGAATAATGGTTTAATACTCAGCATGCATGTTTCATAGATTTATCTAAACATTTGGAAAAGTGAGAATGGGGTACTGTGTGTCACATTATAAGTGACCCGCAACACCTGTACGTTTGGATCATTTATATAAAACTACCAAAACATTTTAAATCAAAACAAGTTTTGCAACTGATGTCACAGGAGAAGCTTTTAAAGTTTAACAAAGAACATTTTAGTTCTTTCGAAACGCAACTACTGCTCCTTCAAAGAACCTAGAAACCAAATATACTGATCTGAAAAACCTATAATGAAACATCAAGACCTTATAACAAAGACTTTAGCTGTGCAAAGACTCTTATTACTAAGAATGGGAGAATGTGCAACGCAATATGGCGGAATAAGCCCCGCCTTTTTAATAAAAGAGCCAATCGTTGATTGGTAAAGTCATCGCGTCACTGCAGCTGACCTTATGCACTAGATATAGGCGGAGTTTGACTTTTTAATGTCATAATTTCAACTTTTAAGTCATAATTTTGACTTTTTAATGTTGTAATTTTGACTTTTTAATGTCATAAATTGTGACTTTTACGTCATAATTTTGACTTTTTAATGTAATTTTGACTTTTTAATGTCATAATTTTGACTTTTTAATGTCATAATTTCAGCTTTTACGTCATAATTTCAACTTTAAATCATAATTTCGATTTTTTTATGTCGTAATTTTTACACTTTATTTCATAATTTAGACGTTTTGTCATAATTTTGACCTTTTAATTAATGTCATAATTAAGTCATCATTTTGACTTTTTAATGTCATAATTTCCACTTTTTAATGTCATAATTTCAACTTTTAAGTCATAATTTCGATTTTTTTATGTCGTAATTTTTACATTTTATGCCATAATTTAGACGTTTAATGTCATAATTTTGACCTTTTAATTAATGTCATAAGTCATAATTTTGCCTTTTTAATGTCATAATTTCACATTTTTAATGTCTCATACATGCATGTCACATCTCATAAATATGACTTGGCGTGTCATAAGTTCGCACTGCCCCCCCAGACCAGAGCCAAGGATTTTGTCTGAGCTATGATACATTTTTTTTAAAAATAATATAATTCATATTTTCTCATTTTATTTGTCTTATCTTATCCTTTTAGTGTAGAATGAGTAAAGCTGATTGTTTTTAGGATGACAAAAAAAATTAAGTAAAATTTTTAGGCTGATTAATTTTTTAGGCCGCTCTACCTCAGCGGTCTAACAGCGCTCGTCAATGTCAAAATGATCGAGATGGCCAATCAAATCAAAGAAGGCGGGTCTTACTGTCACAACGCAACGAGAGTTCGTGGAAAAATGTAAGTAGATGCTAGTATTAGACAACTGTTTTATGATAGAAATGTTCCGCTACCGACAGTAATAGACTATCTAGTGATGCAAACTACTCAACTTTTTATGAAATTTCGCCGTTTTGAATTGAAAAAATGTGATCATGATTCATGGAATTCATAAATGAATGTGACGACGAGAAAGCGTTTGCATTTTCTACATATTAGACATACGAATAATAGTGAATTTGTGCACATTTTAAAATAAAATATTATTTGCAAATAGTTTAAATTGATTACTTCATTAGCCTACTACAATTAGACCTAGAACTTATTTTACCATTCTTATTTATTTATTCCCTTAAATGCCTTTTAATCGTTTAATTATTCAATTCCTTTATTATTATTATTTATAATAATATAAATTATACCCCAAGGTGCCCCCCAAGCACAAAAGAGAAACAAGTGTGCAGTGCTTTAGAATCTTTAGAATCTTTGGAATTTTGTTTGAACTTCTGTTTATTGCGGTAGCTCTGTATATTTCTATGACATCGTTGTCGAAGAGTATTTAGTTGGTGGACTTACTCACTGTAGAGTTAACAAAAGTTATCATGAGCATTGTAATGTTTGAAGCGGATGTCATAACAAATGTCAGTAGACCGGGACGATTTTAAAACGAGCCATTTCATTCATAAATCCGTAAGATCTTACCTTCATGCTGTGGAAATACAAAGAATAAGCTGAAAAGGGGCGGGGCTAAACAGAGACGCCCTTTTCTTCTGTGACAATGCGCGCTTTGGACTGTGGACGTTTAGAAACAAAATTTATGAGACAGTTGTTGTCAGATTTTATTGGTGATTTTGAATATGAAATTTAATTGTAAGCTTGGCAAACAGCTTTGGAGAATTTGATGTTTCCCCATTCAAAGAGATAGGAGCTGCAATTGCATTCCTGAAATAGCATGCTCGATTCGATTGAGATCTGGGGAATTTGGAGGCCAAGTCAACACCTCAAACTCGTTGTTGTGCAACAAACTGCGATGCACTGTGTATTCTGACACCTTTCTATCAGAACCAGCATTAACTTCTTGAGCAATTTGAGCCACAGTAGCTCGTCTGTTTGATCGGACCACACGGGCCAGCCTTCGCTCCCCACGTGCATCAATGAGCCTTGGCCGCGCATGACCCTGTCACCGGTTCACCACTGTTCCTTCCTTGGAGCACTTTTGATAGATACTGACCACTGCAGACCGGGAACACCCCACAAGAGCTGCAGTTTTGGAGATGCTCTGACCCAGTCGTCTAGCCATCACAATTTGGCCCTTGTCAAACTCGCTCAAATCCTTACACTTTCCCATTTTTCCTGCTTCTAACACATCAACTTTGAGGACAAAATGTTCACTTGCTGCCTAATATATCCCACCCACTAACAGGTGCCGTGATGAAGAGATAATCAGTGTTATTCACTTCACCTCATCATAATGTTATGCCTAATTGGTGTATAGTTAAGGTATATAGTTAAGATTCTTTTAATTATCTGTTATATAAGGTTCCTGGAGTTAACATGAACTAACAATAAAAAATACTTCTAAAGCATTTGTTAATCTTAGTTAATGTTAATTAAAAGTATATTATTTATTATATTAAATATTATTTAATGAACCAGTTACCAAAGATTAATAAATCATGCAACAAATGTATTGCTCATTGTTAGTTCATTTACATTTATGCATTTAGCAGACGCTTTTATCCAAAGCGACTTACAACTGAGGAATACAGGAAGCGATCCGTCATGAAGAGGCGAAGAAACGCAAAGAGTGCCTGAAATACTAAGTTTTGGACATTACTCAGTGTAGCACAAGCTAGAGTAGGGAGGGAATATATATATATATATATTTTTTTTTTTTTATTAAGATGAGGTTAAGTGCTCACAGAAGAGATGAGTTTTCAGCTGTCTTTTGAATGTTGTCAGTGATTCTGCCTTCCGGATGGAGGTGGGAAGATCGTTCCATCAGCAGGGAACGGTGAATGAAAATGTTCTGGAGATGGATTTCATGCCTCTCTGTGATGGTACCACGAGCCGTCGCTCCTTAGCTGAGCGAAGGCTTCTGGTGGGGGTGTGGACTCGTAGGAGCGAGTCAAAGTATGCGGGTACTGAGTTTGTGGTGGATCTGTAAGCAAGCGTCAGCGCCTTGAACTTGATGCGAGCAGCGAGTGGTAGCCAGTGCAGAGAGATGAAGAGGTGTGACATGGACCCTTTTGGGCTCGGTTAATGCACAACTGATGGAGTCTTATTGTAAAGTGTTACCAACAACTTACAAAACAGCACTGTTATATAAGGAGTTGATTTAATGCACACTGACAGATGTATTTTATGTTCTCAGGTATCGGGATTTCAGGTATCCTCCCGGTCATCATATTCAATATGAGTTCAGCATATATTATTGGCACGTCATTGCTGCCAAACTGGCTTTTATGATTGTGGTTGAGGTAGGTGACTGTATGTGACACACCTAATGATTACTTCCTGAAACACACTTCCAGTTGTGCTTGTAAGGCTCTAAATATGCTGTTCTGTTCTCCTCTCAGCACATCGTTTATTTCACAAAGTTCATGCTGTCCTACATGATACCGGATGTGCCGGAGGCACTGAAAGAGCAGATCAAACGGGAGCGTTACCTGACGCAGGTCATCCTGCACGAGACCAACATCAAGCAGTTTAAGGAGCTCATGAAGCCTGTGGCGGAGAGGCTTCAGGGCCAGGTTGAAGAGCCAGATCTGGAGTTAGACCTGAAGCTGTGAACCGTCCTTAATCCCTGTACCACGCCTTGTATTCAGACACGTGTCCTAAACCTCAAACGAACAAGCTCAAGAATGTTTGCATAGTCATTTTCATTTTAGCAGACACAGTGTGTAATACACCGGGTGAAAACTGGTTCTGTGCGGAGCTGGATTCAACCCAAAATCTCAAAACCACTAGTTTTATTATTATTTTAAGAAATTGCTTTTTACCAAGAGAGATGTGTTGTCATAATTCTCAGTTTGTTGCAGACAACTGGTAAAAAATCAATAGCTTTTGTTGCATGCAATGCATATTGCACAGATGTTACTGACGTATTATACAGTGGCAAGAAAAAGTATGCGAACCCTTTGCAGAAAATGTGAATAATTTTAACAAAATAAGAGGGATTATACAAAATGCATGTTATTTTTATCTAGTACTGTACTGAATAAGATATTTAACATAAAAGATGTTTTTCATATAGTCCACAAGACAAAAAAACAGCTGAATTTATAAAAATGACCCCGTTCAAAAGTTTACATACCCTTGATTCTTAAAGGCACAATATGTAAGATTTTTGCCAAAAACCACTAGAACAATGTTATATATTTTGTTGGCTTGTGTACTTACATTATCCCAGATGTTTCCAAGAATGTTTAAATCCAGAGAAATAAGCGAGTTTTACCAGGACACGGACCGTGTGTCGCCTATCAATGACATCATCCCCGCGTTACCCTCGGGTTTTATTTTGTAGAAACCATGGAAACACCAAAGACGCTTTAATATATGATGTGTTTTATTAGACAGGTGAGCAACTGTTTGGATCATTCATAGACAGAAAACTAATCATTGTTATCCAGCTCAACACAGTCTTATTGTTTAAATCTGGTGTTCTTGATTTACCGCGAGTACCATGTTTTACCATGCCTAATATGATCTCGCTCACTGCAGTGTGAACAAGTGTCTCATAGTAGTGCCGAGCGAACGCACAGAGTAGCATTATAACATAACTTTAACACACTCAAATGTGTGTAATATGATAAAATAAAAGCCCCGCAAAATCAAGTCATCATCAAGCTACGCCTTTGTTTTGAATATGCGACCTCTACCGGCGAAAAATTACATATTGTGGCTTTATATAGTGTCGTTCCCTGGATGATCCACGGCTGTGTGTGTGTTTTGTGATGGTTGTTCTTGAGTCTCTTGTTTGTCCTGAGCAGTTAAACTGACCAACGTTCTTCAGAAAAATCCTCCAGGTCCCAAACACAACTATTAAAAAAAGCTTCAAACATTCACTGATGCATTAAGAGCCAGGGGTGAAAACTTTTGAACAGGATGAAGATGTCCAAATTGTTCTTATTTTGTATAAATATCAATTTTTTTCATTTAGTTCTGCCCTTCAGAAGCAACAGAAGATACTTACATGTTTCCCAGAAGACAAATTAAGTACAATTTACCTCGATCTTCAAATTCAAAAAGTTTTCACCCCCGGCTCTTAATGCGTCGTGTTTCCTTCTGGAGCGTCAGTGAATGTTTGAAGCTTTTTTAATAGTTGTGTTTGAGTCGCTCAATCGTCCTCAGATCTCAGAATCATACACTCACTGCTGGAAAGGGCTCAAATATGCAGAAGATGCTGGAAAACTGAAAAATTTGAAGGACCTGAAGGACAAACAAGAGACTCAAGAACAGCCATCACACACACACAGCCGTGGATCATCAGGAAACGACACACAGGATTAAGAATCAAGGGTTCATAAACTTTTGAACGGGTCATTTTTATAAATTCAGCTGTTTTTTTGTCTTGTGGGCTATATGTAAACATCTTTTTATGTAAAATATCTTATTCAGGACAGCACTAAATAAAAAATAACATGTATTTGTATGATCTCTCTTATTTATATTTTCACAGATTCTGCAAGGGTTTCACATACTTTTTCTTGCCACTATATATTTTGAATCACTTCTTCTTATTGAACTAATGTGCAAAATCTGGTATAAAACAATGCAAGATATTTTGTAAAGGATTTAAATAAACTTAAATCAAGTATTATGCTGACAAATCATGCAAGGTTTGTACAGCACTTAATGCTTTTTAAAATATACTAATACTAACAAAAAAGTGCCTTAATGTTACCATGGTAATACCATGTTTTTGGATATGTTAAACTTCTTTGGAGTACTATATGAATATGGTGTTTATAATGTTTGTTATGGTAAAATCAGAATCATACATGAGACTGTGATCATAATTAACTTTTTTAATTATTATTAATTTAGCTTAGCTAACATTTCTATCATGCTCTGTATATTTGTGAATATTCCCTTGTTTGTTTGTTACCTCTTTGTACAATACGATGTTTACAAATATACGCATATTTGCACAAATATTGACAATATCATTTTTTATATAAAAAAAATTGTTAATGTTGTACAATGTTGATCGTTTACATCATTTCATTTACATAATTTGCTAATTAACACCCACTCATACTTAATCAATTAGAATGACAAAATAATAATGTATAGATAATGTATAATAATAATAATAATAGATATCCACGCCATCTTGTAGTAGTTAAAGGGACAGTGCACCCAAAAATTTACTCACCCTCAAGTTGTCCCAAACCTGTATGAATTTCTTCCTTGAACACAAAAGAAGATATTTCGAAAAATATCGGTAACCAAACAGTTGCTGGTCCCCATTGACTTCCATAGTATGGGAAAAAAAAAAAAATATTACAGTTAATGGCTACTGTCAACTGTTTGGTTACCAACATTCTTCAAAATATCTTCTTTTGTGTTCAAGAAAGAAACTCATACAGGTTTGGAACAACTTGAGGGTGAGAAAATGATGACAGAATTGTCATTTTTGGGTGAACTGTCCCTTTAAGATGAAGCGCTTTTTTTCCGCTCTAGTCAATTTTATTTCTGTGGCACCACTGTGACGTCATCACTGTGCGTCGCGGTGACGACTGCAGCTCGGGGAATCCTCGTGTTTTTTGTGTTTTATCATCATAAATCTGTACAGATCAACCATGAGCTCTCAAATAACATGTGTCGGATGGGTGAAGCGGGGAGTCGCTAAAGAAACGCCTGATAAAGTGAGTCAGTCACGTGATTGAGTGTATACTGCTTGTTTCTGTGGCATCGCACACGTGTTTGGGGTTTAACTCGAATAAAATCATCATCACAGGTCGAGCTGAGCAAAGAAGAGCTGCAACGCATCATATCAGAGGCTAAAGATGAGTTACGGTAAGTTTTACCCGCTCAGACTGAATCTGACACGGTACGTTACATTTTAAAACTATTATATATAATAATATTGCCAATATTAGCCTGTCAACTAGCAGTGTCCATGTAGCAGGACACTGGGTCCTGTTAGTGCATTTTTTCTTTATCACATATTTTAGAAACACTAAAATAAAATAAAACGCTTGTCCTGTGAAAACCGACGTTACATTGAAATCGCGTTACAACGCAAACGATATTTTAAAACTTTTTTTTAGCGGGCCCAATTTTTGTGCAATCAACTTCAAATTTGGAACACTACTTGGTTAGACATATGGCTTTGATTCTTCACCAATAGAGTCAAAATTATTTTATAAAATATATATTTTGTATATGTTCAGGTGGTTAATTTTAGGAAACTCTGTGATTTCTCCTCAGGGATCACGATGATGAGGAGGAGGTTGATGAAGGTGTGGTCAGTGGTCTGGACATCAGTGAAGAGGCATCAGCTGTTCCGACGTCTAGTGAGGAAATAAAAGAGGAGAAAGATGAGGATGAGCTTGCAGAGTACGGACTAGACAAATATGACGAAGACGACATCGGTATGTGAAGAAGAGCCTGCGTTATTCTTTCCCTGATGGATTTATCTGGGTTAGTTCAGCCAAAAATGAAAATTACCCCATGATTTACTGAACCTAAGCCATCCTAGGTGTATATGACTTTCTTATTTCAGCCGAACACTGAGTTATATTAAAAAATATTCTTTTTTTTCCAAGCTTTATAAAGGGAGTGAATGGTACCTGAGATTTTGAAGCCCATAAAAGCACATCCATCCTTCATAAAAGTAATCCACACGGCTCCAGGTTAATAAAGGCCTTCTCTATAGTAGTCAGGGAGTGTAAGAAGCCTGTTTGAGAACAAAGATGGTGCTGATGAAGATATTTGATGATGAAGAAGGTGCAGATTTTCAGCTTTTCTTCTCTCATGCAGTGGCGTCAAATCTTGGAGACAGTCTGGCAGGACTGACAGTGTTCGGCACCAGTGAAGAAGACCCGTACATCACCATCAAAGACACAGTGAGGAAACACACACACACTCCCTACTGGAAGAATGTCACATTTTCTGGAATTCTGCATTTTCTCCATTCCCTTCTCTGTGTTTTCCATTGATCATTGCTGTCAGGAGTGTGTGTGTATGTGTGTCTGACCTGCGCTGTGTTTTGTAGGATCAGTACGAGCGGGATGATTTTCAGATTAAATCCTCTGATAACCTGATTCTGTCTGGTCGAGCGGAGAAAGACTGCTGTAACCTGGATGTTTACGGTGACTTTCACACACTCTTTCTGGACCGGTGTTGTTTTACGATCATTCAGATGCTGTTATAGTTTATAGTTTTTCTTTAATATTTTGAATTCATTTGTCTGTCTTCTGGTTTTCTTTTAATAAGTAATGTCATTTTCTTGTATTTGGTCATTTTTATTTTTATTTTTTATTTTTTACAATGTTTATATATTAACTTTAAGTTTTTATTAATTATAAAATACATTTTATTAATTTGATATTAATCAAGTTAAATTAAATGAATATACATAAAATATAAATATACATTTTATTATTAATTTATTTTTATTAATACAATTTATTGTTAATTTGATATTAATGAAGGTAAACTAAATGAAAATGATTTGTTTATATGAAATAAAATGTTTACATATTTTAAGTTTTTATTAATAATAAAATTAATTTTATGAATTTGAATTTTGACAAAATTAATATAAGAAATGATTATACATTTTTTTTTAAATTTAATTTTAACTTTTTATTAATACAATTATTTTTATTAATTTGATATTAATCAAGTTAAACTAAATGATTATAAGAATTGTTTATATATGTTTTTTTTTTTAATTTTATGAAGTTTTTATTAATGCAACTTGTTAATTTGGTATTAATAAAGGTAAACCAAATGAAAATGATACATGTTTATATACATTTTATTACGTTTTTATTCATTAATAAAATCTATTTTATTAATTTGATATTAATGAAGGTAAACTAAATGAGAAATGTTTATATACATTTTAATTTTGTTTTTGTTAATTTAATTTTAATCGTTAAACTAAATGAAAATGAGATGGTTTTTTTATTAATTAATAAAAAGAAATTATTTTATAATAATCTATTTTATTAATTTGATACTAATCAAGTGAAACCAAATAGAAATGAGAAATGTCCTTAATATTAATTTTATTAATTTGATATTAATGACGTTAAACTAAACGAAATGAGAAATGTTGGGTAACACTTTATTTTACAGTGTCCGTTACATATGTTACATGTACTTACCATAGTAATAACAGTAAATTATGCATAACTACATGCAACTAATCCTATAGTAAGTACATGTAGTTAATTAATATTACTCAGCACTTAAATATATAATTACACTGTAACAGTGACACCTTAAAATAAAGTGTAACTGAATGTTGCTTTGGCAACAGTCAGTTTGTTTTTTTAGTTAATATTTATTTTATTTCAAGTAACAAATTTTGTTTTAGTTATAGTTCCTTCATTGTGTGTGTGTGTGTTTTCAGTGTATAACTCCGATGAAGACTCTCTGTATGTGCATCATGACATCCTGCTGCCTGCGTATCCGCTGTGCGTGGAGTGGCTGAACTTTGACCCCAGCCCAGAGGAAGGACAAGGTGAATATTTGAATATGTTAATATTTGTATTGAAATAGTAAGGGGATTGGGTGATGTGTGTAATGTGCTTAAGACTGTGTGTTCACGTGTTGTTCTCCAGGGAATTACGCAGCGGTGGGAAACATGACGCCCGTGATCGACGTCTGGGATCTGGATGTGGTGGACTGTTTGGAACCGGCATTCTCACTCGGCAACAAGAAGAAGAAGAAGAAGAAAGCAAAGAAGGTGCTTGATCGATCATGATACAGTGAAATCATCGGTAACACTTTATTTTACAGTGTCCGTTACATGTTACACGTATTTACCATAGTAATAACAGTAAATTATGCATAATTACATGCAGCTAACCCTCAACCAAACCCTAACCCTATAGTAAGTACATGTTGTTAGTTTATATTACTCAGTACTTAAATATATAATTACACTGTAACAGTGACACCTTAAAATAAAGTGTAACCAAATCATTCATTTGTTGAACTCCGTTAGAAATTTTTTGTTGTCATACAAAACAATAAAAACGGAAGTAGCTTATATGGTTAAAGTCGGCATGAAACTAAAGTTGTGCTAGTATTTTCTTCCCTATTGTGCCGTATATCCGAGTGAAATGCTTCACAAACAAGAACAGATGTAGGGCGGGGCTTGATTTTTTTTTCAGTGTGGAATTGATTGGATGCTTGTGGATTTTCTATTGGCTGATCTCATGTGAGTGACAGGTTGCCCCGCCCACATCATCAGAGAAGAGATGCTGCAAGATTATTAAAAATAAAATGTTCACAGATATTTTATAATAAACACTACAATATTCCATAAAAAAAAAAAAAGAATTGCCAAGATTTCATGGTCCAACTGTCCATTTTTCATGCGATTTATGCTCTGAATTTAGTCATTCATGTGTTGAATGTAGTGTTATGAATGCTCCACTGTGATGTTCGATGTTTGTGAGGGATTTTTTGTGATTTTTCACAGGCAGCTGAGCCCATTGATGGCCACTCGGATGCTGTGCTGGATCTGTCCTGGAACAGACTGGTCAGGTGAGACGTCTGAGCTGTTCTGTCGATTTGTCCTACCGTGTCAGATTTAGCTACCTCCCATTAAAACAGTAGGTAGCACAATTCGACAGCAAAAGATGCTACCTATCCGATTGTGCTACCAGCATCATATTCATGTGATTTAAGGCTTTATTAACATCCATACCTACCCCTACCCTTAAAACTATGTAAATATTTTCAAAATAAATATTAAATATTGATGTGCGCATGCGCAGTAAGAAATGTCAGGACACCTGTTGCTTTTCTTCGTGTGACTGATGGAGTGTTTTTGGCACAGGAATGTTCTCGCGAGCGCGTCTGCGGATGAGACGGTGATCCTGTGGGATCTGGAGAAGGGAAAACCAGCGGCGACCCTCAGGAAACACACGGATAAGGTACAAAAACAAGGCACACTACCGCTCAAAAGTGTTAGTCTTTTCTGCTCACCAAGGCTGCGTTTATTTGATCAAAAATACAGTAAAAATAGTGAAATATTATTACAATTTAAAATAATTGTTTTCTATGTGAATATATTGTAAAATGTAATTTATTCCTGTGATCAAAGCTGAATTTATCATCATTACTCCAGTCTTCAGTGTCACATGATCCTTCAGAAATCATTCTCATATGATGATTTGATGCTCGAGAAACATTTCTGATTATTATCAATGTTGAAAACAGTTGTTCTGCTTCAGATTATTGTGGAAACTATTGTTTTCATGATTTTTTGATGAATAGAATGTTCAAAAGAACACATTATTTCTAATGTTCTATTTCAAATAAATGCTGTTCTTTTGAACATTCTAAATTCTAAATGTGTCCACTGTCACTTTAACTGCATCCTCGATAAATAAAAGTATTAATTTCTAATAGTTTAGTCACACACACACACACATCTATCTGCCGGGGCTTATTTTGCATTAACAATCAGCTGACTGTACATTATAATGCTTGATAAATAGCTACACGCCAAATAAATCAATAAATGGACATTGATTAGAGTATAAAAATTTATTATGAGAGACATGAAACTAGCACAGCTATGGAAAAAATCACAATGATCAATTATACAGTTTATCATCATTATTATAATAAACACTTAACCACATAATGACAGCATTGACCAATCAGAATCAAGTATTTCAGGGAGTGTCTATTCTTATCAATCGCAGGTTCAGACGCTGAAGTTCCACCCGTTTGAGGCTCAAACTCTCATCAGTGGATCATACGACAAGTAGGTCACGATGTCACCGGTGTATGAAATGACTTGACCAATCAGAGCGCAGCAGGACTGAGCCTGACCAATCAGAGCGTTGTGTGTCACAGGTCAGCGATCCTGTACGACTGCCGCAGTCCGAACGACAGCCATCGGATCTGGCGCTTCAGCGGGCAGGTGGAGCGAGTCATTTGGGACCATTTCTCTCCGTGTCACTTCCTGGTGAGCAGCTGAGCCGTTCGGTATGTTTAATGTGAACTTTGACCTGGAGTAATTTGTGACGTGTGTTGCAGGCGAGTACAGAGGACGGCTTCATTTACTGTCTAGACGCTCGCTCGGATAAACCCGTGTTCACGCTGAGAGCTCACGACGGAGAGGTTTCAGGTCTGTACGTCACTAACTGAAATATTAAAAAGGAAACACAACAAAATGACTATAACTTTAACTAAAATTAAAATGGAAATAAAATAAAAACAATAACACTATATCAGTTACACTACAATAGCTAAAATATTCATGGTTATTATCATTAACTAAAAGTAATACTATAAAAAAAAAACGTTGACTGAAATTAAATGGAATATATAAAAAATAAGCTTTTTTTTTTTTTCAGTTAAAAAAACAGTTCTCATTTTCGTTTATAATAAATAAAATAATAATAAAAATGGGAAGAAACTAAAACATTCAAATGAAAACAGAAAATATAAAACCTATTAAAAATAAATAAAAATTAAAAACCATGTAGATATATAAAAAATACGAAACCATTCAACTTAAAACAGAAAATATAAAAATAAAACCTATTTAAAATATTAATACAAAAATATTATATTTTTGTTTGTGTGTGTGTATGTGTGTGCATATATATATATATATATATATATATATATATATATATATATATATATATATATATATATATATATATATATATATATATATATATATATAATTGTTTTTAATTAATAAATATTAATCAAACTATGATAATATATCAATGATATTAAAATAACACTCTCAGATCAGGGTTATTATAGTTAACTAAAATTATAAAAAATAATAATAAAATTAATAAATAACTAAAAAGAAATTTAAAAATGAAATTGACATAATTCAACTAAAATGTAATAAAAAACTGTAATAAAAATTAAAAACCATGTAGACATTTAAGAGAAAAAAATACTAAAACATTAAAATGCAAACAGAAAATATAAAAATAAAACCTATTAAAAAACTGAAATAAAAATTAAAAACCATGAAGACATATTAAAAAAATAAATAAAAATGGAAAAAATACTAAAACATTAAAATTAAAACAGAAAATATAAAACCTATTAAAAATAAATAAATTAAAAACCATGTAGATATATTTTAAAATGATGATAAAAATGGAACAAATATAAAAACATTACAATTAAAACAGAAAATATAAAAATAAAACCTATTCAAAATATTAATAAAAAATATTATATTTGTAATATTTTATTAATAAATATTAATCAAACTATAATAGTATATCAATCATATTAAAATAACACTCAGATCAGGGTTATTATAGTTAACTAAAATTAAAACCATAAAAAGTTGTCACTTAAAATAAAATGAATTTTAACTGAAATGAAATATAAAAAGTAAAATAACTGAAATTGAAATAAAAATTAATAAACTAAATAGGCATAATTAAACTAATTTAAATGAAAACAGAAAAAAAAAAAAAAAACTATTCAAAATATTTGTGAAAAACTGTAATAAAAATTAAAAACCATGTAGACATTTAAGAGAAAAAAATGAAGGAAAAATACTCAAACATAAAATTTGCAAACAGAAAATATAAAAAACTGAAATAAAAATTAAAAACCATTAAGACATATTAAAAAAACATAAAACATTCAAATAAAAATATTAATAAAAACTATAATATTGTTTTATTGATAAATATTAATACAACTGTAATAGTATACCAATTAACTGAAATGAAAGATAAGTTAAGTTTAATTAATTTTTATTATTTGAATTGTAACTTGTACTAAAATAACAACAAAACAAAAAAACACATAATTTTAACTAAAATTAAATTTAAAAACAAATTGAAGCTGTAATGTGTGTCAGTGACCCCGGTGTGACCTCTGTAGGGATGGACCTGAGCAGTCAGATCCGCGGCTGTCTGGTCACGTCTTCAGCGGACAAACACGTGAAGATCTGGGACATTCTGGGAGACAAACCCAGCCTGATCCACTCCAGAGACATGAAAATGGTGCGTATCCGTGTAGTGTGAGCGTCAGGAGCGAGTGAAGTCAGGTTTAACGCAGGACTGTGTGTGTCTCTCCGTCAGGGTGTGCTGTTCTGCGGCTCCTGCTGTCCCGATCTGCCCTTCGTCTATGCGTTCGGAGGACAGAGGGACGGCCTGCGCGTCTGGGACATCAGCGACGTCGCCGCCGGTATGAACCTCCGGCCGTGAGGCTTCTCTTCATGTGTCACTCGTCTGATGCTCACTGCAGTCTGTTGTTGTCTCCAGTTGCGCAGGTTTTCGGCGGTCGTGAGCGTTTGGTGGCTGATACAGTATCCGGGGCGTCCGGCAGTGACATGGAGCTCTCATAACCACAGACTGAATCATATGAACAGCGACTGTCAATATGCAGAACATATTTATGCCATCAGATGAAGATTGATTCTGATATATATGTATATACACACACACACACACACTCACACTCACACTGATATCAGATCTTTGCTGTTTGATGCCGAAAATCCTAATATCTCCTCTAAGCTTGCAGATTTAACTTTCTTTCCATATTTCCTCTTTTTAGGAAGTGTATGAATAGTTATGATGATTATTTGTAATACTCATTTCCCATTTTTGGGATTGTGAAATTGCAGTTGTTATGGGAATAACAATTAATAAAACTCTTTGTTTTTCTGTCAGCTTTTAACTAATTCTGAAAATCAAATGCTTCAGAAATTAATAGATATTGAGGAAAAATGAATGAATGAGGACTATTTTGCAATTGTGGTACTGAAATATAAAAATTTGATGTACTAAAATAAAAATAATTAAATAAAAAATAACAACAACAAAATGATCACAATTGATAAAACTGTGGAATCCAAGAGAACTGTTTGTCTTTGTATTTTTCAGCTGTTAATGCTTTGATGTTTTCAGAAATTAATAGATATCGAGGGAAAATGAACGAATTATGAATTATCTCTATGGCGGGGTTTTTTGATGCCCTCTAGTGGCCAATTGCGGTACGGTAGACGTAAGTTTATATTCCCCTTTATATAATAATTGTTAAAAAATAATTGTTTATAAATATTATCCCTGACTGCGTCATGCAAATAATAGTTTTTTATGCATCCTGATTATCGATATAAATACGTGTGTTGCGCCACCAGTGGGCCAATTATTTACTGAAAGACCTATTTTTTTCCTGTAAATAATTGTTAAATACAATTCTCACAACGAATCTGTCCGTCTGTGTGTGTGTGTGTTTGTTTCCTACCCGGAGGAATATTTGTGTAGCACACTTGACTACTACCGCTAGGAGGCGCTTTAAAGTTCAAAATGACTGAATTCCCCGTTGATCTTCATTCAAATCTCAGGGCATATTTTAAATCGAATTGTAGTTAATTTGGATTATAACCACAAAGCTAAACGAAACACATAAGAGAGAATAAAAACATGGATTAATGCGGTGATACAGACCGGAAACATTACAAAACCGTGGTGTTCCTCCCACTTCGGATTCCGTGTTGTCATTCATTTGTCTTTTCCAGCGATTGAGTTCCGTGAGCGGAAAGCATGGCGTCGGGTCACATCAGAAGGCTTGCTAACGTGTTTAACCGAGTCTACACCAGCAGAAATATAAAACAATGTAGAGGTGAGCTCAATCGTACAGAAAAACTATTGCATTTTCTTTATAAACAATCTGATAACTATGTAACTACTGTAAACGCTGTTAGCACAGTCACAGTGTGTTGTACTGTATAACCTACAGCACTGTGACATTTCCGAACCGTATTAATGAGTGAAATTTTGTGCTATTTTGGCTTGTGTGTGTTCAAAAGTTATAAGAAAGGGACTAAAATGCATTGTTTTTCATTCTAAGCAGGAATATTTCTGTCATCTCACAACAAGTCTACAATTAGAGGTCCATCCATTGACGATAACAGGTCAGTGTTTATTATTTAAACATATTGGACCTTATTTTCCACAGACGGTGATGACGCGTTTTAACGGTCATTTTAAAATTCACCAGCATCGTAAATCCTGCAGTTTTTTATATTTTCATTTTTTATGAAAACAAATATGTACATATAAAAATGTATGTACATTTATAACACTATACTTTGTTTTATATTACCTTTGCATCGAATTACAAAAAATAGTTAACGCTGACGTCTTTCTCTTTTCTGAAAAAAAAAAATATATATTTTTCCTCTTTTTGAAAGTTGTGAAAACAACACTATTGTGGAGTTTTTCTTTTGCTATTTGGTCAAATTGGAACACAGAAAAATATATATTTAATGTAGTCTCATTCACCGCTATAGACCTTGTGTAGCCACGCCCCTTACGGTAAGCTCGTTTTGTTCTATCTTCTGGTTTGTATTTCCAGAGCATAAAGGTAAGATCTTACGATTAATGAATGAACCGCTCGTTTTAAGATCTTCCCGGTCTACTGACGTCCGTTATCATGACATCTGCTTCAGACATTAAAACTTAACTTTCGTTAATTCTACAATAAGTAAATCCTCTTCACCAGCTAATTACTCGAGAGAAATATACAGAGCTACCGCAAAAACATAAACTTCTAAAGATGGCTGCGCGCTTGTTTCTCTGGCGCATAAGGTCTATAGAAGTTTACCCTACTATGACGACTTTAGCTTCTGAGAAACCCGGAAATGTGAAAATGTCAATTTAACTATGATATACACCGATCAGGCAAAACATTATGACCATTATGTGAAGTGAATAACAACGATTATCGCCTCATCACGGCACCTGTTAGTGGGTTGGATATATTAGGCAGCAAGTAAACATTTTGTCCTCAAAGTTGATGTGTTAGAAGCAGGAAAAATAGGCAAGCGTAAGGATTTGAGCGAGTTTGACAAGGGCCAAATTGTGATGGCTAGACGACTGGGTCAGAGCATCTCCAAAACTGCAGCTCTTGTGGGGTGTTCCCGGTCTGCAGTGGTCAGTATCTATCAAAAGTGCTCCAAGGAAGGAACAGTGGTGAACCGGCGACAGGGTCATGGGCGGCCAAGGCTCATTGATGCACGTGGGGAGCGAAGGCTGGCCCGTGTGGTCCGATCAAACAGACGAGCTACTGTAGCTCAAATTGCTCAAGAAGTTAATGCTTAAAAGTTAAGTTGCTCAAGAAGTTAATGGTTCTGATAGAAAGGTGTCAGAATACACAGTGCATCGCAGTTTGTTGTGTATGGGGCTGCATAGCCGCAGACCAGTCAGGGTGCCCATGCTGACCCCTGTCCACCGCCGAAAGCACCAACAGTGGGCACGTGAGCATCAGAACTGGACCACGGAGCAATGGAAGAAGGTGGCCTGATCTGATGAATCACGTTTTCTTTTACATCACGTGGATGGCCGGGTGCGTGTGCGTCGCTTACCTGGGGAACACATGGCACCAGGATGCACAATGTGAAGAAGGCAAGCCGGCGGAGGCAGTGTGATGCTTTGGGCAATGTTCTGCTGAGAAACCTTGGGTCCTGCCATCCATGTGGATGTTACTTTGACACGTACCACCTACCTAAGCATTGATGCAGACCATGTACACCCTTTCATGGAAACGGTATTCCCTGGTGGCTGTGGCTCTTTCAGCAGGATAATGTGCCCTGCCACAAAGCAAAAATGGTTCAGGAATGGTTTGAGGAGCACAACAACAAGTTTGAGGTGTTGATTTGGCCTCCAAATTCCCCAGATCTCAATCCAAACGAGCATCTGTGGGATGTGCTGAACAAACAAGTCCGATCCATGGAGGCCCCACCTCGCAACTTACAGGACTTAAAGGATCTGCTGCTAACATCTTGGTGCCAGATACCACAGCACACCTTCAGTAGTCTAGTGGAGTTCATGCCTCGACGGGTCAGGGCTGTTTTGGCAGCAAAAGGGGGAACAACACAATATTAGGAATGGTATGCCTGATCGGTGTATTTTATGATGCATTTGCAGTTATTGTATGTCAGGCTTCATCTCTATCAAATAAAGTGAGGTGTTTACCTAAAATGTGTTATTTTCTCTTTCAGTCATGTGGAAATCGCAGTGACATCTGATGGAAACACAATAGTGTGTTACCATCCCACAGAAGACGTACCGTATGAGCTCACACAGGTGCAAACTCACATAAATCCTCATGCATGTGCAGAAGACAGTTTTATAGAGAGCTGAAACCTTTGTGTAGTGATGTATAGTGATGTTTGTTTCTTTGTCGCAGCCGATTGTCAGACCGAATGCCATCGGGGATCATGCAGAGACTCATGAGCAGGTGCTGAAAGCCAGACTCGGTAAAGAGGTTTTAAATAACAAACAGGCCCCGACCATCGAGGAACTGAGCAAGATGTTCTACACCACCAAACACCGCTGGTACCCCGTCGGACAGTGAGTTTGCCTTCTGTGCAATGCAAAACACGCAAAACACGGCTCAGTTGTAGAAAATACTGTTGCTGTGCTTATAAACCGGTTTGTGTTTTCTTCCTCAGGTATCACACCAGACGCAGAAACCCAAATCCACCCAAAGACCGATAGTTCTGGATGGTTTTCCCGTCTTCTCTGATGTTTAGAATAGGATTCTTTGTACATGAAATAAACCCTTCCTTCAGCTGTCGCTGCAGTGTGTCGTGTTATAATTTATTCATGGTAACTTTTAAAATGTTGAAGCAATTTTAATGTTTTAATAACTTGAGTGCTGAAACTCGAGAATAAATTACTATGCAAAATATATGCACACATTTTTTTTAATTGCATTTGATTACCTCAGTGTAGTATAAACATACATTGCAAAGTCAAAATAAATGTGAAATAATGTAAAACTTAAGAAATGAGATAAATTTATTTAGGCAAGGCAAATTTATTAATATAGCACATTTCATACACAATGCTAATTCACAGTGCTTTACATAAAACCAACGTTAAAAGAATCAAAATAATCAACAGATGCACAGGAAATAAAAGTAAAATGAATGTATTAAAAATAGTGCTGTCAAATTGATTAATCCATAATAAAAGTTTGTTTACATATGTGTGCTGTGTATAATTATGTATATATAAATACACACATGCATTTATATATAAAATATTTATGTATAATATAAATTATATACACATGCAAATATTTCTTAAATATATACATCAATGTATGTGTAGTCAAATATACATAATTATACACAGTACACACACATATATTAGTAAGCACAAACTTTTATTTTGGATGCGATTAATCGATTTGACAGCATTAATTAAAATCTAAGAAAAAAAAAACAGGGAAGAATACATTAGATGATACAATACAATGTACACAATTCGAAATGCACACACTAATAATAAAAAAAAAACAGTAGACAACGCGCATTTCCCAGAAAACTACATTTCCCAGGACGCCCGTTGGAGGAGCGGATGATGACGCGTTTACCGGAAGACTTGCGCGCATGCGCTGTCAACCTCAACGCGAGGAGTAGGGAGCGGGCCACGGTGCAAACCGCATTAATAAAACAAGATGGCTGGATTGCCCCGCAGGATCATTAAGGTATGACTCTCATAATGTTTCTTGTACTCGCTTTGAAAGTGATGCGTTAAAAACAAGGGAAAACGGCACGTGCTGCTGATGGCCCGAGCTCGCGCTGCAGCAGGGTGGCTCCCGCGCGCTCACTCCTTTTTTTAAAAACATGCACGTTTCATAAAATATGCGAAATTAACCTTCATTAAAAAGAGCAACATGGAGCAATATCAAGAGATATTTGTGGTTCGTTAAGGAGCCAGTAAACTCGGCGAACAGCGATGCTCCTGTCAGATGAGAGATTCTGGGTGTGTTTAAAGCCTCTGCGTGACACATGAACATGTTTACAGATGCAGATCTCGAGCGCTGCGCTGGGAAACACTGTAGAAATGTGTTTTATCTGTGTTAGTGTTGTCTGCATGTGTTCTATAGAGCAATGAGAGTTTACATGCAATCAGGAAATGAAATTAAGCACATGGAGATTAGTTCATCGCTCTTTGTGTTTTTTTTTTTTCTCTCTCTGTACCTTCCTAATTTTGCATTGCCACATTTTTGATTGTCAGCAAGTCTGATCCACACAGCAGCTTATTCTAGCCAAGAACCGCCCACTTAGTCTGAATGACGTTTAAAGAGATCTACCTCAGTTTTGATGTGTCATTTTGGGGTTTGTTTTTCTTTAAAGGTGCAGTGTGTAATATTTATGAGGATCTATTGACGGAAATGCTATATAATATACATAACTGTTTTTAGTGGTGTATAAAGACCATTATGTTTTTATTACCTTAGCTTACCGTAATGAGCCATTTCTATCTACCTACATACACTTACAGTGAAGCCGCCATTTTGTGCCGTCATGTTTCTACAGTAGCCCTAAACGGACAAACTGCTCTACAGAGCGCTAGCTACTCTTTGCTGTCTCAGACGACGACATCTTTGTCCTGTGTCAACCACCGTAACTTCGAAAGAGAGCGGTGAGCGGTGGGCGGTTGCAATTCACAACCTTACCGCTGCGCCTTTTCTTTAAAGGATTATAACACACTAATAGACCGCTATACATCAAATATTTAGTGTCGTAGTTTCCATGAGAAGTTGTGCCCAAAACACAGGAAGGGTAGTGTAAAAAATTATACACTATTTATATCCAAACAGTACTAAGTTCTCATATATATATATATATCAAAATGTACAGTTTTGCTTGTTGAAATCCCAGCAAACACAGAACCTTCCCTTAACATCCTGTTTGGTTTTGAGAACCAAATAATAACGTTTCCAGAACATTGCAGGGTGGTTATTTTTAAATAACCTAAAAATAACTTATACAGAACATTCCCTAATGGTTATTTTAAGGTTATTCAATTTAAATCTTTCATTCTGCTTATACTATAGTGGGTCGCTGGATGATTACTGCCGTACAGCGGGATAATGATATCAGATTAAAGAGGTTAGGGGAATGTTAGAATAACATTAGAGCAATGTTAAAATAACATTAGGGGAACATTTCAGTAATGTTAGAATAACGTTCTACAAACCAAAATCTAACGTTCTATTTCCGTTAAGAAAACTTTCCTTGCTAACCAAAAATCAAACCTTAAAAAATAACGTTCTGGGAACCAAAAACTAATGTTCTTTGAATGTTAGAACAACATTAGAGCAATGTTAGGGGACCGTTAAGGTAACGTTAGAATAACGCTCTACAAACCAAAAACTAATGATCTATTTCCGTTAAGAAAACTTTCCTTGCTAACCAAAAACAAACCGTAAACAAGAACGTTCTGGGAACCAAGAAATGTTAGCCAGGATATAGTTTACTTGCTCCTAATTGCCCCTGAACATTTGATGCTGTTACATGGACAAACATTATTAAATCTAGTTTTTATCTCAAAATGGTTGATTGTAGCAACACAGTACTTTCTAAATGCACTTTGTTTCCAGGCAGCTGAAACCCAATAAAGGTGCAGCTGCTTTATGTGTTTTTACATCTACATTCATGCATTTAGCAGATATTAAGTTTATGCATTCACTGGGAATCGAACCCATGACCTTGCCGTTGCTTTTAACGTGTGATTGTGTCCCTATAGGAGACGCAGCGCTTGTTGGCCGAGCCTGTGCCTGGAATCAAAGCGGAGCCTGATGAGGGGAACGCTCGATATTTCCACGTGGTCATCGCTGGTCCGCAGGATTCACCCTTCGAGGGTGGGACGTTCAAACTGGAGCTGTTCCTCCCAGAGGAATATCCCATGGCTGCTCCGAAGGTCCGATTCATGACCAAAATCTACCACCCCAATGTGGACAAACTGGGGAGGATCTGTCTGGACATCCTGAAAGGTGCTTCATCTGATGCTTTTGGACCAGTTAACCCTGTAAAACTGATAGAAGATAATATAACATGCATAATAGTCTGAAAAATCTAATTTTATTGAGTTTATTGAACCTTTAGACAAAATATTTAAAAATTCAAAAAATGTGCATGTTTTGTATCATATTTGATACATCAGGCTTTTATGGCTCCTATAGTATGATATAGTGGGAAAAACAGCCCAATTTTAAGTAAAAATGTGTAATTTGGTGCAGATACTGATATTTATATGGACAGAAAGTAAGCTGAAATTCTGATGCTTGTAATGTAAATCAATGAGATCTTTATAACATTTATATGTATTTTAACTTACATAAAATGCATATAAATATAATTCGTCACTCTATATCTGCCTATAATGTCTTATTATAATGCTTAGTTTTATTATCAAAGCTCTGTCGTTTTAAAACATATAATGCAATGCAATACAATGATGATTGACAGATGAACAAATAAACCTTGTCAAAAGCCTGATGATCATATTTGAGACTAACAGATTTAGATCAAGTAAACCTAAGCTGCTTCAGTGCTCATCTTGAATCATAGCTAACAATATAAAAGTTATTCTTGTGTTTACTTGATAAAAATCAGATTTCACAGCAAAAAGCAGAAGGAGGATGTTTGTACAATTATACTAAAAGGCCTTTTACCTGCTAAAAAATCTAAACTGTCAATTAGACGACAGAAGGACTGTAGTAGATTTGTTTTGATCCTGTTGATAATTTAGAGGCCTCTATGTGTCAAATATGATACGGTAGGCTTTATATGTCTAATGTACACATTAATTTGCCGCCTCCTCTCTTGTAGATAAGTGGTCTCCAGCTCTCCAGATCCGTACTGTGCTGCTCTCTATCCAGGCTCTACTAAGCGCTCCGAACCCTGATGATCCGCTGGCCAATGATGTAGCTGAACAGTGGAAGAGCAACGAGGCTCAAGCCATTGAAACAGGTGAGATCTGCGGGACTGGAGAATCTCTCAGCAGCATTTACACCAATCAGACATAACATTATGACAGGTGAAGTGAATAACACTATTATCTCTTCATCACGGCACCTGTTAGTGGGTGGGATATATTAGGCAGCAGGTGAACATTTTGTCCTCAGAGTTGATGTATTAGAAGCTGGAAAAATGGGCAAGCGTAAGGATTTGAGCGAGTTTGACAAGGGCCAAATTGTGATGGCTGGACGACTGGGTCAGAGCATCTCCAAAACTGCAGATCTTGTGGGGTGTTCCCGGTCTGCAGTGGTCAGTATCTATCCAAAGTGCTCCAAGGAAGGAACAGTGGTGAACCGGCGACAGGGTCATGGGCGGCCAAGGCTCATTGATGCACGTGGGGAGCGAAGGCTGGCCCGTGTGGTCCGATCAAACAGACGAGCTACTGTAGCTCAAATTGCTCAAGAAGTTAATGCTGCTTCTGATAGAAAGGTGTCAGAACACACAGTGCATCGCAGTTTGTTGTGTATGGGGCTGCATAGCCGCAGACCAGTCAGGGTGCCCATGCTGACCCGTCCACCGCCGAAAGCGCCAACAGTGGGCACGTGAGCATCAGAACTGGACCATGGAGCAATGGAAGAAGGTGGCCTGGTCTGACGAATCACGTTTTCTTTTACATCACGTGGATGGCCGGGTGCGTGTGCGTCGCTTACCTGGGGAACACATGGCACCAGGATGCACTATGAGAAGAAGGCAAGCCGGCGGAGGCAGTGTGATATGGCAGTGTGATAGCACCTCATCAGTGCTATGCCTGATCGGTGTATATAATTATAATAAATAAAATAAAGCAATAACAATGAGAAAGGAAAGATAAAAAAGTGCACAACGATTTGTTTTATTTAAATGTTATTGAGTGTTGATGTTATTTTCTCTCTTACAGCCCGAACATGGACCAGGCTTTATGCCGGCAACAACATTGAAGTTTAGAAGAAGGAAAAGGTGGCATCAAGTGAGAGAAGTGGAACAATCTCCTCCTGTCTTCTTTTGCATTTAAAGGACACTTTCTCAGACAAATTAAAAAAAAATTCCAATTGAAAAGCATCTACTGCAGCCGTTTGGGTGAGTGTGGGGTGTGTTCCTGGTTCAGCTCAGAGCTAATGTTCGCTCCACTATATGATCTCTCTGCTTCTGGGTTTGGCCAGGAAATGATGTGTGGTGACGGCCTGGGCCTTCCCAGCTTCCCTTGCGTGGTCACTACACTGGACCCTGTCAGAATGGGTAGTACAGTGTCTATTACAGTGGATTTCACTGGATCCAGGCCCTACACCCAGGTGGATGGCTCATTTTTGTTAGTAGATTTTTATGTTGCGGGGCGTAGAGGGGCTGTTAACATGGGTTGCATATGTGCTGCTTCTTGGTCAGGGACAAAATGATGTGAATTTTTTTTTTTTTTACCTTTTCCTTCCTGTGAAACTCTTGAGTTCATTAAAAGCATGTGGTGAACCCGTCTAAATCATGGCCTATCTGACAGAACCTGCTCTGACGCTGTTGTGTTCCAAACTAAACGTGTGTGAGTGTGTGTGTGTAAAGGTTTGTGTTTAGGCTGGAGTGGAATATGTATGACTTGTCTGGGAAAATTAAATCTGTAAATGTTCAGTTTTAGTAAAAATATTTTTTGTTATGTTATTTGGTTTGTTCTCTTTATTACTGAGGGCTTTTTCTTTTGCAGGTTCGAATCTGATTGTTATTGAAGCTTGTTGAAGCTTGTTACAAAAAAACAAAAAGGTAATTATGACGTTATCTCACAATTCTGTGTATATCTCACAATTCTGACTTTATTTCTCACAAATCCTAGTTTAGACAGTCAGAATTGCAAGATATTTGAGATATATGATATATCTTACAATTGAGAGGAAAAAAGACGTCTCACAATTACGAGTTTGTCTTGCGAATCTGACTTCTCACGATTACGATTTTATATCTTGCAATTCTGACTTTTTTCTCGCAATTATGAGTTTATATCTTGCGATTCGGCCTTTTACTTTTTTTCTCGCGATTGCGAGTTTATATTTTGTAATTCTGACTTTTTTCTTGCAATTACGAGTTTATATCTTGCGAATCTGACTTTTTTTTTTTTCACGCGATTGCGAGTTTATATATCTTGCGATTCTGACTTTTTCCGCCCGATTATGAGTTTATATCTTGCAGTTCGGCCTTTTACTTTTATTCGCGCGATTGCGAGTTTATATTTTGTAATTCTGACTTTTTTCTCGCAATTCGGACTTTTCTCACAATTGCGAGTTTGTCTTGCGAATCTGACTTCTCACGGTTATGAGTTCATGTCTTGCGATTCTGACTTTTTTTTTTTTCGCAATTATGAGTTTATATCTAACAATCTGGACTTTTTTCTCACGATTGCGAGTTTATATCTTGCGAATCTGATTTTTTTTTCTTGCGTTTACGTTTTTATATCTTGTGAATCTGACTTTTTCCACGCGATTATGAGTTATATCTTGCGATTCGGACTTTTCTCGCAATTACGAGTTTGTCTTGCGAGAAACATATCTGAATACGAGTATCTGACTTTTTTCGCGCAATTTGCGAGTTTATATCTTGTAGTTCTGACTTATTTCTCGCAATTGCGATTTTATATCTTGTGAATCTGACTTTCTTCTCGCGATTGCGAGTTTATATCTTGCAATTCTGACTTTTTTCTCGCAATTACGAGTTTATATCTTGCGACTTAATTATATTGTCGCAATTACCTTTTTTATTGTTTTGTTCCGTGGTGGAAACAATCTTCCATAGAATGTAGCCTGAAAAAAAACAGTTTAAGTCAAATAATTTCACATGAATGGCATACAAACACAACGCTGCAGGTGTTTAATTTCAACAACTCTATGCTTAAACGGCTGCACTGCCTTACTGGTGTGTTAATGTGAAAGTTCACTTCTGCAAATAAAATCTGGTTAAATAAGTTAAAAAAATTAAATTAAAAAATAAGATCTGGTTTTGAGACAGGCACCTTTAAACCATGTTTCTGATCAATGCAGTATATTTTACAAAATTATAGGCTTAATATATTTTGTTTCACACAAACTACATTTCCCCCAGTAGATATGAATCAATTAAAAGCTTTAAATTCTTCAATATAATTCTATAAAGAAAGTTCTGTCTGTTAATGACTTTTGACACATGCTAAAATGGGACTTTAAATCCCAGATTTCCAGTGTTGTCTCAGACTTCCACTGTATTTGAGTCGCAGTGACCTCTGGATTTATGAATCAAGTTCTCTGAGACCTGCAGGACGGCGGGTCTGTCGTATCTCTTATCTCTCATCTGTTCCACGCGACTTCTATGAAACGACAGGTTATATAACTGTCTCAGTGGTGCAGAGCTGCAGTTGAAGTTATTTCTGCACTTGCGGCAGCAGAAGCCAGGGCACATTTCTCCGTCCTGTATGTTTGTGTCTGTCTGCCTGCAGGCCGTTTATAGGATTGGGACATCGAGAGCAATCAAAACAGCCTCTTGTTTCTGTTTTCTCATATCTAATGAGCCGTTTGTTATGTCTGCAGTGTCTGAATGGGCTACCATTACAGGATTTCTAAAGACCTTGAGAGTATAACTTGAGCGTTTGTATACGGTCACAAATAGAACTGATTACTATTTTCTATTTAGTCTGTTTGAGTGCTGACAGATGAGTATTTCTGATCATATACATATACAACCTTCGTATAGCTTACATTAAGATGGGAGTTTATTTCTGATTCAACAAAAACAACTTCATTTGGGAGAGAAAATAACTCATTGCAAAGTCAGAACAGCAAGATATAAACTCGCAATCACAAGAAAAGAGTCAGAATCATTAGATATAAACTCGCATTCGCCCAAAAAGTCAGAATCGTTAGTTATAAACTCGCAATCGCAAGAAAAAAAGTCAGAATCGTTAATTATAAACTCGCAGTCGCGAGGAAAAAAGTCATAATCGTTAGTTATAAACTCTGTCGCAAAAAAAAGTCATAATCGTCAGATATAAACTCGCAATCGCGAGAAAAAAGTCTGAATCGTTAATTATAAACTCGCAATTGCGAGAAAAATCCGAATCGTTAATTATAAACTCGCAGTCGCGAGGAAAAAAGTCACAATCGTTAGTTATAAACTCGCAATCGTGACAAAAAAGTCAGAATTGTTAGATATAAACTCACAATTGCGAGAAAAAGTCAGAATCGTTAGTTATAAACTCGCAATCATGAGAAAAAAGTCAGAATCGTTAATTATAAACTCTCAATCGCGAAAAAAAAAAAGTCAGAATCGTTAGATATAAACTCGCAATTGTGAGAAAAAAGTTAGAATCGCGAGATTTAAACTCACAATTGCGAGAAAAAAGTCTTTATTTGGGAGAGACAGTAACTCCTGTTACTCAGTGAATGTGAATGAAAAGTCACGTTCAGTGAGTGTGTGGCAGATGTTGCTCTGATCAGATCCATGTAATCTCATTAAGGCCATGAACAGATTCACGCTTCTCTGATCTGTCTCAGGAGCTGAAAGCCGATGGCAAATGTTTATTTCCATTATGCTGCTGCTGTCTGATTAATGTGCGTAATGAGTTTGGCCCGTGTGGAGTTTGAGGTTCTAGTCTACGTCATCACAAGTTCGTCTACTCACTAACCAGATGCCTGTAATTCACTCATTAAAGTGCATGACGACTACAGGCATGTGTGCTTCTGTCTGTCTTAGGTTAGTTACTAAACCTTCCTTTAAGCAGTGTATTCACTTGAATTTTATTGGTGTTAAGATCAGAGTGGAGACATTTAGGTTCTAAAAACGTGCCAACAGTGATTTGCAATGTCCAGTTAAATGTTGTTTAAAAGGTTGCGATAATGTTAGTACAATGTTTTTTGAATGTTTATTTGTAATATTCCAAAAAGGTAAGCAAACTTTAACGTTCGTCAAGTACAAATAACATCATAAGGACGTTATGAATATGATCTCAGAACGTTTTCTCAACGTTATGAAAGGTAAAAATAACAAAGACATTCCAGGAACATCACAAGACTCAAATATTTATATAATGTTGTAAGAACATTCTATAAATGTCATTTAAAGAACATTTTATCTTAACATTTATACAAAACATTAGTGGAACGTTGCCTGTTAGCTACAGGTCTATAGCCAAGTAACTATTTATCTAGCTATTATTTAGGTCTATCTCAAGTAACTATTTGTTTTTTTTTGAGTCAAATGTCCAATTACAAATGATTTTAAGATTAAACCCAGCTTGAAAAATACACTAATGAGTGTTTATCAATGAAGGAGCCTATAGTTCCACTCAAATCTGATAATTGCAACTGTTTCTTCATCGTGTTTGCACATTGATTACACAGAAAATGTCAAATTCTTTTCTTGTCAAAGTTAAACAATGTCAACATTCATAATTTAATCAGATCAGTATCTGTATGCCAAAGTCCAGTGCTCACTAACAGCACTATAATAGAGAAACGATGACAAAAACATGGTATTACCATGGTATTTTTATTTATTTATTTTTACATTGAATGCATTAATGCACTGCTGGTTGAGAATGATACACAGTATTAATGTAATGTTATTTTCTGCATTCATTTATTTTTATTATTCGTAATATCTACATATGTGACCCTGGACCACAAAACCAGTCACACAAGTATATTTGTGGCAATAGCCAACAATACATTGTATGGGTCAAAATTATTGATTTTTCTTTTATGCCAAACATCATTAGGATATTAAGTAAAGATCATGTTCCATTAAGATATTGTGTAAATTTCCTACCGTAAATATATAAAAAATGTATTATTATTATTAGTCTCATGCATTGCTAAGGACTTTATTTGGACAACTTTACAGGCGATTTTCTCAATATTTAGATTTTTTTTGCACCCTCAGATTCCAGATTTTCAAATAGCTGTATCTCGGCCAAATATTGTCCTATCTTAACAAACCATACATCAATGGAAAGCTTATTTATTCAATTTATTCAAAAAAATACCCTTATGACTGGTTTTGTGGTCCAGGGTCACATATTTTGTCGAAATTTGAATATTTGAAACGCGCGTGACTATAAACTGATTTGTGTTTGTGGTCAACTGATATATAGGTCTATCTACAGATAATAAATACCTGATTAAATTAACAGTTAAAGAGCAGAAAATCCTGTCATATCTTTACGCGGGATATGTGACAGGAGGCCACGCAGTAATGCGGTAACGGACAAGTGTGATCGCAGTTCACGGACCCGCCTGACGGAGTTCTCGCGCGCTGCGGCCGCGTTTTACAAATCCCACTACGACGAAGGCGTTGCTCATGAATATTAATTAGTTGATGGTGACGTTGCGGCGTTGCCTTCTAATGGTGAACGCTGTTGACTAATGTATGCTGACGTTGCCTGGTAACCTTCCAATGCTAACAGTTTAACTTATGAATATTAATGAACAAGCCGTCAACATACTAACGTTAGTAATTTCGCACCCGGCCCACCACACACGTATATATACCGAGGGCAGACGAGATATTTTGAGCTGGGGATGGGTAGCGGAATGCAGAGTTGTTGTTAAATAATCGAATTTACCGGAGGAATGTTATAAATAGGATTTTAAACCGACGCAAACCCCGTAGGCTCGGTCCAACCCGGTACTGGTCCGCCTCTCGCTGTCTTCCTGACCGTCGGTGGTGACTCACGGACGGAGCTCGGGCCGTTCAGCTGACCGGCGGTCGGATATATCATCAACCGAAGGACCGACAGGATTTCAGCATGAAGTTCAAACCGAACCAGACGCGGACGTACGACCGGGAAGGATTCAAGCGGCGGGCGGCGTGTCTGTGCTTCAAGAACGAACGGGAGGATGAGGTACGGAGATATTATCTAAACCAGACATGATGCTCCGATGATAAATCCGTGTATCAACACACACCGAGCCTTTCACCTGAGCCCCGGTCGGAATATATGACAACAAACATATTCGAAGAATATATATGTGTGTACTGTACATATACGAGCTATAAATCAGGTGTCATGTGATTGATGTTTTGGGGTTTTCAATCAAGGACCCAAAATATGATGTTGGACCCCATCCTAAAATTTAAAAGGCATCCATGTTTTATAAACACCCACTGAAGAACATTAGTTTCTATTAAGAGACATATTTGCTATATATTTTTTTCCTACTCACTATGGCTATGTACTGTTAAATGCATTATTTATTTAATTTTAATCAATTTATATGAACCATTTTAATATAATAGATTATTAAATAACTAATTTTTTTTTTATTTTAATCACATTTTTTTATTTTATTTACTGAGTTGTCAAATCGATTAATCGCATCCAAAATAAAAGTTTGTTTTTACATAATATATGTGTGTGTACTGTGTATAATTATTATGTATATTTAAATACACACACGTAGATGGATATATTTAAGAAATATTTGCATGTATATACTGTATATATATTTATATCATTTATATTATATATAAATATTTTATATATACATATAAAAAATGTCTTAAATATATACGTGTGTGTGTGTGAATTTATATATACATAATAATAATATTATGTAAACACAAACTTTTATTTTGGATGCGATTTAATCGTTTCGACAGCACTAATTTAAACATTTTTAAAACTGTTTTTCTTTAGACTTTTCCACGGACCCCGTAGAACTCCTCTGATCGATCGATGGGTGGATACGTGTATAGATGCATAGATTAATCGCATCTAACGTAAAAGTTTGTGTTTATATAATATATGTGTGTACATTATTTCCACTTGGAAAATCGCAGTGCATCACACAAACAAATATTGTATTATATGCAAACACACTACACAGTACTGTTTACATTTGGAAGTGATCTGAGATCAGTTTTTCCACTGTCAAGAGTTCTTAGAAAGTGAAGTTTTTGCAGTATGCATGCATGTGACTCTTCAGTTCACTGTGCAGCATAATCTAGAGCACATCTGGTTATTTAATTCTCATCCAGGGCTGTAATCTCTGTAACACAACGCTGTGCAAGCCAAAATCGCAGTGATCCTAATTAGTAAACCTGTTTCAACTGCATTAGAAAACGGGACTGAACCTTTTGTTTCCATCCATCCATATCCATTGCACACGTCTGCTTCGCTCCGGCTGTCCCCATGACTTAAAGGCACTTCAGACTGTCGGTCACTGGGCCTCCGTAGTGCAGTTATGCAATAAAAGCACGTCAGACTGCAGCTCTCTGTTTCTGCATGTATACAGCTGCATACATCCAAAACAGGAATGTCATGAAAAGACGGCATATGGCACATATCAATTCGTTTTGGATTTTCTTGTTTTAAGGGTTTGTTGCTGAGTATCTCTATATCAGCCACGGATAAGAAATAAGAAGCACATTGACTTAAACATGAAATTTTGAAGTAGACTGAAATCTATTAGTTTTTATTTACAACTTCAAAAAATCATATACAGTGCAGTTTTTGTGTTTTAATGTGTGCTGCATATAGTAAATCCATGAATACAGGCAGTAAAAGGTTTTAATTATCTTGTAGGTGACCAGTAAAATCTTGAGTGAGTGCATCTTGTAAATAATTAATCACACCATAAACCGCCAGATATATGAGTGTTAGATATAAACTCGCAACCACGAGAAAAAAGTCAGAATCATTAGATATAAACTCGCAATCACGAGAAAAAAGTCAGAATCATTAGTTATAAACTCACAATTGCGAGAAAAAAGTCAGAATCATTAATTATAAACTTGCAATCTCGAGAAAAAAGTCAGAATCGTTAGTTATAAACTCGCAATCACGAGAAAAAAGTCAGAATCATTAGTTATAAACTCACAATTGCGAGAAAAAAGTCAGAATCATTAATTATAAACTTGCAATCTCGAGAAAAAAGTCAGAATCGTTAGTTATAAACTCGCAATCACGAGAAAAAAGTCAGAATCATTAGTTATAAACTCACAATTGCGAGAAAAAAGTCAGAATCATTCATTATAAACTCACAATTGCGAGAAAAAAGTCAGAATCGTTAGCTATAAACTCACAATTGCGAGAAAAAAGTCAGAATCGTTAGCTATAAACTCGCAATCATGAGAAAAAAGTCAGAATCATTAGTTATAAACTCACAATTGCGAGAAAAAAGTCAGAATCGTTAGTTATAAACTTGCAATCACGAGAAAAAGTCAGAATCGTTAGTTATAAACTTGCAATCACGAGAAAAAGTCAGAATCATTAGTTAAAACTCACAATTGCGAGAAAAAAGTCAGAATCATTCATTATAAACTCGCAATCACGAGAAAAAGTCAGAATCGTTAGATATAAACTCACAATTGCGAGAAAAAAGTCAGAGTCGTTAGTTTTTAAACTTGCAATCATGAGAAAAAAGTCAGAATCATTAGTTATAAACTCGCAATCATGAGAAAAAAGTCAGAATCGTTAGTTATAAACTCACAATCACGAGAAAAAAGTCAGAATTGTTAGTTATAAACTCACAATCATGAGAAAAAAGTCAGAATCATTAGTTATAAACTCGCAATCATGAGAAAAAAGTCAGAATCATTAGTTATAAACTCACAATTGCGAGAAAAAAGTCAGAATCGTTAGTTATAAACTCGCAATCACGAGAAAAAGTCAGAATCGTTAGTTATAAACTCGCAATCACGAGAAAAAGTCAGAATCGTTAGTTATAAACTCACAATCACGAGAAAAAAGTCAGAATCATTAATTATAAACTCACAATTGCGAGAAAGTCAGAATCATTAGTTATAAACTCACAATCACGAGAAAAAAGTCAGAATCATTAATTATAAACTCACAATTGCGAGAAAGTCAGAATCATTAGTTATAAACTCACAATCACGAGAAAAAGTCAGAATCATTAGATATAAACTCACAATTGCAAGAAAAAAGTCAGAGTCGTTAGATATAAACTCACAATTGCGAGAAAAAAGTCAGAATCATTAGTTATAAACTTGCAGTCGCGAGAAAAAAGTCAGAATCGTTAGATATAAACTCGCAATCACGAGAAAAAGTCAGAATCGTTAGTTATAAACTTGCAGTCGCGAGAAAAAAGTCAGAATCGTTAGATATAAACTCGCAATCACGAGAAAAAGTCAGAATCGTTAGTTATAAACTCGCAATCTCGAAAAAAAAGTCAGAATCGTTAGATATAAACTCACAATCACGAGAAAAAAGTCAGAATCATTAATTATAAACTCACAATTGCGAGAAAGTCAGAATCATTAGTTATAAACTCACAATTGCGAGAAAAAAGTCAGAATCATTAGTTATAAACTTGCAGTCGCGAGAAAAAAGTCAGAATCGTTAGATATAAACTCGCAATCACGAGAAAAAGTCAGAATCGTTAGTTATAAACTCGCAATCTCGAAAAAAAAGTCAGAATCGTTAGATATAAACTTGCAGTCGCGAGAAAAAAGTCAGAATCATTAATTATAAACTCACAATCACGAGAAAAAAGTCAGAATCATTAATTATAAACTCACAATTGCGAGAAAAAAGTCAGAATCATTAGTTATAAACTTGCAGTTGCGAGAAAAAAGTCAGAATCGTTAGATATAAACTCGCAATCACGAGAAAAAGTCAGAATCGTTAAATATAAAGTCTGATTTTCTTGCTTTAAAGGTTTGTTGCTGAGTATCTCTATATCAGCCACAGATAAGAAATAAGAAGCACATTGACTTGAAATTTTGAAGTAGACTGAAATCTATTAGTCTTTATTTACAACTTTGAAAAATCTTATACAGTGCAGTTTTTGTGTTTAATGTGTGATGCATATAGTAAATCCATGAATACAGGCAGTAAAAGGTTTTAATTATCTTGTAGGTGACCAGTAAAGTCTTGAGTGAGTGCATCTTGTAAATAATTAATCACACCATAAACCGCCAGATATATGAGTGTGTTTTGTGCCAAAAGTTTCTTTCGTTCTGTCGCTTCCTTGTATCCAAGGAACCAAACGGAAGAATCTGAGTTGTGTGGGATTGCTGGTATAAATCTGGGGTTTCTGCACAGTCTTCCCCATCACAGCGGCTCATGCCTGCTGATCTCAGACCAGCTCCACAAACATTCCAGACACCGCGTGCCAACTACAGACTGATCCGCAGTCAGTGCATGTCTGTGCAAGCGAGGGGGAACTCATTTGAAATGGCTGCCCTTTGTGTGGGAGTGAAAGAGGGTGAGTGGAGGGCAGAGGATCAGCGAGCGCTTGAGTCAAAATCCCTCCCATTCAACACACTTCACAGCGGCCATCAGCGACGACAAGACCTGTGAGTGTGTTAGGAGAATTTAAACAGTGATTTGCCTCATCCAAAGGCTTCCATTTTTCCCAGAATGTATGCCTGTTATGCTACAGGTGTCTAAAGCAGGACAAATGTCACTGCATTACTCCATTTAGCATCATGTGCATGTGTTTATGATTAAATACAGCCCAGATTTCCTAGAATCTGAGTTTCTGTAAACATGCAGCAGATTTCGAATAACTCTGACATGCTACTGCTAAAATAGTCACATGCATATTCAACCATACACGGTTCACTGTAGTCACCTGACTTTTTATTATGTGATGATGCTGATACGTTTTTTTTTTTTTCTGGGTCTATTTCAGGGTTATTATGGTCAACAAACTAAAACTAAAGCATAAGAAACACTTTTGTTACTTAAAATAAAATATTTTTTATATTATTTCAGCTAGTTGCAAAGGACACATTTCTCATTTTAATTTAGTTTAACTTAATATACTAAATTAAATAATAATTAAAACTGAAATAAAAATGAACAAAAGCTATATATTATAGACATATTTTTAAACAAAAAAAATTACAAAAAAACACCCCAACAAAATGACTAAAACTAAAATCACAACGAAAATGGGAAATATAAAAATTAAAACGGATTTAAAATATTAATAAAAACTCTACAATAAAATAATGGTCTATTTGTGAGTGGTCTAAAATAACTTTAACTTCATGTACTAAAGTAACTAAAAAAATAAAACAAATAAAAATGAATAAAAAACTATATCGACATAAAAAAAAAAAACTAGAAAATACCCAACAAAATGACTAAAACTTTAACTAAAATTACAATTAAAATGGAAATTATAAAAATAAAAGCTGATTCAAAATATTAATAAAACTCTACAATATAAAAATACTGGTCTATTTGTGAGTGGTCTAAAATAACTTTAATTTCATGTAGTAAAATAACAAAAAAAATTAATAAAAATTAATAAATACTATATAGACATTAAAAAAACTACAAAATACCCAACAAAATGACTAAAACTTTAACTAAAATCACAACGAAAATGGGAAATATAAAAATAAAAACGGATTCAGAATATTAATAAAAGCTATAATAGTATCACAATGATACTAAAATAACACTGGTCTATTTGTGGCGCGGTCTGGTCAATAAGTCTGGTAACTGGTGGAGAAATCCACAGACAAAATCAGATTCCCAGCATCGTGTCCTTAAACGGGACACTTAACCCAAGCTTGCTCCGGGGGTTTGTCCTTATATAATGAGGTCATGGCGCTCGGCCGCGGTGACATTGGGTGAAAGTCTGTGATCTCCACCGGCTCTGGTCGTGTGGTGAGAAAATATGATTTGAAAATGTAATCCCATTCATCCCGATATGAAAGACAATAATTCTGCTGCAGTGATTTTACATCGTGTCAATCAATCAGATCTGTTATGTTTATGCATTAAACTCTAAATCAATATGATACAGCTGGAAATAAGTGGCTGTGAATTCAGTTCAACACCTGATGATTCATGTTTCGCACCCACTTTGTTTTGATTACAAACGTCATCGATGCGTCATTGAGGACCTCTTAATGTCGATATGAAATTACATTCACAATCCATTTAGTACAGCAATAAAAATGGATTTTGTCCATCAGCAATTGATGGATCATAAAAAGTAGTCCTGGAGCCTTTTCACAGCCTTTTCAATATTTATATCTTATTTTTAAATGAAACCAATGTACATTTGTAACACTATACTTTGTGTTATATTACCTTGGCATTAAATTACTAAAAACTAGTTAACGCTGTAAGTAAAACTGTAAACACACGAAACAGCCCTGACCCGTCGAGGCATGGACTCCACTAGACCCCTGAAGGTGTGCTGTGGTATCTGGCACCAAGATGTTAGCAGCAGATCCTTTAAGTCCTGTAAGTTGCGAGGTGGGGCCTCCATGGATCGGACTTGTTTGTTCAGCACATCCCACAGATGCTCGATTGGATTGAGATCTGGGGAATTTGGAGGCCAAGTCAACACCTCAATCTCGTTGTTGTGCTCCTCAAACCATTCCTGAACCATTTTTGCTTTGTGGCAGGGCGCATTATCCTGCTGAAAGAGCCACAGCCACCAGGGAATACCGTTTCCATGAAAGGGTGTACATGGTCTGCAACAATGCTTAGGTAGGTGGTACGTGTCAAAGTAACATCCACATGGATGGCAGGACCCAAGGTTTCCCAGCAGAACATTGCCCAAAGCATCACACTGCCTCCGCCGGCTTGCCTTCTTCCCATAGTGCATCCTGGTGCCATGTGTTCCCCAGGTAAGCGACGCACACGCACCCGGCCATCCACGTGATGTAAAAGAAAACGTGATTCATCAGACCAGGCCACCTTCTTCCATTGCTCCGTGGTCCAGTTCTGATGCTCACGTGCCCACTGTTGGCGCTTTCGGCGGTGGACAGGGGTCAGCATGGGCACCCTGACTGGCCTGCGGCTATGCAGCCCCATACACAACAAACTGCGATGCACTGTGTATTCTGACACCTTTCTATCAGAACCAGCATTAACTTCTTGAGCAATTTGAGCTACAGTAGCTCGTCTGTTTGATCGGACCACACGGGCCAGCCTTCACTCCCCACGTGCATCAGTGAGCCTTGGCCGCCCATGACCCTGTCGCCGGTTCACCACTGTTCGTTCCTTGGAGCACTTTTGATAGATACTGACCACTGCAGACCGGGAACACCCCACAAGAGCTGCAGTTTTGGAGATGCTCTGACCCAGTCGTCTAGCCATCACAATTTGGCCCTTGTCAAACTCTCTCAAATCCTTACACTTGCCCATTTTTCCTGCTTCTAACACATCAACTTTGAGGACAAAATGTTCACTTGCTGCCTAATATATCCCACCCACTAACAGGTGCCATGATGAAGAGATAATCAGTGTTATTCACTTCACCTGTCAGTGGTCATAATGTTATACCTGATTGGTGTGTGTATATATATATATATATATATATATATATATATATAATTTTACACAGCTGTCTGGATTAACTTGTTTATTTATTTGGTAAACCACCATGCAATAAGTATTGCCTTTTAGCGATTATCTTGCAATAATGCCTTGCTGACTGCACATTGTCCTTGTTTTATTCTTGTTATTTTGGGGTCAAATGTGATATGGACGTGTTTTCAGCAGGGTGGAATTATGGGACTTTAAATTACTGGTTGTGGTTGGGTTATTCTCAAACCTGTTTGTACAAGAGGTTTCATTGTCATCCATTTTTCCTAAACCGTATGGTAGTGTACTTCATCACAGAGTGACAGGAACACACAGGTCGTAGTTGTTTAGTTGAGAACAAGCTCTTTTGTAGCTTAAGCTGATGGTCATGTGTGACTGACCCTGGGAAACCAGAACTGGACTAACATGTTTCAAGAAAACAAACTGTGTTTTAGCACGCTGCATGCAAACAGAAGAACTCTGAGCACACAATCAAAGCTTTCCTTTGTCGTTTCTGTGACACAAACTCAATGCCGCCGACCGTCTTTGAGGAGGTGACCCGTGTGCGGCACACCGTAAAAATAACCTCAGTCTGGCAGACCAGGTGACAACAAGTGTCATGAACTTGTCAGACGCACGTGATGTCACTGTGCCACCACCATCAATCCCACAATCCTCTTAGTGCAGGAGACACCTGAGGGCCTATCAGCAGCTGGAGGATTAGCCAATCA
Organism: Coreius guichenoti; assembly: GCA_039654105.1. Classification (NCBI taxonomy): domain Eukaryota; kingdom Metazoa; phylum Chordata; class Actinopteri; order Cypriniformes; family Gobionidae; genus Coreius; species Coreius guichenoti. The sequence continues at coordinate 2,106,576 of CM077182.1, read as the reverse complement.
GAGAGCAAGATTGCAGTTCTGCTGCGTCCATCTGTCAGAAGTCACTCACTCCAGAGTTATTATTGTTAACTAAAATTATTAAAAACATTTTTTGTTGAGACCCCCTATTAATTAATTTAATCAAACAGCAATAATTGAACCCTAACCCCCACTTTAAAAAAAGAAAAATAATTTAATAATGTTAAAAAGTTATATATGTATATGTTAATATATAGGTTAGAATATTATTGTACATAATATCTGCAAATAAAAAGTGTACTTTGTTAGAATTTTTGTGCCAATTTGGAAAACTTACTAAAGAGAAAACATTTATGTTAATTAAAATAAAGCTGAAATAAAATATGAAAAACTAAATGCACCACAATTACTAACTGGAAATAAATCTATTTTATTGTATTGTATTTCATTATTTAATTTAATTAATTTATCAAATTCTCATGACTTTTTTTTTATTATTTAATTATTGTATTATTTCATTTTATTATTTAATTTCATTAACCCCTCATCATTTTATTATTTAATTGTATTATTTTATATAATTTAATTAACCTTTCAAATTATCATGACTAATATATTTTATTGTATGTTATTATTTAATCGTATTCTTTTATATAATTTAATTAAACTCAAATTATCATGACTTTATTTTATTTTATTTTATTATTTTATTTAATTTTCATTAATCCCTCAAATTCTCATGACTATGTTGTTTTATTTTATAATTTTATTTAATTTCTTTTAAACACTAATGCATTAAAATGAAAACTGAAAATATAAAAACAAAAATGCTAACTCAAAGTATTAATAAAAAACTATAATAGTTATCGTATTTATTTCATTTCATTAACCCATCATATTCTCATCTTTAATTAAACTCAAATTAGCATGACTTTATTTTATTATTTAATTTAATTATTTTATATAATTTGATTAAACTCTTAAATTATCATGACTTTATTTTATTGTATTTTATTATTTAATTTATTTTTATTCATCTCAAATTCTCATGACTGCTTTATTTTATTTTATTATTTAATTTAATTATTTTATATAATTTAATTAACCTCTCAAATTATCATGACTTTATTTTATTGTATTTTATTATTTAATTTAATTATTTTATATAATTTAATTAACCTCTCAGATTATCATGACTTTATTTTATTGTATTTTATTATTTAATTTATTTTTATTCATCTCAAATTCTCATGACTGCTTTATTTTATTTTATTATTTAATTTAATTTAATCATTACCTCAAATTCTCATGAATATATGTCTTTTTATTTTATTTCATTTAAACACTAATGCATTAAAATGAAAAATCATATAAATATAAATAAATATATAATAAAAATAAATGCTAACTCAAAGCATTAAGAAAATCTATAATAGGATATAAAATTATAAATAATACTAAAATAACACTGATATTGATATTTCAACACTCATATTAATAAAAAAAAATTGTGCCAAATTGTGCAGCCCAACAAACAAGCACAGCAAACCTGGATTATTATTATTTTTTTAAATCACACTTTGATTTTTTCCCCCTCTCAATCTGTTGTCTGAGACCGAACCGGTTCTGTGCTGTTTCCTGCAGGTCTTGTTGGTCAGCAGCAGTCGAAACCCGGATCAGTGGATTGTTCCTGGCGGAGGGATGGAGCCGGAGGAGGAACCCTGTGGAGCTGCGGTTCGGGAGGTCTTTGAGGAGGTGCGTCCAAACATCACTGTCATTTTACATCATTTCTAGGAGCTTTACATGTACCGCTCGGTACTCATTTAGCAGACACTTCTTTGATTGATGTTCATATTCAGTGAGGTGAAGATTTTTTATGAATCTCATGGCTGAATGAAGGATTGTTGTGGATTTGATCCCTATCTCTCTCCCTCCCTCAGGCTGGAGTGAAGGGTAAATTAGGACGTTTGCTCGGCGTGTTTGAGGTAAGGATCTTCTCCCTCTCCTGATTGGACAGTTCAGACTCCTGAATGGATGTATCGTGAGTTGATGTGATTACAGTCCCTCATACTGAAAGAGTTTATTTTTCAACAACAGCAGAACCAGGACCGGAAACACCGGACGTACGTGTATGTGTTGACGGTCACAGAGACGCTGGATGACTGGGAGGACTCTGTCAATATTGGTGAGTGTGTGTGAGTGTGTGTGTGTTTGCTGTTTCTGTTATGGATCTGCCAGGTATTCGACCCTTGGGGTTGTTTTTTCAACTATTTCCTGACTGCACGTATATTGCTCTCTCACACACACACACACACTCGTTGGTTTCACCTGCTGTTTCATACTTCATTTACATTTTTAAAATTGAATTTCATTCTTTTATTTTATTTAGCATGTTTTAACATTTTAATTTAATTATTTATTTTATTGTATTATTTAATTTATATTTTATTTTATTATTTAATTAATAAATTAATCCCTCATATTCTCATGACTGTTTTATTTTATTGTATTTTATTATTTTATTTATTTTTTTGTATAATTTAATGAACCTCTCTCATTCTCATGACTGCCTTATTTATTTTATTTAATTTTATTATTTAATTGTGTTATTTTATTTAATTAATCTCTCAAATTATCATGACTGTTTTATTTTACTGTATTGTCTTATGTAATTGTATTATTTTATATAATTTAAGTAACCTCTCAAATTATCATGACTATTTTGTTTAATTGCATTTTATTATTTAATTGAATTATTTTGTATAATTTAATTAACATTTAATTTATTATATTTAATTTAATTGTATTTTTTATTTAATTTATTATATTTAATTTAATTGTATTATTATTTAATTGTATTATTATTGTTATTATTTAATTTTATTTATTATATTTTATTTAATTTTATTATTATTTAATTGTATTATTATTGTTATTATTTTATTTTATTTTATTAATCTCTGAAATTCTCATGACTGTTTTATTTTATTGTATTTTCTTATATAATCATATTACTTTATATAATTTAAGTAACCTCTCAAATTATCATGACTATTTTATTTAATTGCATTTTATTATTTAATTGTATAATTTAATTAACATTTAATTTATTATTCTTTTAGTTAATTTATTATTTTATTTATTATTGATTTTATTATTATTATTTGACTATGTTGTATTTTATTTTATAATTTTATTTCTTTTCATTTAAATAATTTTATATTTATAATTTTATTTCAATTTCATGATGATGATCCATGTTTTGAGAATGATTTAAGAACATTCCAAACGGAACCCAAGAAACTTTCCATTTATTTCCAGTTTTAAAAGCAAAAATTAGACCGTTGGACCATAACATTTGCCATTGTATTGTACTAATGCTGCAGTATTTGTCCCGTAGGCCGTAAGCGGGAGTGGTTTCCTGTCGACGAGGCCATCAAGGTTCTGCAGAGCCACAAACCCGTTCACGCCGAGTACCTGAGACGCCTTCGGATCAGTCGCCCGCCCTCCACCAACGGCAACCTGCTCCTACCACAAACACCACCCAGCAGCCGCACGCCACGCTTCAGCGCACCGCCATCGGCTGCCCGCAGATAGGACACACACACATACACACCAGCACACCTCCGTCTACACCAAACCACCGTTTCCCTGGAGACACTGCACCTCCGAGGCACCTTTGGGACGTTCTTTAGAGGGACAAACCAAAGCTGTTCCTGAGGCTGTAAGGGATTTTTAGTGAAGAATGCCTTAATTTTTTTTGGAAACTGTTACTGATTGGTTTTAGTTAACTATTGAACCAGTTACATGGAAGTGCACTTCCATTTCCCCTCCAGACCTCAGAATTCTTGGATTGTGATGTAGGGATTCTAGGGAATGTCAGTCTCATTCCATGCGGCTTTACCTCTGTGAGTTCACTCTGTTAGCGAGGTCACGACCCCTTTAAGACGAGCCCTTTAAAAGCCCCTTCACTGCTGCTCCGCACCGGATCACCGGATTCTCAAAGCATCGGAGATTCCCGGTGGATGAGTAATTAGTTGTGAGGGAGGGTCGCAATCTGGGCACAGTTACTCATTTTATCCTTCGATTAAAAAAAAAAAGTTTGTAAATATACTAAATATGACAAATTATGAATCATGATTTTTAACTGAAATGCAAATGTATTCATCTTTTCTGCTCTTAACTGTTTCTATAAGGTCTTTAGGTGACTTTGAAAAAAAAAAAGCGAACTGTGAATTTTGTTGTAAATGTGTAAATCTCACGGAAACGGGTCATATTTCACTACAAAATAAAAAAAAAATTATCAAAATATCATAAGAAAAAGAAGCCTATTTTTATGACCATTAGAATTTTCATGAGACATTTTCTTCTCTCAAACAAAACAAATCTCTTTATTATTATTATTATTATTATATAGCAAAACAAAGATATACTATTTAAATTACTATTTAGTATTTATACGTTATTGTGTTATTTGTTGTTCATGCTTACTTCAATTAAAAAAATTGTATTACAGTATTTGTTTACAGTAATAAGAATCTAATAAGAATCACCATTACACATACGAGCTAAGCAAAATGGTCATTAAAATAGGCTTAATTTCCTATATATATATATATAGTGTATATATATTTATTTATATATATATACTACATATATAAAAAAAATTGGGGGGATGAAAAGTGACCTGTAAATGTTTTGTGAGATGAATCTTTGGCACCAGCAAAGCCTTGAGTGTGTGTCAGATCTGAGGATTGGGTGCCTTTCTCCTCCTCTGAACTTCATGTTCTGTCATTGTTTTGTTTTTCACACACTGATAAACACTTGTTGACAGATGCTGCTCTGAACGGATGCTCCTGTTGTGATTGTGTGAGTGAGATCTTCTCTGCTGTAATCACACACTCACACACACACACTCAAACACACACTCACTCACACACACACACATACGCACAGACACTCACTCACACACACTCACACTCTCAAACACTCACGCACATACACACGCACACACACTCAAACACACACACTCACACACTCAGACACACTCACACACACTCAAACACACACACTCTCTCTCACACACTCACACACACACACACACTCTCTCTCACACACACTCTCACACACACACACTCACTCAAACACACACACATTCGCACACACACTCACACACACTGTCTCACACACACACTCATACGCTCAGACACACTCAAACACGCACACTCTCACACACTCTCACACTCACTCAAACACACACACACTCACACACACACACTCAAACACACACACACTCAAACACACACACTGACTCACACACACTCACACTCTCAAACACTCACGCACACACACACGCACACACACTCACACACACTCAAACACACACGCACACACACTCACACACACACTCAAAAACACACACACACACACACTCAAACACTCACACACACACTCTCACACACTCACACACACTCAAACACACACACTCTCTCTCACACACACACACTCAAACACACACTCACTCAAACACACACACATTCGCACACACACTCACACACACTGTCTCACACACACACTCACACGCTCAGACACACTCAAACACGCACACTCACACACACACTCAGACACACTCACTCAAACACACACACTCACTCAAACACACACACACACTCAAACACTAACACACACTCTCTCACACTCAAACACACACTCAAAAACACTCTCAAACACGCACACACTCTTAAACATACAAACACACTCACGTACACACTCACTCAAACACACATACTCGCACACACAAACACACTCTCACTCAGACACACACTCGCGCACACACACACACACACTGAAACCGAACACATCACTCTTGCTCATGTTTAGGTTATGAGAGGTCCCGCATCATCTGACCGTGCTGTGTGTGAGTGTGTGTGTGTGTGTGTGTTGATGAGATGAAGAACAGGTTGGTGCCAGTCTTTCATTTGCGTCGAGCGATTGTACAAAT